>OY992532.1:116258726-116611373 GCA_963921185.1 Dasysyrphus tricinctus
GTAGAGTGTCCTTACATTCCAGGTGCATACTCGTAGATCATAGTCCATTTTCGTTCCGGGTCTGGTTGCCCCACCATGCCACCTAAAAAAACAAATGTTTTATCCGAGGTACTGCCTTATCATGAATAAGTGCTGCTCATTTAGCCGTTCGGAGTCGCGCAAAAGACTGTAGGTCTCCTCCATTCCTGCCAACAACATGCACACAGGAACGGTTGAGAGTTGTAAGTCACTAGGTCCTGTTTCTCTACCAGCTGTTGCGCCACCAAATTTATTTATTTTTTTATGGAATTAGAAGTAAGTGGCCTATACACACCACTTGTGCGCACAAAATCAAAATTCCTTGATTTTTGTTGCGGTCCGTCGATCGGCTTTAAAGTGCCTCTACACTAATTCCTCACCTTTTCCCCTTAAAAACATTGAATTTTTGGATTCGCTTGCTCAACTTTTTTTTGCCGCAGTAAAGTACATAAGATAAAAAGAAAAAGATAGTTGTTATGCCTTCTATGTGAGGAATCTTGTTTATGTTTTACTCTCGCTCCGTCAAAGAACGGACGAAAATTACTTAGCGCTCACGAAATATAAACTGTTTTGCATGTGGCTCCTAGTATTTGATTAAGAATTAATGAAGGTATTGAATACTTAAAACGAAAATTGTTCTTATCAATGTAAAATTTGAAAAAAAAATCACTTAATTTTTTAAATTTTAACAACTTCACTGTCCCCATACAAACTGATTGAAACACGTCTCTACGTTCATTATTTTGTATCAGAAATAAGGACATTACCATCACGTCCCATGAATCACATTTGATTCATAGAATTTGTTTTGTACCGTGTTTCCAGCGTCCATGAATCATGTGATTCATAATATGAAAAATATGAAAAGTGTTCTACGTCCCTATACAAATTGATTCAAAATCGTGGCCACGTCCAATCTTTTTTTGGTTGAAAGCATTAAGGTTGACTTGAATTTAAAGTTAAATCACTTTTTTACCATAGATTATTTTATATTGTTGTTAAATAAAGAGTTTCATTTTATGTTCATATATGATTCATGGACGTAGTAAAGTGTTCATATCATATCAATACGTACAATGAATCAAATATAATTCATGATGAAAAATGATGATAAGAGATTATTAAGTTAAATAACTTCATTAGAAGTTATTATACACTTTAAAAACATGTTATAAGAACACTTCTTATAAATTAGATTTAGCTTATCAGGTCATCTGTAGATATTTTTCCTTATCTTACAAACATGAAGGAAATTAAAAATATTTTTAATAAGGAAGTCAAAGGACATTACCTACATATTTTCAAAATGGACTTGGAAAGTGAGGATTTCAGTTCTGGAAATGAATCAACCAACAGAAGTTGACACTGATACGTCGTATGAGCTTTCAGAAAATGAAGATCATGAAGAACAAATATCTGGTAAGCTTCAAATAACTAAGACATCAGATCATTGCAATGCTTTTTTATATAAAAAATCTGGCAATTAAATCCCACTCAATCCCACTGAGCTAGTTTGTCTTCTTGGCATAATTTCAAAAATTGGAAGCGAGAAATTTACTGGCATTTCTGGGATTGATCGAATTGAAGCCATTACAAACGAAAATGGAAAAATTTATTCTATAAACATTTTTGTAAACTTGCTAACAGCGGATATTGTGATGGACATGGTTGAACATACCAATACCTACGGCCACATCTTAAGAGCATCACGAACGTCCTCTGCCTTTAATCGATAAGGACGATGGCAAGATGTGGGCATTGAAGAGATGAAGCAATTTGTTGGTGTTATAATGGTTATGGGTGTCGTAAACTTACCGACAGTTGATGACATAGTTGTTAAAGATTGCAGTCTTTTGCGAATCTTAACGACTTTAAATTAAAGATTGCATTTTTAACATTCTTTTTAAAGAATGCGACTACAAATACGCAGTCGCCATTCTTTTTTGATAAAAAGATTGCATCTTTTTTTGCTTCAAATCTTTTGTCACCATCAACTGATTGCAATCTTTTGAGACTTCATGCGTTGAATTCTTTTGTAACCTTTGAATTTCTTGCATTCTTTTAATTTTTTTTTTAATTCTTATGAAATCTTTTGTATTCTTTGATTATTTTAAATTCTGATAAATTTTTGCGTTACGTTGCGCTTTTTGCTATAAGAAATTCAGGAGAGATGGTCATGTAGATGCCTTGAAAGCAAATAGGTAAATACAGAGTGCAAACAATGCAATAAGGCATTCGTCCTAACATGTTTGTACTTGAAACAGTAATGAACAAATGTCTAAACTTTAAAAATATAAATTATAATTCTCTGTTTAATTGTTCTCACTTTTGTATTACTTTTTTGTTGTTTTGATTCATTGATGAAAAAATGCGTTTTCTTAAAAATTTTTCCATTTTTGTTTGCAGTTATGCTTAGGACTATATATAACCTACAGACTTATATTAAAAAAAGGTCTTTGAGGCAATTTTTTCAGGCGATATTAAAAATATAAGTTCTTGAATCATATATGATTCATGGACGCTGTTCAGATGGTACAGAAAAAAATCTATTTATCAAATGTGATTCATGGGACGTGATATGGAAGTTTTATTTTCTAAACAAAAAATAAGGACGTAGAGATGTTTTTTGACCAGTTTCTATGGGGACGTAGTATAATTTTCATTTAATAATACTTTTGAATCATATGTGATTCATGGACGTAGGAAACACGGGACAAAATAGATTTCATGAATCATATATGATTCATTGGACAGTGAAGTTGTTAAGTTGTACGAAATCCCGAATGCCAAAATCCCGAAATGACAAAAATTCCGAATGCCAAAATCCCGAAAGACAAAATCCCGAATGGACAAAATCTCGAATGGACAGAATTCCGAATGGCTAAAATCCCGAATGCCATAATCCCGATTTCCAAAATCCCAGATGGGATTTTAAATACCAAAAAGATACTAAGCCATTAGAGATTTTAGCCTTCCAAATATACATTTTGTAATGCTTTGTAAGAATATTAAGGGTATCCATGCAACAGCGTAAAGTCGTCGTAAACGTAGTAAAGTTGTAAACTTCGTAAATCTGTCAAATTTTCCACACAAATTGTGACAGAATTACGAAGTTTTAAACTTTACAACGTTTACGGCGGCTTTACGCTGTTGTATGAATAACCTTATTATTTATTTAAAATGAATAGTTGGTCAGTTTTTTAAGAACTGACTTTTGAAAAACCATATTTCAATGTATATCAATTATCAAATTGATAATCAAATTGATAATTGACAATCATAATAAGAGTGTATAGCAACCCAAACAGATGCTAAGAACAATTTATGTCACAATCCCAAAACCAACCAGTGATGCGTTTTTAAGAACAAGAAATATTACACGGAAACGGAACAAGAACATTGTCTTCTCATTATTTGTAAAGAGTAGACATTAGGGTGGTCCTTATTTTAAAAAACTTTTGAGCACCCGTTTTTTTGTTCATTGACATCTTAAAACACTACCCTATTTTTTTTTTGATTTGAAAGTGCACTTTATTAATTCTGCATATCAAATTTTTAATAGCACCCGGTTTTGGTCGGTTTCATGAAAATTCAAATTTTCAAACTCATTGCGGCACGTGTTAATACAATCCGATTAGCATGAAATTTTTTCGGTACACGTTTTTAATGTAGAAGAACAGAAAAAAATGGTGCTCAGTAAAAACAAACAATTTTTTTTTTCCTTCATACAAATAAGGACCACCCTAGTAGACATAGATTTGTTTGTTTCGGGATTTTTTGTCTTTCGGGATTTTGGCTTTCGGGATTTTGTCCATTCGGGATTTTGATATTCGGGATTTATGGTATTCGGGGTTATGGCATTCGAGATTCTCATTTTTTGCTTTTCGGGATTTTGGCATTCGGGATTTTGTACCCTTCCCGAAATAGACCCCCACTCTGCAATGTTTTTTTTCTTGTGTGGGTCCAACTTACACTATTTATGTTAATACCTATTTCCGACTTTTTCCAGTTTTTTTTTTGTTTTTAGTTTTAGAACTTTAAAGAACATAACATTCTCTTTAAAATTACGGTTGTCAATTATCAATTTGATATTTGATAAACCTTGAAAATTGTTTTTTTAAAGTCAATTTATCAATAAACTAGTCAACAATTTTTTTATATTTTTCAATTTTCTTGTTATTAGCAACTGTCTGCATCATTCTCAATGATCAAAACTTTTATAAGATGGATTTTTAAACATTGAATTTTAAATTTATCAACTATCAAATTGATATTTGACAACCGTAATAGGGGTGTAAGATTCTAGATTGATCATTTCTGTATGATAACCGCTGCTAAAGCTATTAAATAAAGAAGAATACTAAAGTTCCCGTACGATTTGTATGGAAAACAGTAAGTAAACTAAAAAGCTAATGTCATTAAAAATGGAAGACATTTTTCATTTTTCTGAATCATACTAATAAATATATACGGCTTCATGAGAGAAGGGTCTCTGGGAGTTCCTAATTTAGGGTTAAATATAGAAAAATTAAAGATTAATACTGACGATTAATCAATTAAGAGTGAATCCACGAAATTAATGTAACAAGTAAAAAGGAATTTATTTTCATAGAATTTTCAACTGTCCAAAAATGCATTAACGCCCAGTTTGTCAGTACTGAGTTAAACCAGAGTTTACTAATTGTTATTTCAGCATTATGTATACATATATTGAGGTGATGAGAACCAAAACTTTCCATGTCAGAAAAACTCTCCGTAACCAAATTAAATTGTTTAATAACTTTCTAATCATAGATTTTATCTATTTGTTATGGCATAAAGGAAAAAAAGTTACGCCAGAAAGATATTTAAAAATTAAATCTGGCTGTGAGGAGTTTTTCTGGAATGGATATGGCGAGTTATGTTCTCATCGCATCATATATGTATATACCGTTTATCCAGAGTGCTCCGTCAACTCGAGATTTAAAGTCAATACAAAATATGTTTCAGGAGATAACTCGAGTTTAACCCCGAAACTCGGATGATCTCATACCGAAAAACTGGGCGTAAGACATTCTATAGCTGCAGAAAATCTATTTATTAAAAAAAAACTTTTCATTTGTAGGATTTTCTGTGTTGGGAGTGTTTATGCGCAATTGGGATGAAATAGACGAGACTGGCCTTTGCTCTGGAGAAAAAGAACTAGCCGATGCAAAATATGTTTGTCACAAAATTGGTATCGAATTAATTGAAGTTAATTTCGTAAAGGAGTACTGGAACAACGTATTCTCGTAAGCTCCATATATTTAAGAATAATTAAAAAAATACTAAAAATATTTTAACGATGAAAAATATTAAAATAGAATACATGCAGCTAGTAGAAGCTTTTAGTTCTTTTTAAGTTTACTACTTATTATTTATTTAATTTTTTGAAAATAAAAATCATATAATTAGGAATTTTCTTGAAGATTATCAAAATGGACTGACTCCTAATCCAGACATACTGTGCAACAAAAATATTAAATTTGATCACTTTCATAAATATGCATTGGAAAAACTAGATTTTGATGCTATAGCAATGGGTCATTATGCTAGAACATCTTTTGGTCCTTATCTGGAAAACTACAAACAAAATGAAGGTACCTATGTAAGTTCTTATTTTACTTTTTTTTATATTAACAAAGCTTCTTTGATTTTTGTAGATGTTCATCTTCTTCAAGCCAAAGATTCATTCAAGGACCAAACATTTTTTTTATCAAGCATAAAACAAGCAGCGCTTCGAAAAACAATGTTCCCTATAGGAGAATTCACGAAAAGTGAAATCAAAGCAATGGCGAAGAAAATAGGACTTCAAAGGGTTGCTTTGAAGAAAGAAAGCACGGGAATCTGTTTTATTGGTAACAGAAATTTTAAAAACTTCATAAAAGAGGTATTTTTTTATATTATAAAATAACAATTCTTTCAAAAATGTTCATAGTCGCGATGATATCAAATAGTTTAACGGACTTAAGTAGTTATATGTAATAGTTTTAGTTTGTATATTCCTACATTTACTACTTTTCAGCTTTTGTTTTCTTTTAGCGGTCAGGTTAGATAAGGTAGAAGTGGCTGCCGCCAATAAAGACTGTCCATTTAAAACTCAGTGTTAAAAAAAGACATTTTTTTTTTAAATGGTCGGACTTGTCGCAGCAGCCCAAGAAAGTCTGTTAGACTATTGGTATAATGTAGAAGACAGTCTTAGCTTTTATTTGATACCCCATTTATATAAGCTGCTTACATTATTCATACATAGGTACTTACATTTAGCGGAAAATGCAACCTGAAAAGTGCATTTTCTAACCATTGTGACCGGATAAAGCTTGTCCGACCAGTAGTTTTGTAAATGTTTGGACTTAAGCTATCGGTTGGCATCCAATTTTTGCGTGGCCGCGATGAAATACATAGGTAATCTTACGGTCGGTTGGCGAACTATAATAATAATTTTGATACCACAAAAAAAAATATTATTTTTATGTATGTTATTGGCAGAATTTATTTTTGCATCTTACGGTTCCAGTTTAGAGAAAAAGTGACAATTATAGAGCAAGCAGCAAGGATTTATTAAACCAATTTAAATTATTATTTATTTTGACAAATTAATTTCCATTATTGTCAAATAATTTGTTTTTCATATATTTGATATTTGAAAGCTAGTGTGATAGCCAAATTTAGCTTTGTCATATATATGGACAAAAATTATTTGACGAAACCGTTTGTCATATAAATTGGTCATATGTATGGCATAGTGTAATACAACTTGTCATATATTGAAAACCTTTGCCATACTTTATATGGCAGCTTAAGCCATATATATATGATAGTGTAATAGCCCCTTAAGACCACACCCACAGTCTGTAAGATTCCAGGTAGGATGTTGTTTAACAAAAAATAATGGCAGGTAGTAAAGATTTAGCCATTTGTAACTTCTTATGAATTGTACGAGGCTACTTATACCGGAGTTTGCTACATCACTGAGATTTTAGAGTAGAAATCTCCCAAGTGGAGCCTAGGTCTTTGGGAGAAAGCGGATGTGTACATTAAAGTCTGTTACGCTTTATAAGAAGCTCCAAATGGTTCACCAAGTAAGGAAAAGGGTTTCCTGGATTTATGTAGTATCACAATGGACCAATTCATGGTCTTAGTGTCAGTTTTTACGACTGGCAGCCACTGCAACCTAACCTTAACTTAGGAGTGTTTGTACAGACAGAGTCCAGAGATTTAATAATAGATTGGCTATTTTAGACAAACAAATTCCGTCTGGAACATACTGCAACGATTAAGAAGACCAAAGGAAATTCTTAAATTAATTCATATTAAATACATGCCTGCAGCCAAAACATCTTCGGTTTTTGATGCATCGCGTCGGTTTAAAAATAATTCGATATACATTTTATTTTCCCTTTTTTCTGAACCGATAAAAAATCAGTGTGTGCACTTATGAACACGTGTTCGAACTAGTCCTTTGCTTTGCCAAAAATCTCAAATCAAATTTAACAATCGAATGGCCTTGTGGATTGGGGACAGAATGACAGTTCTTATTATGAAAAGAAGAGAAAATTGTTCTGGATTTGAATTCAGAATCGAAATGAGAAGCGTTCACACGTATCGAATCGGTGTTCCGGATTGCCAATCGAAAAGGCCATAAAAAAACAGAAATCCGCTTTAACATTGTACATCCCGAAAATTGTCACAATCAGGTGACGTGAAAATTTGTCTTCTTACGCAGTCACACATTCCCCCAAACCCGCCTCCATTTTCAAGCGCATGTAGAGTTTACTACTAATACTAATAATAATAAGTATACTAATCCGCAAATATAAACATATTCCATCCCATTTTTACCATCCATCCTCTCTACCTCCCTTCTACCCATTCTTAATCGAATTACCATTAACAGGAAAAATATTAAAAAAGAAAATGACAGAATAAAATCTTTAATAAGATTGATGCACAATATAAACAAAATCTTAACCGTGATTTGTGATATTTTTGTTCAAACCTTTAAATGTAATTTCCTAATTTGCGACAAACTGCATCCCTCAATCAAAGAATCCTGTTAATGTAACTTGTTCTTTACAGTATATCCATTCAAAACCTGGCAACTTCATCGACATTGACACAGGAAAAGTGGTAGGACATCATGAGGGTTTTCACCAGTGGACAGTTGGACAACGATGTCGATTGCATTCGTTTCTCAAACCATATTTTGTCGCTGCTAAGGATGAACTAACAAATTCCATCCTTGTTGCATACGGTACTGATCATCCCGCCTTGTATTCAAATATAGTCTACACAAAAAATCCATCATGGATTTCAGCCGATCCTCTAAGAGATCTCAAACAACTAAGATGTCAGTTTCGATTTCAACATACTAAACCTTTGGTGGAATGTACGGTGGAAAAAACAAGTGATAATAATGGTCTGGTAGTTAGCTTAGACAAACCTCTACGCGCACTAACACCAGGTCAATATGCTGTACTCTATTTAGAAAAAGAATGTTTAGGCTGTGCCAGAATTTTGACTTCGGAGCAGATGCAAAATAATTTCAAACAATTTGCACAAATGGAAATATGAGACGAAAACAATAAATTAAAAATAGGTACATAGCTATTTCTTATTTTATTATATTTTTTTTTGTCCATTGTAAGAAATATTAACGAAGCTTATAGTCAAATTTGTTGTTTACAATTATTCAAAGATAAATACAATTTCACCCCGATTTATAAAATGTTCGTTTTGTATATTTTTGTACTTAATGCAGGGGAAAACATAATTTTGTTTTTCTTTTTTTTTTTTTAATCTAGAGATACGATCGCTAATTTTTATTATAGGTTTAAAAATAAAATAAATACTACTTAATAATAAATTTTGTTAACATCGATTTTAGCTCAAAAGAACAGTCAATGTATCCAAAAATCGAGTCAAATCACTCTGTCGAATTTGTATTAATGATGGCTCAAAGAAATCTTGGCGTATTACTGAGTTACTTTTTTGAGCTGCCTGTTCAAAGGCTTTGCCAAAAAAACTTTTCGGTGAATTCTCACGCACTGGTGGTATTCCAACTAAAAGACAAAGTCCACGCTCAGCGTCAACGGGGCAACTGACAATGAGTGGTAATTCTGGAGCTCGACGACTTCTAGAAGTCGATACGTAGCCATTTAACACGAATTTCGCTAGCATTGTGAGTCCATATGGATAAGAAAAAAAGTTGCTGTCTTCGTTTAAAATATAATAAAAGAATGGACCAGCTGAATGTACTTGATGGGCTTCTAAGCTGCTCTGCACTTGACGGAATACTGCCGAAAGTAACAGCTTAGCATTTTCAATTCCAGCATTGAGGATAGATTTGTGACTTTTGGATAGACCATCGAGTGCTTCAAGAAAACAATCTTCTGGAGTTTTGTCATGTTTAACGGATTCTAAAATGGCCAGCGAGGCATAGACATAGTCTGCTGCTGAATACCTATTCCGATAACCATAATTCAGAGTGAAAGAACCGTACACAATATCAGGTATACCATACTTCTCGGCGAGTTTTTCGATCATTTGATGAAATTCTTGACGTAAAGTGAGATCCATTGAGTTAAACATTTGTTTTGCATGCGTTAATGGTAGGCCCATTTCTACAAGAAGTTCGTGAAGTTTCTTTTCACCTCGCAAAGTCCAGAGTTTAAGTTTACAGGAGCAATACATTGAATTTCTAAGAACATAGCAAAATATAAATTAAATATGTGTTATGTATAACTTATAACAAAAAGCTTTTACCTCATTGATTCCGTTACTGACCAATGTCGATATAGAGCTAAATGCAGATCATTTTCAAAGGTTATTTTAGATGCACTATGTGCCTGTGTCTGATCGCTGGCTTTAGTAGACAATCTTGAGACATGACTTTGAATGTTATCGATCTCAAGGGTATAAGTTGAGCTTTCTATCTTGCCCAAAATCAGCTGCTCAGTTGTTCCAACAATAGCCCACCATAAAAGATCCACAGAGTCTTTGGTTAATTTCCATGCTAATTCAAAGAGTATTACTGCAGAACTTCTTCCATAATAACTGTATTGAGAATAGTCAAACATTATGCGATCCCTTTCGTTTTCCCATGTTCGACGTTCACGTTGCTTGAGAATCCGGCTTTCATGTTTTTCCATTCGTGTGGAGCCCTCTACATTATTCTCGTCATCGTCATCATCTGCGCTCTCTTCACCGTCTGATTCACGAAAAATTGCTTCAAATGAAGGTATGGATTCTTCAGCAGCTGGATCGCCAAGTATGCAAACCTGAATTATTAACGAAAAAAATAATCATTTTTGTTAATTAATTAGCATTTTTAATAATTAATTAGCATTTTTATTTATTTCTTTGCGAAACTATTTAAATTTTAAAATTTTAAAACTATAGAACAGACTGTGTAAAGTTAACTTGCTCTCTTGAAGTTGAAAACAATTGAGAATCATGTGCGACACCCAGACCGCATATTAGTTTACGATTTTTTTTGCATATCATGTGAACATCCTAGCATATTATTTGTGAAAGTTTGCGGTAATTTGCGAGCATTTGCGACCGTCCCAGCCATTTGCGATGGCCTGAAAAAAACACATTGCATATCTCACACATTTGCGAACATTTATGTGAATTTTCAAACGGTTATTATTTCTCCAGCTAATTTTTTCAAACAAATTTTTACATTTCTGCAGTATTTTCATTCTCCACATTTTCGTCAAAATTATTTTTGAATCTTTCAAATACATACATATGTACTTCTTTCAGTGCCTTCTTGTTAAACTACCTAGTTTGAAAATATGCAAAATTCAAATGAAGATTTCTTAGGGCAAGTTGTACAATTATTTAACTTGTGGTTCAGCAATTTTAACTCACCGACTTCGGAGAATGGACTGAGGTTCAACGATAGTTCAGGCATTTAACTGGCGACTTTAACACATGTACTTTAGTCTTGAACAATCGTTGAACCTCAGTAATTCCGCCAAAATCAGCCAGTAAAAATATTTGAACCACGGATCAAAATTTGAACCACGTTTGTACAACGGGTCCTTAGAGAGGAAAAGGTATGTATTGTAGGGTGGAGTCCCTCAAATATTTTTTTTTAATGATGTTGAACTGATGACTTTGAACAAACAAATTCAAGTTTTTTTTTCGCAATTTAGTATTTTAAATTAAATTTTTCTTAACTTTCCGGAAAAACAACTTGATTTAAAAAGGACATTAAAGATTGGAATGAGACGCTAAGAACCAGATGCCTTTCTGTCTTTTTGTTATTGAAAAAGGAAGAACTACAGAAATATTTTACATTTTTGTCTTTATTGTATTTTTTAGCAATATGCGACCAAAGAAAGTATGTGTTCGCAAATGTGCATATGATTGGAATTGGGTGATATGCGGATTTTGTAGCACATCGTCTGAACACCTAGCATATAGACCACAACATTTTTTGCGATCATACTTGCGGACATATGATGTGCGAGCACCTTGATCGCAAATGCATTTGCGTGTAAGTTTGCGGACACTGACGTAGAAACAGAATTTGCGACTTTTTATATAACGTCTGCTCTTAGCTTTAGAATAGTAGTTAAATTTTGGCTCATACATAATATGTTGTTTGTCTGTTTTCACTACTGTGGGCTCCTAATTTAATTACCAAAGTGAAAACATAATTATTTTATTATATGTATATATGTAGCTCATCCTAAAACACTGGTCAACAAAATTTAACTATTCCGTCAAAGGAACCTGACTATACTTTCTGAAAGCTTTTGCGATTTTGCACTTAAGGTAAAAATAATCGAAAACGTGATCTGACAGAACAATTCAGAGGTCAACAGGTTGTGTAATGAAAGATAATGATGTTTCGTGTCATTTGTTGAGGTTTTTATAAAAATGTACTAGGTACTTTGTTTAAACTTGATTAATAAATAAAATACACGAGTGGGCCGCACGAAAATGGTTAATAATGATACCTCAGATAGAACATTTTTTTGATTTTAGATTAACTCGAAAGCGAATTAACTAATTTGTATTGATATTTGTATACAAAAGTTCTTTAAAGTATAAATAGTAGAAAAAAGTATCTAAACTTTTTTTTATCGAGGCTGAGATTAGCCCGTGTGTTTGTAACATCTCAAAGAAAGCAAAAAACTAGGATGAAGAGTTTCTAGACTTCAAATCACAATCAATTCTTATTTATTTTCAATTCGGTTTTTTGCACTGGTTACGGTTTGTTCATGACTTAATATTTACTCATAACAATAAAGATATCCTAATTATAATAGGTATAACCAAAGACCGTATAATACCAAGATATTGCATCTAGTGTAAAAATTCGCAGTGAAAGCGCTAGTACTGTGACGACCCCAGTGGTGACCCCATAGATGTGTGAGTGAGAACCCCGTCTATGTATAAGTTTTACAATCGTCGGTGGTGCGGTCGCTGAGTCGTGGGTCTGCGGCGAATAAAGGCTTGCATGTCTGTATGTGTTATGTGAGTTCAAATGTGAATGAGGATGTGATACAATACGTGGGAATGTTTCCCTTCCCCCGACCGACCGCATCTAAAGCTGATTTTTGGTGGTTGGTTGAGATGCGGTATCTTGGTATTATACGGTCTTTGGTATAACATAATATTATATATAAGCGTTTTGGATCAAACCCCACCTCCACCAAAAGTCCAGAGGAAAAATCAGTTCACTGTGCGCGATTACAGGCTCGTCCGTGATACTCTTTGAAAAAGGATAGCCACAGAAATAATTACATGGAATTCTTTCCAAGGGAAAGATTAGAATGACAAAAGCATGGTCTGCGATACGGCTAAGAGTGGAAAGCGACAGGTATAATGTAACCTTCTCAATCGGTTTCTTATTCACATTAGTAATCTCATCCTTGAACTCTTTGAATAACGGTAGCGACAAAAAAATCGTTTAAGGTAGGTATATAGGATCTTCGTAGGATTATGTTATGATCCCTGAGTGCTAAGTGGTTTGGCGCTAGATATACATGTATCTACAAAAATTAATATACCTACAAATTTCATTCTTATTTGAGTATTTTGTTGAAAACTCGTTTAAAGCAGGTTAGATGGCCGTGCCCAATCGGAATTAGTAAGCATGTCGTATTTTGAACTGCGAGGAAAGTGCTCAGGAATCTTTATTAGCGTTTTGTATAGTCCAACATTCGATGCAATGACATGGCGATACAATTCCGTTTATCTAAGCAATATTTTAAACCATTAAAACTATCTCCGAAGCTGTTGCAATGATTGGAAAAGGTTATAGATAAAACCACAGCATTATTTTAATAGTTATTGTTGACAACAAAATAAACGATTGCTAATGATATCACTCACCTGTTTATCACTATAAATATTGCAAACATCTAGCGGCCTATGGGAATCACAAACAAAGAATACAACTTCTTCATCGGGTTGGAGTAGATCCACAATATCAACACAACCGCCACAATTTATTAATATCACGTATTTAACATCATCTCGGTTTTCGGTGTAGGCTCTTTGCATTCCAGCCATACCCATGATCGGCACCACCGAATACAGCATATGGTCATACTTAAACAAGGATTGCAAGATTTTGCTAGCACAAATACCATCGATGTCATAGTTGACGATGATTAAAATTCTTTTACCCACGAGAACATTGTAGAACTCAAGTTTTAAATCTTGTACAAACATTTTGATATTTTAAGAAACTTTGTTTAGTTATATTGGAAAAACGCTAACTAAATCCTTGAGGTTAATAATTTATGTAGAAACCCATCCGACCCTTGATGGGATTCATATTTTAAAGTTATTAATAAAAATAGTAACGTGTTATTCCGTATTCATTTAGTTTGGTGGTTAACACTGTTGAAAGACTAAACATAAAATAACGACAAGAATTTATCAAAAAAATGAATATTCTAACAAAAAAACGTAAATTTAAAGATTTTTAAAACGCGATCTAACATCTAATCTACGGAAAACTTTTAAAATGTCAAAAACATGGCGCGCTAATTGAAGTGGCAAGTTCACAATCATAAATTAAATTCGGAATAGGAGTGTTCCAAGACAAGTTCCCAAATGCGCACTCAACTCGGTATTTTGCTCCTTTTTTTTGTATTTTTCGCCGTAGAGCCACATCCATCAAAACAAATTTTTGCTGTCCTCTGTGTTAAAGACATCCAGACGCACACAAATTTTTGAGTTTAAAATATCCAATCTATAGTATTCTCATGAAACACGATTTTGTAGGTAGACATTTGGTCGATAGGTTCGCTGTGATCGCCTTACAGAGATCCCTTAACAAAAATTAGTATTACATTTGGACGCATAGATGGCCACGAGCTTTTTTTCTTCATGAGAATACTATAGAATTTATATACAATGTTCGTGGCTCAAATATTTGTACTGGCTGATTTCGGCGGAATTACTCAGGTTCAACGATGGTTCAAGGTTCACGTTTGTTATAGTAGCCAATTTAATGCCTGAAATGTCGTTAAGCCTCAATGAATTCTCTGAAGTCGGTGAGTTATATTTGCTGAACCACGAGCTGAATATTTGTACAACTGGCCCTAAGCCTAGTAAAATTGTAAAATGTTATTTTTTTTTACAATAGATCGTGAACGCACTTTCCTTTATCTGTAGTACACTGTAGGAAACGCACAAGATTTCATAAACAAAAATCAGCTGGCAATAAGAATAACATTTGGTGTTATCAAAGTTATCAAATACACAAGGGCAAACTTTAACTATTGTGTATTTTTCTATCATACATTTTTTTTTTCTTTTTTTCAGCCCAACCTTTTGTCGCACCTTAAGTATACAGTTCTTTTGAGTAAAAAATTCTTCAAAGCGAGAAAAAAAAATAATTTCGACAAAGAAAAAATGTCCGTGATGTAAATTTTTTTTATTCATCTCAATGAGACTGATCTATGAAAAAGCAAACACAAATGCCAAACGCAATTTTTTCGGAAAAAGAATGTCAGTGACTGTTTTGTACGAACAAAATTCGTGGTGAATATAAAATTTGTTTTCTTTTGAGTAGTTCGATAAAAAAATTAAACGTCAATATTTTTTTTCGCAAAAAGCGCTCCCGTACATGTATTTTTTTTCGTCAAGGAACTGTATACTTACAGCCCTATTCTGGCAAACCTCACTGATGCCTCACAGGTCACAACAACCTCACAAGGTGAGGTTAATTTGATTTTGTGAGGTTTTCGTATTCTGGCAGCAACCTCACAACTTGTGATCCTCACAAAAACTATCGAAACCGTGATCTCCTTCGGAGGAGGTCACAACTAAAAAGTAACATTTGTGATTTCGAAAACTACGAAATTTACAAGTTTGATTTTGTTTTTTTCTTTATTGCTTTCTCCTTAACTGAAATAAATGAATAAAAAATAAACATTCTTGCATATTATGCAAATTTATTAGAAAAAAAAATCATGTTTCTTTCCTCATAATAAATAGGTGCGTTCAACATACATCTATCACCACTGATCTCTATATATAGATCGGGATAAGCTCCGAAAATCCTTCTATATCGGTATATAGATCGAAAACACACGTGCGTTGTGAGCTGCGTGCTTCGCATTAAGAATTATGGTTTTTTAATCTAATAGTAGTAGTAATAATAGTGTTTTCGATCTATAGACCGATATAGAACGATTTTTGGAGCTTATCCCTAGTAAAGCAGACAGTACCCCCTCCTCCAAATCTGACAAGGTTTCCATGGTGGAAACCCTTCTGAAAAATTACCTCAAGCTATGTACATATTATCATTGCACAAAACCTCAACCCGTCAGGTTAATACTTTTTGATGGTTTCAGTTCCAGGCCCATTAGGGGGTAATGCGTAGAGGGGGGGGGGGGGTAAATATTAATGGTCCCGCAGCCAACACCAATCAAGTAAGCTGAATCCAGTGAGACCCTTCACATCATCATCCGATGGATGGTTGTCATTCTACAGGCCAATACAAATAGTTGGATTCAGTTTCAGTCACCCCCTCCCACTAGCGGGGGAAGGGGAAAAGGGGGGGAATAACATTTTCCTAAAGCCAAGCCCAATTCATCGATACCCCTATCTATGGTCAAGTATACACCATTTATGAGAAAATGCTATAAACACATTAACACACCTCCCCGCCCCCCCTACGCACATGGAAAAGAGAACAAGGTAAACGAATAATGTTTTCCTATCAGCAGTATTAATAAAAAACTGGTATCCGCTCCCTAACACACGTGCTAACTGGCACACGGATATACAACTTGTCCGCTTGATAACTTTTCTTATTAAAAAAGATATGATATCTTTCCAGTATTTATCACTTCACCAAATTCACCACTTCATCAAATTATGGTGATTTTCTAATACATGTGTCACATGCATGCACTGCCTTACGAAGTGTATACTGGTAGTAGTTAACGGTGCTATCATACGCGTGCGTGTATGTGTTAAGAAGTTATCCGTTCATTATACGTGGAATCTGGCTAGTTAAAGTTATCCGTACGTTAACACACGTCACAGACTATTACGCATTTGTTAATAAGAATTACTAGTTAACAGATGTATTAACGCTAGCACATTGTTATCCGCCGTTTATTAATATGGGGGTATATTTATAAGTGTGATGAATCCAACGAGACTTCTCGCGGGTTCGTCCGATGCTTGGTTCTCGATCCACAGGCCAATATATAAAAGACTGCGGAATTTAAATGTGGTATATTAGCAACCCTTCTCCTCCAAATGTGACAGTGTTGCCATCGTCGCAATAATTCTTAAAAGTTGCCTTAGGACATCGACTATTATTAAACAAAAACTCAATCCGTCAGGACGAAAGAAAGGGTTAGTTTAAGCTTACATACCCTTTCTAGTCGGGTGGTAACCCTGTTTTACTGCACTCTGACAGTGTTGCCATCGTGGCAACACTTCTTAAGATTTACCTTAGGACATGTTCTTTTCGTATACTGAAGCTTAACCCGTCAGGTCAAAATGAAAGGTTGGCCTCACTAACAGCCCCACTATAGGTTTTTAAGAGGGCATATATAGGGAGTCAATAAAAAACAACACTTATCATGAAGGTTTTTAAGATGCTAGGAAGAGGTTTTATTGATAGTTACAGCAAACAACACTTTGATAGAGCAAATTAACCAGCAATAAAGTGGAATGGTATTAAGGCCGTGTGCCAATTGCGTTAAAATCCTGGTTAAATTTGATCCCATGGCTAAATTTTGACATTACCGAGGTGAATACAAACTTCAAAATTTAACCTGCTCAGGAGCTCGTTAAAATTTTAGTCGGTGGTTAATTTTTGACATGTCTATGGGCGCGTTCGGCTGCGTATCTTAAGCGATCCGGATTTGTTTGTGTTGTTGTAAACCCTTATAAAAAAACTGCTGAGGGAGATGAATGTAGATAAATATTTTATTTTGCTATCAAGAAGTCATGAATCCTATCGGGAAAGATGAAAAATGGAAAAAAAAACTAGAATTAAATGAAGGGATTAAGAAATATAGACAAAGACCTTATAATAAATTTAAGTATGCACTCAAGAAGAAGTTTGAATAACTTGCGATAAATCCTTGATAGTGCAAAAGAATCAATAAAATTTATTGAAAATACTTTTTCAAATGATTCATTCATTTTGCAAACTGATATGTTTGCGAACTATCATCACTGGGAAAAATGCAACAACAAAACTAATGGGAAGTGAATGTAAAAAAAAAAATCCCATTTAATCCAATTGACACAGCAAAAACCTTAAATTTTACTCACCCCTATAAAAAGGGATAACATTTAACTGGGATCAAATTTAACCAGAATTTTAACGCAATTGGCACACGGCCTAAGAAGATTGAACTAACAGTTTGTCAAGAGCTGATATTTTTGTTTGCAGTACTCTTCGAGAGTTTATGTGTTGCTTGGGTAGTCCCCTTTCACACGAAGAAACAAACAAGTTGCTGGAGATTTTTTGACGTTTTCTTTTAATTTTCTTAAAAATCTCTTGTACCTTTCCCACGAAGAAACAAATGTCCAGGCAATTTTTGAAATTTCCCTTGAAAGTCTATTGGTTGAACACACCTATACCTAGATGTGAAAGGAAATGTCAAAAATCTCCTCAAATCCTCGACCAGGGAGATTCTGTTCGCCCTTCTTTCCACCTGTCCCTTTTCACCAAGGAACTAAAGTTGTTGGCAACTCAGTTTCCTCGTGTGAAAAGGCACATAGCAGTTGCATGTGCACGATTAGCCTATACACTTTTGTAATGATACAAGACCATAGTTAACATCGGACGTGAATTCCCCGGATTAAGGGCCAGTTTGTTCACAGTGGGTTAAATCAGCAATTAGATTATCACTGATTCTGTTAAACCCATAGTATGAATCTGTGATAATCAGAGAGTGTTTGCTCACTCAATTTTCAGTTTGATTAGGGTAAGTCGGTTGAATATGCCAGTGTGGGTAAATATGCCACCTTTCAATATATTGCAGTTCTAAGTTGATGTTGCAACGCTGACATTGCCAATTCGCTCAGTTAGGCAAAGTTTTCTGGGAATACGGATGCGCAAGTTATTAGGCAGTTTGGTTTGGAAAATATTCAATGAAAGTTTAAATTCGAATGTGATTTTATTAAATTGAGTGCGATTAAAACTGGGTTTTTTTTAGTGTTTTTTAGTGCGATATACGAAGATTTCTTCCAAGAAGGTAAGACTAATTTTGTGTACTTAATGTTTGTTTGTGTCTAGACTTGATTTGTTCCGTTAGTTTTCGTTCAGGGATACTTTTATATTTTTCACTTTTTGGGGTAAAATGCCACGTTTGTTTTCGTACCAGCTGGCATTTTACCCACTAAAGTGGCATATTAACCCCTTTGATTTTAATTTCTTTAAGATACGATAAAGATGGACCCAGAAGTGACTGGGTGCAATGCTCCAATTGTCACAATGATGCACGAGGACTGTCTACAAAATGGAGTCTACCCGATATGTCCCATCGATTAAATGCCATATTAAATTTTTGCTGGCATTTCACCCCTTCGGAAGTGGCATATTACCCTCACGTGTGGGGTAAAATACCACTTTTAAAGTTTTTTCAAAAACTTCATTTGCAATGAATTAAAAGTTATGTTTTTATTCTTTTATTTAATAAATAAAACAACAACCTAACGGAACTAAGAAAATCTTTTACTTAACTTGTCATTTACTATTTAATTTCAATTGTTTACTGTTAAGTGTGGCATATTACACCGACTTACCCTAATTAATCATAGTTTTTCAATAATCTTTCCATTTTCCAGTCTATCTGTCAATCAATTGTCAGACATATTCCGTCATTAACTTATTTCAGTGTGAGTGAGCTTTCGAAAAAACATTTTTTGTGCAAAAAAAAACACGGAAAATCAGTGCTTGAAATATAATGTTGTGTTCAATTTAAGATTATTTCCTGTTTATTTACTATACAGAATAGCTACACACGTGAATTTGTATTTATTTTAATGCGGTTAATTGAATTTTTTTTTTCAAATAAATAGTTGAAGTGTGTAGGTAGTGCTGGCATTTTGTGAAACCTAGTGATGGGATTTTTCCCAGTTGTAGTTTTTCTATGCTATATTTTATATTAGGCCTTGCAAAAAAGCACTTTATTTTTCCATAGTAAATAAAATAACTACAATTTGTAGTAAAATCTGTACAAATTGTTTATTTTTTTCTTGCAAGATGGACGATGCTTGGTTTCTCTTCATTCATGTTCTTTGTTCGAAGGAATTTAATAGATTTTGTTCTCACTTTTTTATACCTACGCTCAAGGAATAACCAATGATGAACAAAACGAAATTCCAGAAAATCTTTGATTAAATCATGGCTAATCAGACAGAATCGGCGAATTAGTGATTTCTCCCAATTAAGTGCTCAAATCATGGATTCTCTGTTTAAAATTTTGCTGAACAAACGCATTCAATGATAACCAACTGGAATAATCATTGATTTAAGTTGACAAGGTGTGAACAAACTGGCCCTAAAATGATTAGTTCTGGGCCAGCTGTGGAACTCATCACAGAAGAGTCCATCGTGAAAATCACTTTCAGATGTCAAACAGAACACAGGATAGTTTTGACCATCATCAACCCCGCAACTTTAGCATTAACAGTTCCCATGCGAAAAAATCAAAACATTCAAAACGATTTTCCACATATTCCTTGCACCAAATTGGATAATATCAAAGACCATATAATACCAAGATACCGCATCTCAACCAACCACCAAAAATCAGCTTTAGATGCGGTCGGTCGGGGGAAGGGAAACATTCCCACGGTATTAGCTGTGTTTTTTTGTATGTCCAAATAAAATTGTGTGAAAAAAACGACAACAAAGTAAAACAATTACATGTTAAATACAACAACAACTATGTCCATATAGAGTTAGCTAAGTCCCAGATAATTAACTGAGTTAACTTTTGTACCGATAAAACGGTGGTGCCAGACTACCATTGTCGTTGTGTTATCGATAATTTGTATAGAAATGTCAAATGTTTGTTGGTAGGATAGTTCAGAACAAAATGGCAGACCAAGGCAAATGTTGAAATGTCCCCGATGTCGTTTTTTTCGCCAAACTCCATATGGACATAGAAAAAAACACAGCTTTTGTGTCACATTCTGTATCTTGATAATAATATAAAATATATGGTCTTTGATAATATCAAGATGAAAAACGTTTGCCTTTACTATGTTCCCACCGGAGCGAAGCCTCGGATTTCAGAGATTTTAGTTCAAATCTTCTCATTTCCCCACATAGTTTTGAGATTTCAAAATGCGAGATTTCGTTGAAATCTCAATTGAAATCTTGTATATGGCGTTTTCTTTTTTGGCTCTGAGCAAAGCTCTAAGCAGAGGCTGAGCGATCAGAGCAGAGCTCCGAGCAGATTATTATCAGATTCCTCAGATTTAACAGTTTTGCATGACATTCCATGACAGCAATGGTTTTTTTCATGAAACTGTAAACCAATCATGCATTTCACCTCAAATATTTTGACATGCGAGAATATTTGCAGTTTTTTTTTTTTGCGCACGGGAACTTTAAGCTAGAACTATATAATACTCCCAGGGGCACTTAAGGGGTCGGAAGAAAACAAGCGAATACACGGAAAGCATATGACACGGCATGATTGCGGAGTGGAAGGTTTCGTCAAGTTTCGTTCAACTTTGGTTACGGAAGTGAGGTGAAATAGGAAGGCCAAAAAGAGAAAAATGATAGTTACATTATATGGGTGTGTTCCCTTTTTCTCGGTACGGAAAGCTTCTTTTCGTTGGTTTTTGACATTGGCTTCAGTGCCCTTCCGACTATTATAGTTCTACTTTTATAGTTCTACCTTACAGCCCTATTCTCCCCATCATCACTGATACCTCACATGTCACAAGAAGTGGTGAAACCGATTTTGTGACTTTTTCGTATTCTGCCCCTAAAGTCAAAACTTGTTAGAGTCATAAAAACAAGCGAAATTGTGATCTCCTCCAGAGCAGGTCACAACTCAAAATTTACTTGAGTTTCTACAAATCATTTGGCCAGTTTATATTTCTGAGATCTCAGAGGGCTCAGAGGACTCTGAAATATAAACACGATACCTCACAAAAATTCCTCACATTTCCCCTTAAAAACTGAGACTGAATTTTTTGGATTCGCTTGCTCAATTATATTTTGTCGCAGTAATTACATAAGAAGAAAAGAAAAAGAGAGATGTATTGACTTCTATTTGAGGAATCCTGTTTATATTTTATCCTCCGGCTCTGTCAAAGAAAGGAGAAAAATTACTGAGCGCTCAAGAAATATAAACTGGCTAATTGAATTATATTCTTGCATTATGTTCTCTGTGCGAAAGAGAACAAAATGTATGTATTCTTTCATTTCTTTACCAAAGAATAGGACAAAGCAGGTGCGATATTATTTTGCTTTGTATTATTGAGACAGAGATACATGAATACATATTGTGGGTGTGTTGGTTTAGTCGTTGCGATTACTTGTAGAGTTGTCGATGTGTGCGCTCATCGGTCAAAAAGCTACTAACAAAATACTGTGGTGAGTTTCGTTGTGGGGTTTCTTGTGACTATTAGGGGGAGAATACCAAAATGTTATCGAATTACAACAATCCTCACAAGGAGTAGTCACAAGAGCTTGTGACTTGAGATTCCTCACACCTGATCTGATTCTCCCAGGCTATTAAACTAGGCTTTTACAACAACTTTGAGTTTGTATGAGGAAAATTCACCATACTCAGCAAATCCGAATCAAAAATGGATCCAAAATACAAATAATCAATTATGAATGTGTCAGTTCACTATTTCTTGTCTCGTTGTAATTTTTGTATATATGAAGTCTGTCTTTCGAGGAAACGAAAACGGAGTAAATTTTGTTTGGTATGTAACATTTTTAAGTTTTATTATTTTAAATTGTACAAAGGAATTAAGTGCTTATTTATTCGTTTTTTTAAAGATTCAATTATGGGGATTTATGACACGGTAATGCAAGAAAAACCACCAGTTGTTCTGGATATAGGAACTGCTTACACCAAGTAAGAACAATTTCAGCACAAATGATGTCATGTCATTTATTATAATAAATTCTAGAATCGGATTTGCCGGAGAGGCCCATCCCAGATTTATAATACCATCCGAGAGTTATATATCTTCAAGTGGTAAGATCTGCAAACTTTTCAACCATTCATCTCAAACGGAACTATATGATCATACCGTTGACTTTCTCCAAACTGTGTTCTTTAAGTAGGTACGTATTTTGTACTGTTCAAACCATTTCTAATAAGATATTATTCCAGACACGTTTTAGTAAGTCCCAAGGATAGGAAAGTTGTAATCGTTGAAAATATTTTTGGGGAGACTATCATTCGTGAGACCATAGCTAAGGTATTATTCAAACACTTTGAAGTTTCGTCCATTCTCTTTGTTCCCACACACTTGATTGCCTTGTCAACACTAGCAGTATCATCGGGAGTAGTTGTTGATATGGGCTACAACGAGGCCACTGTTGTTCCGGTTTTCAGCGGTGTTCAGATTTTGAAGGCATTCCAAGATCAAGCGTTTGGAGCAAAATCCATTCACGACGAAATCAAGCGGCAATTGGTGGAAGCCGGCGTCAATCCTTGTAATTTAACAGAATCAATTTTAGAAGATATCAAAGTTCGGACATGTTTTGTCACAACTTCTGAAAGAGCCAAGCAATATAGAGAAGACCTTCCTATAACACCTCCACCCGATCTTGAATATTCCATAAAAGAAAAAGAGATTATTACAATTCCGGGGTCTGTGCGCGAAACGGCCTATGAAATTATGTTTTCAGAAGACAATGAGCAATCAAGTTTACCTTATTTGATATTGGACTCAATTCTAAAGTGTCCTGTGGACGTAAGAACAGTTCTCGGCGAAAATATTTTCCTTATTGGTGGAACCTCGATAATGATGGGGTTATTATCACGTTTGAAAACCGAGTTAAACATGCTGCTTAACAATAATAATCGCTATAAGGATAGACTCTTTTTCAAAAGTGTTAAATTTCACACGGCCATTGGAAGACCAAACTTTGCTGCTTGGCTCGGAGGCTCTATTTGTGGAGCAACTGAATTTGTTAGCACCAGATCTCTAACAAAAGAGACATACGCAAAATGCGGCCATGTGCCTGATTGGGTTAATTTAGATGATAACCGATTGCAAGATTCGGTTTAGTAAGATAAGTAATTTGAAATGAGATTAGTTTTGATTATTTATTCTATATATGTATTGTATTAACTGAAAGCGTGCAGTAAAACTTATGATCTTAGTTTATTCGTTAAATAATTGTAAAATCAATTGTACGGCCTTATTACGGTTCGCGAATCGAATGTTCTATTGAAGTCGAACGGTTGGGCGAAGTTGTGTACGTTTATATTAGGGTTACCGAATAAATTCATCGCTGTCACAGGAAAAATTCATTATAATGGGTTATTTTTGGCGACTAATGTCAAATAGGAAAAAATAAAATAAATAAATAATAAAATAAAATTATTTAAATGGTCATTACTCGATTTTATCGGAATAAATTGCTCCTTTTTTGCGGGAAAGAACAAATCCAACCAGCCTTTAAATTTGTTCAATTTGGTGTAGGTTTTTTTATGTTGGTGCATGTCGTCTTGTAATACCAAATTGATTCATTCGCCAGTTTTTCGATTCGATTCGGGAACGGTAATAGGGCCCTTAATAATCAACTTTAATACGATAGTCATTTTACTGAAACAACGGAAGGCTCCAGAAACGACAATTGGTGTTTGAATGGAACTAAAAGCTAAGCGTTCTCTCCGCTCTTCACTATTCTCACCACTTACGGTAGTTATTTTACTGAAACGCCAGATGTCGCTTTTAGAGCCATGTCGTTTTACTGGCGTTTTAGTACAACGACTATCGTTATAATAGGCCAAGAGCCGACAGCAGATTTTGGGAGTGGAGGTATAACCAAAATCGGAGTATGAGGGAATATAGGTACATGCATCTTGATATCGAATACAAAAGTCTGACAGGTTTTTTTTCTCAGCCTTTTGTGCGGGTGGAGGGTTAAAACCCGCTTGATTTCCTGTTTATATGGTAGGGTCATTAAAACTTCAAATCACTTTTAAAAAATAGGATGTGATACTCTGTCATTTTCCCTAAATCTCCAGACTTATCTTGGTGATCCGATAAATAGGACCCATGATTTACCCTTTTTAAGCAAACCCTATTGACGGTTTTGTGGAGACTTTATTTGTTGAGTTTTTGTTTTGCTGAAAATCTATTAATCGGACCGTTAAGATTGTGGTGTTTATGCTTAGAAACAGGGAAGGCAGGGAATCATATCCAATTTTTTAAAAATGAATTAAAGAGGTTATAATCCTGAAAATAAAACAGGAGATCTAGCATTTTTTAACCACCCACCCTTCCCAAAGGCTAATAAAAATCCTGCCAAACTTTGGTATTTGATATCGCGATACATGTACTTAAAATCCCTCATCCTCCGATTTTGGTTATACCTCCACTCCCAAAATTTACTAAAATTACACGAAATGAAAATTGTTCTTTTTTGTTTTTTGAAGCTCGTCATTTTGATGGATAATTTTTTTTTTTTTTGAATCAATCAAATGTAATGGTCATATAACTTGTTTATTCAGCTTTAATTCAATTTTTACTTGCGACATGAGCACTATAGGGCAAGTTTTGGATTCGTGCAGGAAAAAAAATTTGAGATAAAACACCCCGATTACAGAATCCGACGAATGAGCTGCGGAGGGAATGAGACTCAATTTTGACATTTTTACTATGAGCCAAATATCAAAATTGAGTGAGATTCGCTTCGCAAATCATTCGTCGGATTCAACTGTCAAATTATTGAAAGAAGGAAGAAAAACTTGCTACAAAGTTAACAAACGCGTTAAACCAATTTTGAATCACTTTTGTGTTCAAGACGTCAAACGTGACACACACTATGAAACACTAAAGACAAATCTTAAGACACACACAAACAAAAATACACACAGACGTGGATTTGACAGTTTTTTACTTTCTGCACACAGAAATTTGTGTAGCAGAAATTTGCAAGATTTTTCATGGAAGGGAAATTTCTTGCTCTCTCATTTTGCTCTCTCGTTGCTACACTTTGGAGTTAACAAACAGGAATTTGTGAAATGTAGTGCGACGTCGTACGAATTCGTACGAAATTTCAGTAACCAAACAAACCTAACATTACGATGATAGAGAACACGAAAAAAGTGGGTGGCACAATTCTGTCTGTCTGTCTGTTTGCGAATGCAGTCTTTAACAATCTCTAGTTGAATTCAACAAAAAGATTGCATTCTTTACATTCTTTTCAAGAATGCGACTTCAAAAAATGCAGTCGTCATTCTTTTTTCGTAAAAAGATTGCAATCTTTTTTTTCAATCTTGTCACCATCAACTGATTGCAATCTTTTGGGACTTCATGCATTCTTTGCATTCTTTTTGCATTCTTTTGAAGTCTTTTGCATCCTTTGAATTTTTGCATTCTTTTGAAGTCTTGCATTCTTTGAATTCTTTTGAAGTCTTTTGCATTCTTTTAATTTTTTGAAGTCTTTTGAAGTCTTTTGCATTCTTTGAATTTTCTGAATTCTTTTGAAGTCTTTTGAAATCTTTTGCATTCTTTGAATATTTTGAATTATTTTGAAGTCTCTTGAAGTCTTTTGCAATCTTTGAATCTTTTTGCATTCTATTCTAATGTCTAACATCATACAGCGAATTGCCTTGAATGCACACAAATGCGTTTGGTATCAAATGAAAGGTGACATTTGATCTTTTTGCGAAAAGATTTGCATTTATTCTACTTTTTCATGTTTTATTATTATTTAAAAAAGATGAGATCTGAAGAAGAAAGATGCGATCTTTCTAGTTTGGGAGATTTGTGCCCTTTCACACGAGGAAACTGAGTTGCCAGCAACTTTTAGTTCCTGGGGGAGAAGGGCAGGAGGAAAGAGGGGCGAACAGAATCTCCCTGGTCGAGGATTTGAGCAGATTTTTTCACGTTTCCTTTCACATCTAGGTTTAGGTGTGTTCAACCAATAGACTTTCAAAGGAAATTTCAAAAATTGCCTGGAGATTTGTTTCCTCATATGAAAGGTACAAGAGATTTTTAAGGAGATTAAAAGAAAACGTCAAAAAAATCTCCAGCAATTTGTTTCTTCGTGTGAAAGGGGACTTTGTGCCCTTTTACACGAGGAAACTGAGTTGCCAGCAACTTTTAGTTCCTGGGTGAGAAGGGCAGGAGGAAAGAGGGGCGAACAGAATCTCCCCGGTCGAGGATTTGAGAAGATTTTTTGATATTTTCTTTCACATCTAGGTTTAGGTGTGTTCAACCAATAGATTTTCAAAGGAAATTTCAAAAATTGCCTGGAGATTTGTTTCCTCGTATGAAAGGTACGAGAGATTTTTAAGGAGATTAAAAGAAAACGTCAAAAAAATCTCTAGCAACTTGTTTCTTCGTGTGAAAGGGGACTTTGATCTGCATTCACTAATACATGCAAACACTTTCCTGTCAAACAGCAAATCGAAGTTGGGCATTTTTTTGTTTTGCATTATTTTTATACGACATCGTACGTGATGTTTATTTGTATGCGTGGATGTGTGCTATGTGTGTAATTGAATCTACTCAAAAGTACGCCCAGATGTTTCATTAAAGACAACAATTCTTGATTTTAAAATAAAATCTTTCAGATTTCAATGAAAAACGACATTAATTATCTGTGTAAAATATTTAGGCAATTGTTCATGCTTTATGTGATGAGATGCGAGATATTTGAGGTTGAAATAATTGGCTATTGCAAACAAAAATATTTCATTATCCGCATTTTATTATCCACATGATCTGATCCGGATCAATTTCTAACAACATGGAATCCTACTTTTTATCTGGATATATTTCAATGATCCAAAAATTACTATTGTGAGGCAACAGACACGTGACAATAAAACAAACATAAGGCAAAAAGAGACGGGTATATAACCAGAGAATATCAAATATCAAATTCTCTGTATATAACTAAGATCCTTTCTGTTTTATTTATTATGATCTGATCCGGATCAGATCATGAAGATAATAAAATGCGGCTATTGTTTTCCGAAATAACTGCTTATATCTCGTAATTTAAAAATGGTAGGAAAATGATTTTGGTATCAAAAGAAAGGTGCTTCTACCTTCTTTTAAATTTTATAAAAATTGAACGTTAAATAAATTTAGAGTCATGCAGATCTAACTTCTGAGGAGGCAGCTTTTTTGGGCTGGCTTTCGTACACTGGTATCCTCAAAAATTTAGTAATGAGATATCGATACCAAAATATTTTTAATTTAAAATTTTAAAAATGTCGCTTAATCCTTTTTGGCATCTTAAAAAAGCTTTTTTTTCTTATATAATCTACTGTCATTTCTCAAATAAATTCTTAATTATAAGCAAAACTAGCTTCAAAATGCATATTAACGTGAACATACTACGAACTTTTTGTTTTACCGCTATTTTCATATTCCAATAATAACGTGCACATTTTAATACTGACTTAAAACTTGATAAACAACCCTTTCACTGATGTATTAAAAGTTAATACCTATTCTTCAATAAAATATGCACCTGTTTTCATTTGATTTTTATTCGTGTTTTTTTTTTCTCACAGCACGGTGAAGTTGATCATATTAATTTCAGTTGAAGTTGATCATGTTAATTTCAGTTTTCTCAAAAACTAGAAGTCATTTTAGCATTTGGTTTTCAGTTTTTAATTAAAAATTATTAAGGGCATTGAAAATCAAAAACCAGAAGAGTACTTAATACCATTAAATACAAATCAAAAATAGATTAACAAAACAAAATCGTCTTTTTCTCAAAATTTTGAGTTTGAAAGTAAATTTTTCAAAAACTATCAGCTAAAAACACTTTATTTAAAAAGAATATTAAAGAATGGATTTCTGGCTTCAAGATGGGCAGAAGGATTTTCGTCCAGATATTACCATTGTTTTTTTAAAGTTATTTTTCTATTTGAAGTCAACTTTTCTTAAAATGGCCCCTCCCGCCGAAACGGGGGGATATATACCCCCCATCCAGTACTATTGTTTTCTTCTTTTGGCCCAATCTACACGCTCTATTGCTTTGATGCGGCATATGTCAAAGACCATGTTTTGTTATGTTGTTTGTAAAATAGCGCTCAGTCATAGAAATACAATTTGAGTCCATCTTTAAAATTTTTAAAATTTTAAATTAAAAATTTTAAAAAACCTCTTATACAGTTATTTAGTTGGGTATTTTTTAGTAATAAACAGATTTGTAGAAGCCTTTTGAGTTGAAAATTCCGTTCCAAATCTGTGTAATCCTCTAAATACATAAATAAATAACTGGACCAGACTTTTTTTCGATGTCTTTAAAATTTATGAAATATTGCTTAATATATTCTTACGGGAAGGTATCGATATCTCATTACTAAATTTTTGAGGATATCAGTGTGCGAAAGCCAGCCCAAAATAGCTGTCTCTCAAGAAGTTAGATCTGAATGACTCAAAATTTATTTAACGTTCAATTTTTATAAAATTTAAAAGAAGGTAGAAGCACCTTTCTTTTGATACCAAAATCATTTTCCTACCATTTTGAAATTCCGAGATATAAGCAGTTATTTCGGAAAACAATGAAATATTTTTGTTTGCAATAGCCAATTATTTCAACCTCAAATATCTCGCATCTCCCATGAAGCATGAACGATTGCCTAAATATTTTAAACAGATAACTAAATCAATGTCACCTTTCATTTGATACCTAACGCGTTTGAGTGCATTCAAGTCAATTCGGTACGCAAAAAAAAGTTCAAAGATTGCAAAAGACTTCAAAAGACTTCAAGTGACTTCAAAAGAATTCAAAACATTCAAAGAATGCAAAAGACTCCAAAAGGCTTCAAAAGAATTCAGAAAATTCAAAGAATGCAAAAGACTTCGAAAGACGTCAAGAGAATTCAAAATAAAATGCACGACTGGGTCGCACGTACTTGCTCTTATGTTAAGACACTGCGAGTTTAAGAAAATTGTATATACAAACAGGAAATTATGAGAGAAAAATGTAGAGAAGCATGAAATACGACATTTAAATTAGCTAAAACAACTCTTTTGACAGTTTGAGGTGAAAAAAAGTATGCCATCTTAATTCATGATTGAATATGATTGTATGAGAAAAAATTTAAAATCGTTGGAGCTGTTTTTTTTAAATTAATTTTTTATATATAAAATTCTTAAAACATTTTTAAGAACAAATTTTGGTATGCAGATTTAAACTATATATTTATGTGTATATAAAAATAAAATTTGAAAAAAAATTGGCAACCCGTTTTTGAGATATCGAATTTAAAAAAAAAAAGTTTGAAACTTTTTTTAAAAATCCAAAAACTTTTTTTTGAAAATTTTGATATGCAATATTATTTAATCTTATTTGAAATTTGTATATAAAAAAATTCACTTAAATCCGTTAAGCTGATAAAGAGAAAACTCAAAATAAAAAAATACGTTCTATGACAGGTACTGCTAATAGTTGCTATGTGTAAAATTTTATAATTTTTGATGGTAGATCGTACTAATTTTAGTATATGAAACAAGTTTAATCAAAATCGTAGGAGTCATTTTCAAGCAAAAAAATATTTTCCTTTGCGGTTTTTTCACTTTTGTATGGAAGGTACCGTTATTTTTTCATAAATGTAAAATTTTTTCTAAAAATATTTTAGAGAGTACTAAAAAAGTCTTAATTATAGAAGGAGTGTTTTATTATCATCGGGATCTAGATCTGGATTAAGTTTTACACGTAATACAAAAACAAAATAATGGGAAATTTTCTAAAATTGTTTTTGTAACACGGGTTAAAAGAAGATCCAGATCCAGATCCCGATGATAAAAAAACACGCCTAGAGTTTCAAAAAAATCTATGATGCCGTTTTCGAAATATTTGATTTTCCAAAAAAAAATTGAAATATTTTTTAAAAATCCAAAAAATATTTTTTCAAAAATTTTGGTACTTACACAAAACTATTAACATTTCTTGGAAACTTCTGTATAAAAAAAATAATTGAAATCGGTCATACCATTTTGAAGAAAATCAAAAATTACAAAAATGGTTCCTTGGGAGGTACCATTAATAACCATTTTTGAAAAATGGTTTTCCACCCAAGGAAAGCCGTTACTAAAATAAATTTATTAAATTTTTTTTAAGAAAAGTTGTCGAGCCGTTTTTGAGAAAAATACGATTATATAAATTTGCAAAAAAAAATTGTATGACTGGTACCGTTAGTTTTGGTTCTAAAAAAAAAAAATGAAAAAAACGTGTCGGCAGAATCAACAAAAACCACTAAGTACCAAGTTTGAAGAAAATCGATCGAGCCGTTTAGGCTGTAGACGAACAGACAGACAGAATTGTGCCACCCACTTTTTTGGTGTTCTCTATCATCGTAATATCATGTTTGATTGTTATCTCAAAATTTTTTTTTTGCACGAATCCAAAACTTGCCTTATAGTACCTATAATCGCAAGTAAAAATAAAAGAATGCAAAAGACTTCAAAAGAATTCAAAGAATGCTAAAGACTTCAAAAGAATGTACACAATTCAAAGGATGCAAAAGACTTCAAAAGAATGCATGAAGTCCCAAAAGATTGCAATCAGTTGATGGTGACAAAAGATTGAAAAAAAAGATTGCAATCTTTTTAACGAAAAAAGAATGGCGACTGCATTTTTTGAAGTCGCATTCTTGAAAAAGAATGTAAAGAATGCAATCTTTAATTGAAGTCTCTAAAGATTGCATTCGCAAAAGATTGCAATCTTTATTATTAAAAAAAAATCTTTATTTCAAAAAACTTAAGAGTACATAGAGTACAATAATATACATGATTTTTATAACATTATTTTTGAAATAGTTAAGTACAATCTATTGCCGTGAGACAAGAGGCGAATGTACATTTCTTTTATCTTTTACAACTCTGCTGTTTGTATCTGGAATTTTTGTTTTTATCTCTACCACCTTCAGAATTTGTTTTGATAAAGTAAATGTAGAGATAAAATAGGTTTGTTTGGTATCTTTTTCCAAAAAAATGTGTAAAACCTGTCAATTCTATCAGAGTTGAACCATGAACTTCACCACTTTTTGTTAGAAACGTTATGTTTGTGTGTAAACGGAGTTGCCACTTTGCCATGATTTAAGTAGTAATGCACTTTTTTCGTAAAACAAATCAATTGCTTTCAAATCGAGTCTACTGCACTTTTATTTTTCGGTAAAGTAAATAATCATTCATCAAAATTCAGTCCCCTATATTTTTCAATTCTATTCTTACGGCTTCCGGCTATTGGCTTTCTTTGATAAAAATTATTCTATTTTTAATTTCTTTTGTTCTTCTATTTTGAAAATAAAAGTAAAAATTGGAATATGCACATCTTCTGTAACATAACTGAATATACTGCATTTTTGTTTGAAACCCTTCTTCGAAAAATTTTACAATTTGTGGCAACGCTGTGACAGAACTGACCACCACGATTTTTGACAGTAGTTGTAACCCTTCCGTATTCACAGAAATTTGTGTAGCAGAAATTCGCAAGTTTTCCAACGGAGGTGGAGGGGAAATTATTTGCTCTCTCAATGCGATCCCTCGATACAATTTTTTTGAGTTAACAAACAGGAATTTGTGACAGTTTTGAAAATTTGCAGGAAATTTCACGAAAACAAACAGACCTAATTTGTCTTTGCTCGATCTGCGTACTAGGTATTTGCCTCCCAAACTGCTGACAAAATTGCTGACATCATTCAAAACGGTAAATAGCCACCTTCCAGTCAGAGTGAAAACCTCTACCTGGGTTATCCCATGTTGTTTTTGTAATACATGTTAAAAGATAATCCGGAGATAATAAAACGCGGCTACTAAAAGTGTTTGGGCACCAAAACATGCACTGAAAATCCACATTTTTTGGGTGGTATTCCTATTTTTTTTGCACTTTTGGTAATCGGCGTTACCAACATACAAATTAATTATAAAGATGGCCGAGATAAAAACAAAATTCCTACGATTAAAGCCTGGTTAAACAGTGTGCGGTCCAGCGGTCAGAATTGAATGTCAGATGTCGTTAAATTTCCGCGAATCTGGAGGCACTGTTACAACACTTGCGCCACTACACAGCTCATATCATAATACTAATGTTTCATTTAGGCGCCAGTTATAGCTATCATTGAAACTCGTCATTGAAAATTTTAATGATTGATTTTGAGACGTTTAAGAAGTAAAATCAGTTATTATTTTGATGGACAAATAAAGCTTAAAACCTAATTAATATTTTAAGCCAAAAGTTAATCTAAAAACAAAACTAATGATCCTTAAATGAACTCGGTACGATGATTTTCTGAAATACATTTTTCATTTGAAAAAAAGTATTTTTTTCCTAACAAAATTGAATATCTCAAAAACTGACAAATGGTTATGCTTGAAAAAAATTGTCCTAATTAAGGACACAACAAGATATATTTTCACAAAATTTCATTTAAATTCAACTATTTTTGGAAAAATAAAAAACAAAACCCAGAAAAAAATACGGTTTTTCGCCAATATCTCGGAAATTTTGAGGTTACGTTGAAAAGTTATATGTGTGAAAGTTGTAGATTTTTGCCGGATATACAACATTTCTATTGAACATTTTTCATTTTGGGGTCAACTTTAGTTGGAAAACGCAATAATACAATTTCCCAACTCTTTTTCACCCCCCAAATCCCCCCGCCAACTCCGCCACTGGGAAATAGATTTTTTTTACATACCTTATAACCCCCTTCACCATATTCAATCGTTAAACTGCATTAAATTTGATTTGAAATTAAATTTGAAATTGTCAGAAATAAAAATGGCTGGGAGTGTGATGACTTAAATACACGTTAAAACAACAACAAATACTGACATTTGACCAGAGAATATCAAATAAAGAAGCCAATCCTTCGTACGTTTCACCCCCTAAAACCCATTTGTTTACATTGTTGTATTTGTAATTTCATTTCGTGTCGAAGAAATAGATGTGAATTGCAACAACAACAAGACCTGTGCTGAATGATGTGCTGAATGACTAGTTGATTCTATAGCTGTGTTTTTTTGCATGTCCAAATAAAATTGTGTGAAAAAAACGACAACAAAGCAAAACAATTTACATGTTAAATACAACAACAACTATGTCCATATAGAGCTATACTGCGTTTTCATTAGCCCAAATGAGCTAATTTCGTTGAAAATTTCCAAATGCGATACGAAATCATCTCATTTCCCATACAAATTCACATTTCGAAATGAGATAATTTCAACCAAATTTGCACGAAATTAGGTTGGAAATTAATTCAAAACCTAACGAACACACCCAATTAGCCACAGTTTGAAGAGCTCTGAATTGGTTTTGTATGAAAATGTCAAAGCGCAATGGAAGGAGACAAAAGAAAACAACAACAAAAATCGATTAACAGCCAATTGAAATTCAAAAATGAAATGAGCTGTCAAACGAAATTACCAAATTACAAATGAAAACACTTTTTCTGTGATTTGCGAAATTAGCTCATTTCAGCTCTAATGAAAACGTAGTATTAGCTAAGTCCAGTGCCGAGATTCAGCTATTTCAGCGAGTGAGATGAGATGACTCGCCTTACTCGCCGACTCGTCTCACTTCACTCGCAAAAGCGATTCAGCTATTTAAGTGAAATGAGTAAGTTCGAATTTAGTTTCGAACATGAGAGTTAACTTTTGTCCCGATAAAACGGTATTGCCAGACTACCATTGTTGTTGTGTTATCGATAATTTGTATAGAAATGTCAAATATTTGTTGGTAAGATAGGTCAGAACAAAATGGCAGACCAAGGTAAATGTTGAAATGTCCCGATGTCGTTTTTTTCGCCAAACTCCATATGGACATACAAAAAAACGCAGCTTATGTGTGCGTTTTGCACTAGTTTTCACTAATACTTTGCAAATCTAATACATCAGCTGTTCGCTTCCAGCTTGTAGGCAAATCAAATTGACAGCTGATGATTGACTTCTTTATTTCATATTCTCTGCATTTGACACAAACGCAGAAGAAACAAAAATCAAAACTCTAATGATATTACCTTTAATATGTGTACTGTGATCCAGATCCAGATCCCGATGATAAGAAAACACGCCTAATATTACGTGTTAACAAAATAAAAAATGACGAAATTATATCGGTCAGGAGATCATATCCTTATTTTGTTGCTGGGTCGTTAATTCAAAAATAGCATCACAATGGCATTACTCATGCCATCACTTATGGGCACTACTCTTTGATGAGTGAAGCCAATTCGTACTGCCACGTAGCGCAGTTCAAGTGCGATATTTAAAAACATACTACAAATTAAAACCATTTCTGCCAACAAACATGCACACAGGAATGGTTGTGAGTTGTAAGTCACAAGGCCCTGGTTCTCCACGAGCTGTTGCGCCCAATTTATATTTATACAAATTATAACCGCATTTGGTTTGTAGGTACTATTAACGGAAAATGAAATTCACCGCGTGGCAAGGGGCCAGTTGTACAATCATGGTTCAAACTTTGATCCATAGTTCAGTAATTTAAAATCACCGATTTCGGTGGAATTACTGAAATCCAACTATGATTAAGATGGCCAGTTGTACAAATATTTAATCCGTTAACCAGCAATTTTAACTTGCCGACTTCAGCGAATAAAGTGAGGTTCAATTATGGTTCAGGCATTAGTGGCTACTATAGCATAAACCTTGAACTACCGTCGAACCTCAGTAATCCCACCGACATCAGCCGATAAAAATTGTTGAACTGAAGATCAACATTTGAACCACGTTGGTTCAACTGGACCTGAAAAATCTTCGGAACACATTTTACCTCATAAAAAAAGTTTGATCTCAACCCACTGTGACAAATCTTTCCTATCCTCCTACTCTTTCTAACTAGTGCCGTGCAATTCAGGTTGCATTTAAAAGAAAAGTTTGATCTCAATCCACTGTGCCAAATCTTTCCTATCCTCCTACTCTTTCTAACTAGTGCCGTGCAATTCAGGTTGCATTTAAAAGACCTACAGTCATATTTATTAGATTTTCTTAGAACACGCTTGGGCAGTTGTCCAGCTAGTCAATGCCTAAATAGTTTAGGCAACTTGTTATTTATAAACGCATTCCAACAATTGCCCAACTGTGGCCTCATTTATTCACTGACATGCCTGTATTTATTAATTTTTGAATGAATAAATGAATTTTATGTCGTTTTCGATTGGACGTTCGGAGTACGCCTTTTCTACTCCATTTTCACTCCATCGACTCCAAAAACTTTCGATAGGGCTATCTCTTTCTATTTGTAATGGCACTGAGGGAAAACATTTGTGATATTTATTGTCTTATTTCATCTTTATTTCGCTTTTATGCACTATTTTGTGGATAATAGTTTATAGATTTGATCGATAATTGTTTATTAAGCATTTGCAAGAAATATTTTGCATTCAATTAGATTCGCCGCCCCCAATGTTTTCCCTCAAAGTGACTAAGCTGCTTGACACTGACGTATTCGTGGAGTGCCCTATTGGCTGTTCGGAGTACTGTTTTCGGAGTATTTTTCTGTTCCCGATTTGAAGAGGGAGTAGATTTGGAACACACGCATACACATGCAGTTTTTCGTCGCACTACTTGTCAAAAGTGATGAATGCTTGAAGAAGAAATTTTTTAATATGGCGTCATTCAGTAGTGTGTGTGTAAATTTGACAACACGATGTTTTCATATTCTATTGGAATCAAAAAGGAGTAGAACAGTCAGAAAATCCAATCGAAAACGACATTAGTACGCTTTGAGACACGTTCAACTAGCTTTTCATTCATTCCAAAACTAGAAAATTAGAAAACCAGAAATGTTTGCCCACCTAATTCATTAAACGTGTCTACTTTCAAATAAGATTTGGACAACCAATTTCAGTGGATAATAAGTTAGTCAATAGGTGCTAAGTATTTATAAATTAGCCAGTTTATATTTCTTGACCGCTCAGTAATTTTTCTCCTTTCTTTGACAGAGCCGGAGGATAAAATATAAACAGGATTCCTCAAATAGAAGTCAAAACATCTCTCTTTTTCTTTTCTTCTTATGTAATTAACTGCGACAAAATATAATTGAGCAAGCGAATCCAAAAAATTTCAGTCTCAGTTTTTAAGGGGAAATGTGAGGAATTTTTGTGAGGAATCGTGTTTATATTTCAGAGTCCTCTGAGCCCTCTGAGATCTCAGAAATATAAACTGGCCAAATAACATTTTGGAGTTGGACAGGTGTCTAAAGTTATGTGGTTTTCCTTTCGACCAAAAAAGTCGACTTTTTTCTGATTTTTTCGACCTGAGATCAACTTTTGCTTTCCATTCAACCAAAAAAATCGATTTTTTTTTTCGATCTCAGGTCGATTCTTCAAATCTCAATTTTTAGCAAGATTTACACGCATTTGCACACACACCAAAATAAACTGACATAAATCTGAACGTATTAGTTTGCATTCGGCATTTCGCAGTGTTGTTTACTTTCGATAAGAAGGTGGTGTTTGTTGGACAAATTCATCAATAGCAAAATAGTCACTAACACAATTGCAAAAGCAAATCAAATCTCATTTTGTGTTCTATTTACCACTAAAAAATTATGATCTGACCACCAAATCTGAAATGGTTGAATGGAAAACCACATAACACAATTGCAAAAGCAAATCAAATCGCATTTTGTGTTCTATTTACCACTAAAAAATTATGATCTGACCACCAAATCTGAAATGGTTGAATGGAAAACCACATTAGACATCGCTTGGAATGGAATAACAATAATTATTATTATTAATGTGGTTTTCCTTTCGACCAAAAAAGTCGACTTTTTTCTGATTTTTTCGACCTGAGATCAACTTTTGCTTTCCATTCAACCAAAAAAATCGATTTTTTTTTCGATCTCAGGTCGATTCTTCAAATCTCAATTTTTACCCTGAGGCCACACGAGCCAGTACTGGCTAGCCAGTTGGCTACACATACTACCTGTCAAATTCCTATTCGTGTATATGCTGTGACGTAGGCGGCATGCCACAATGGCTTCTCTACTGGCCAGCGTTCGGATCTTACTCCAAATGGAGTAAATCTACTCCGATTTTAAGGAAAGAAATTTAGCTACTACGATTTACCACCTTTTCAAGACTGAAGATGTTACCACTTCATTCTATCTGCTGTGTGGTGTGGAGTGGCATTTTACATACTCTGTGCTCACTTAAAAAGTCTGTTATGTTGCAAACTGTCATTAGACGTAGTACTTAGTGTATTTTTATCTTCGCTTAAAAAAGTAGCATGTTATATCCAACAACAATACGGAACTATACCGAATTGTTGTTGTATTTAACATGCTACTTCTTTTTATAAGGAGATGAAAATGCACTAAAAACACACGCACTGACGCAACATGCAACATCGCCAGCATAAAACAACAAAAGCCATTGTCATTAGCCGTTTTCCTTTGGAGGTGGCGAAGTACTTACGAGTAGATGAAAACCCTAATCTAGTACTACCAACTGCACATGCTCTCATGCACGAGTAGATACATTTTACATGGGAAAGCAGTTTGTTGTGTTCCATTGAAAAAAGCTGGCAAAGTACTTGCAAGTACTTCGCCACCTCCAAAGGAAAAGGCCTATTGTCATTACTAATGCCTAGCGTTGGTTTTGGGGAGCCTTAACTTATTTTTATCGCAAAATAATATTTATCGTAAAAACTCTTGTTTTATTTTTCGTGTGCAGCGATACAAAATACGACAGAAACACAATGGTAAACAACAACAAAAAACTGTCGTCGGCGAAGAACGTTTCGCGTCGGTTTGGGAAAGCCTCTGATAGAGTACTTTAACAAATAGCAATATATCACTCTCTCGTTCATTTACAAACGTCAAAATCAGCACTATGGGGAATTTATCATATCGAAATTAGCTGTGGAATTGTTTTTTTTTCTTTGCACTTTGAAATTTGACACCTGGAAGCTGTCACTCTTAAAATTGACAGATTCGTAAAATTCCCTATGACGGTGTTCACATTGGACTGACTCCTCCGACTTAATTTGACATTCATCCTACTTCTTTTGTTCACACACAAACTAATGTGAGCACCAGCCACAGTACACAAATCTAAGATACTGCGCAGGTTGTCAGTCGAAAATAAAAAATGGCTGTGAACGTGAGGAAGAAAACACACGTAAAAACAACAACAAATTAAAATTGAAATTGTCAGAAATAAAAATGACTGGGAACGTGATGACTTAAATACACGTAAAAACAACAATAAATACTAACATTTGACGAAAATTTTGATATATGCGCAGAAGAAACAAAAATCAAAACTCTAAAGATTACCTTTAATATGTGTACTGTGAACACCAGCAGACTCACTTTGAAGTTGAGAACTCGTTAAAAGAAAACACAAATCTGAGCTCGTTGAAGTACAGAGAGAGAAAGCAGTTGTCACAAAAGAAAACGTCAAAAAAAATCCATAGATTTTCAAAAAAATTTAAAATATTCTTCCTGTTCTTGCCATCTCTTTTTCACCATGAAGTGGGAGTGAGATAAAGTACAGAGACGTCAAAAAAAAGTCGGAGGAGACAGTCCAATGTGAACACGATCAATCAATTCATTCGCCATTTGTTTGGCTTTCTTGTCAAACGGAAATACAAAACACAACAGACGAGACAAGTGTGGTTCCGGCTTTATTCATCTTCAAACATTTTTTAGATCGCTAATCAAATTTATAAAATATTGAGTTCTAAGGGAATGGGCATGGACTCGCGATTTTTAGTTCATTAATATTTTGTGAAAGAAAATGTGAGTAAACTTAAGTTTTAATCCTATTTTTCCAAATATGCTACGAAATAGTACTGCCGAACCCTGTTACTGGCTGCTCTACTGGCTTCCCAACTGGCTTCGAAAAAGGCAAGCCAGTTGACGAGCCAGTTGCTCAGGTTTGTATGTGTTAGTAAAAAAATGTGAATGTATTGCGACTGGCTAGCCAGTACTGGCTCGTGTGGCCTCAGGGTTAGCAAGATTTACACGCATTTGCACACACACCAAAATAAACTGACATAAATCTGAACGTATTAGCTTGCATTCGGCATTTCGCAGTGTTGTTTACTTTCGATAAGAAGGTGGTGTTTGTTGGACAAATTCATCAATAGAAAAATAGTCACTAACCCAATTGCAAAAGCAAATCAAATCTCATTTTGTGTTCTATTTACCACTAAAAAATTATGATCTGACCACCAAATCTGAAATGGTTGAATGGAAAACCACATAATTGTGCACATGGTCTCTGGATAAAGCCATTGAATTTGCTTTTATTTTGAGTCCCATCTAGCTCCCTCTTAAAATATCCCTTTATTTTCAGCGCACGAATGTCAAATTTGTTTTCTGTCACAATTTTTTTTCCGTACACTTTCTCTCTTTTTACTTGATAAGTTGAGCTTTGTTTATTGTTTTCGTAAATAAACCCATTTCTACAGTTTATCCTCTTAAAATAATAAACAACAGTGAGTAATATGCCATCGATATTTTATAATTTCATATTATTTGATTTGTATTAATGAATAGGAATGGATATAATGGACATACAAGCTGTCGAATCTAAACTGAGCGACGTAACCGTGACACCAATTCCCCGTTCACAAGTACAAAATTTCTATAATTTCCAACAACAGCGAGAACAACGCGACCAGACGCCACAGATCCAAATATCAGCGATTCATCATGTTCCGCAAATTCCACCTCCGAAACCTGTGTCTCCAGCCATAATAACAACCCAAACCTCAGCAAACATTACCACTCCAATGACTTCGGCCGCAAATATTCCATCGAATCTCACGAACTTGCACGGCTTGACAAAATATGCACAGCTACTGGCAGTCATTGAAGAAATGGGTCGAGATATTCGACCCACATATACAGGCTCTCGAAGCTCGACCGAGCGACTAAAACGAGGAATCGTCCACGCCAGGATATTGGTTCGTGAGTGCTTGATGGAAACCGAACGTTCGGCGAGGCAATGAATTGATTGCATACGCGTACTTCTCCCCTCCCATATTTCGTTAGTAATACATTATTAATTAATCATAAACAAAATTAATACTTCAATTTGATTTTGCATTCAACACTAAGAACAAAACAGAAATGTAGGTATGTACCTATTTTTAAACTTGTTAAACTACATAATAACATTTGTATACCAAAAACAAAAAATAAATGCGACACACAAACAAGGAGCAAACATAAAATTAAAAAAAAAAAACAAATTAGCTCAGGTTTTTATAGCAAAAATAAAAATTTATATTTTATTCAAATTGTAATAAATTTATAAGTCACTTAGATTCTAGAGATTAATATAAAAAAATACAAACAGTAAATATGTAATTATGTATATGAATTTGGAGATTGGTAGGTACTATAAAAACGTTAAATGTACAAAACAAGTGCAAAACAGTCGATGTTTTTTTGAAACAACAATCGACTCGAAAAATTGCTTGCTTTAGTAGGTATTTTATTAATAAAACTAAATTTGTTTTGTATTAAACAAAATTATTTTATTGAATTGGGTTGTCAGTACAAAAATAACAAACGGTTTGCTTTTGATTCGGCATCATTTCAACACGAGAGTCTGCTTCCTTTATAATGTTGGAGCACAGAGTTTCGATAATCCTCAAAATAATAAACATAAGGAAAATAGGAAAGGGTTTAAAAGGAGATACCGATTCACTTTGCTTTTGTTTGTGGTTTTAAGGGCCTACCATCTCGCTTAAAAAAAAAAGCTATCACCGCTTACCCTCTGTATAACAGGTATGTTAGTTATAGTGGAGATGTTTATCTTCGCTTGACAAGCGGTTTTGTAGTTAGATTAGGGGATTTTGGGATTTACTGAAGATTGGTAGATTAGTATAAGAGGGGATACCTTACACCCTATTGAGAACGTCCACCATATATGTACGTATAAGTCCTTAATGTAGGGCCGGGCGCCAAAATTTTCTAGTCACTCTGGCCAGCTGCTCAGGCCTATAAGGAGCGGTTAATCCGGCTCCCGGCCCTTGGAGTTATATTGTAAGGGTCTGGTCCTCCAGGTTGGGGGTCGTGCCGTCGGGGTAACTTCCCGGCCACGTAAAGCTTTTTTAGTTGCGAAGCAACAACAAGCCTCGGATACGGACGGATTTACTGTTGACGAACCTAGCAAACGAAATAAGGACAACGAACTTCGGATCTGCACGTGGAATGTTCTGTCTCTCTATAGACCACGTGCAGCCGAACATTTAGCGGAGGCCCTAGACTGCTACAAAGCAGACATCACCGCCAACCAACTTGGCGTGCGAAACTGGAGACAGCTAGCTAGAAACCGAGCCGGCTGGAAGAAGCTTGTTGGTTGAGGCCCTGGTCCACCCCGGACTGGAGCGCCACCTTAAGTAAGTAAGTAAAGTATTGGCCAGCTGCCAAAATATTGCTTTCCAATTAAGGTAACTTTATTATTATCCCTTAATATCAAGTCAAGTGCACTTGTGTCAGAATATCAGCTGATTATGTTTTTTCACTTAAATTATCTAAAGTTGAACTTTATTGTTTTGTAATTTATTTATTTTTTGCATGTTAGTAGGGCTGTTAGTGAGACAAACCTTTCATTTTGACCTGACGGGTTGAGCTTTAGTATACAAATAGTTCATGTCCGTACTTTACTTTTAAGAAGTGTTGCCAAGGTGGCAGCACTGTCAGAAGGACATGAAAAGGGTTGCCACTTACCAGTTTAAATCCCGAAATGTCTATAAATCGAAAACTAATGGTCGGCCGAGAACACCCGTTGGCTTCAGCCCCCTTGAAACAGGACCGTAGCTAGAGTAAAATTTCAGGTAGGGCAGCGATGGAAACAGAAAGGGCTGGATCAACAATTTTACTTGATGTAATATAGCAAACATTTCGACTTATGACTGGATGACAGGATCGCACGAAATTGCTCTTGTGGTTCAAGGCTTTAAGGTGGCTAGGCATTGAAGATGTTTGGAATAAAGTTTGTATAACTTAACTATACCTAATTAATACTGTGAACGAAATACATAGTATAAAAAAAGTACAAACAAAATTAATTTTATCATTGACTGTCACTGAAATTCTTTGGCATAGGTTTGTTCGTTGAAGTTTACCCAGGTTTTCTTGACAACTCCAAGAATTGTCAAAAAACCTAGGTTTTTCGGTTTTCAAAAAACACTTATTTTGTGTTGTAAGATAAAAAAGAAATAAAATTTCTTTTAAAAATGGATAAAAACAAACCAGAGTTTTCGTTTTCTATTTCTTTTTGTTATTTTTAAAGTAAAATTGTGTATTCCGTGAATTTATATTTCAAAAACAATAGAGTTTTGTGCAGCATGTGAATCCGAAACAAAAAAAAAGCTTCAGACCTCATGTTACTTTGGCAGTTTATTCTTTACCTCAACTCGCCCCAGCAAAAAACCTAGTTCTACTTCAGGGCGAGTTCAGGGCGACCCTAGGTCTCAAAAAACACAGAATTTGCTGGCCAGGGCGAGTTCAGGGTTTTAAAAAAATACTTCGGGGCGACCCCATGGTGGCTTCAGGGCTCAACGAACAAACCTATTATTTGTGCTTTCTTTTGCAACTGTCTAATTGTGATTTTCTTTGGGAACTTGTAAGCTGACGATGACGATGGATTACAAATTTCGTTCACACAACGGACTTTTTTTCTTTCGCGAAGTTTTTGTTCTCACCACCAAGCTTATTTTTTTTCAGAAGGATTGTATACATTGTACATACAAAGTTTTATAACAAAAAAAAAATTAGTTTGAAAAATTTCGGAATGGAATAGTATTTTCAAAAAGTATAGGTACCTACAAGTGTTTTGCAAAATTAGAAGAAAATTGTTCGAGCAATTAAAAAAACATTCTAGAAATAACCCAAAAATAAGATAATTTTCTCAAGAGCTTTGAGGACATAACATATACGAATTTTAAACAAAATTCTATGGTCATTGAGAAAATTTGAAACAAAAAAAAAAACAATACTGTTGTACGGCAGCTTCTCGTTCGAGATGAGCTACAACAACGATTTGAATTTCTCCTCTGGGAACTCTGTAAAATTCCAGATAAATGAAATTTCAGTGACTTTGAAGATAAAAATGAGCATACTTTAACAATTATTATTATTTTTAATTATCTGATTTTTTGTTCTTTTTTTGTTATTTTTATACCATCTGTATTTGATACGAACAAAATTAGCTGCTAATATCTGCGAACCAGCTTATGTCTTTAAACCCCCAAAAATAAAAAAAAAAAATTGAATAACTGTTTTATGGAATTTCAATCCTTGCCTTTAATTATGGAAACACCTATAGGAATGCTATCTATTTGTGGAGCTGGATCTTTGCATAAGTAGATACCATTTTCATTTTTCTTTCGTTAGAAAATTTTTTAAGGGCTATGAAATATTCAATTTACCACTTCCTTAACACCCTTCACTATTGTTTACGAAAAAGAGTTTTTAATTTGTTATTTTTAGTAGCGAGTGGGCAAATGTTTTGCATCAAGCTTTGTTGCTTTATTCTAAACCTGTTATTAGGGCAATTCGTTTTATATTCGTACAAATAATTGTCAAAAAACTAAGTTTTTGTCAAAAACGCCCCCAAAATTGGGCGTGGAAAAAAGTTTTGTATAGAAAAAGTATTACAAATTATATTATCAACAACTCTTCTGAAAAACACACTCCTCAATTATATCAACTTGCAACGATTAGATGACCTATTTTAAAAAGTGGGTGCGTCGTGCGTATTCGGACGGAAATTTTATCATATGATATTCTGAAAATTTCATCTAAAGCGTTAGACTGCTTCAGATTTTATAGATTTAGGATTGCCTCTCGACACAGTGAACGGACAGTGGGCGGACGTCATGACGTAATTCTTTCTTTATTCCATCATCGTAGTATTAGATTAAATTTAAATGAGCCATTTCCTTCAAATTCGTTTTTGTTGTAAATTAAAGAAAATTAGGAAATTGCACCGATTGTTGATGGTATTTTCAAGGAAGGGCATTGGTATTTGAAGGTAGGGCATTGCCCCACAATCCACAATGCCCTACCGTAGCTACGGCCCTGCCTTGAAACCATAGGACTACATTATTGATTTTCTCCCACCCCTACCCTTGCACGAAGGGGGTGGAAAAAGGTCGTTTTGGGAAAGAAAATTTGAAAAGCCAAGAAAAGTTAGAAAAATATGTTTATTAATAAAATTTAAAGATGGTGTCGACGCAGAATTTCACAATCTACTACATTACATCCAAAGTTGATTCAAAACCTACTTTGGTTTTTTTTAAAAGCCACTTTCAAATTACTGGGGAGGGGGATATGAAAGATAAATAAACTTAAATATTTGAAGCGCTTAGAAGATGAAGGTGCTAAGTGACATTTTTTGAAAAAATCGTTTTTTCGTACAGATGAAGGTCCTATACTCAAACTCAAATTTCTATCTCATCTGCACTTCTCTATCTCCTCTCGATTCAAATTTAGGCAAGGATGAAGGTATTATATGCCATGGCTTTCTCAAAAAACTTAGTGGAAGAATGTGTTAAACGCGCTTAAAACCTTCATTTATATGCAAAAAGAATTTTACCTCAACGTTTTATTTTACTTTATTTTGTGGATGAATGTGCTATGTGGGAAATGGATCACAAAAAAATTTGTGGAAAAAGGTATTAAGTACACAAAACTGTAAATATCTCGCAAGTCCTTTGTTTTCAACAAAGAAGAATATAACTATAAGAGACACTTGAGTTATGTTACTTTAAAATTTGCCGTATATAATTTTTAAGCTTCTTACCAAAAAAGTTATAGATCAAAAACTTTAAATGCTGATTACTCAAAACTTTGAAAATGTCACTTAGAACCTTCATCTTCTAAGCGCTTCATTATCTTGTTATAATATAAGCATATGACGCATGTTTTCAGGGTATTTTTTAATATCCAATCTAACAAAATCAGAATGAACTCGATACAACCTCGTTCAAAAAAGTTATAGTCTTTTTCATGACTGAAATTTTATTTTTTTTAAGTAAAATACTAACAAATTCCAACAGCATTGACAGGACACTTGGTCCACATATTTTTTTTTTGTCATATGCAACAAGAAACAAAAGAGTCTAAAAAAATATTTATAGTTAAAGGGTGTTTTTTTTTAACTTCCCATTCGAAGTTATTGGGGGCTTTCGTGAATAAAATTTCCCACGGAATTTTTCCCATCGTCAAAAACTGGGAACGTGAATTGTGTTCGCAGTTTCTCTCGGAATTTATTTGCATCGAAAATGAATACTTCATGTCCACTTTGAACTTGCACGGAACAGCGGAAAATTGTTGGCATTTTCAATTTTAGAAGATGGGATGTAATTGGTGCGATTTGCCGAATCGAAGAATTTGACATATCTTCACGTTTGGGGCTCTCTAGAATCGGAATCCATTATTTTTAAAGAGATGTCTGTGTTTGTACGAATGTACGTTCGTACGTTCCTTCACTTTTTTTCGCTCACCATAGCTCAAGAACGAATGAAGATATCGACTTCGGATGAATTTTATTTTATAGTGTTTTTCTTATAAACATATTTTTATGAGGGATCGCATGCTGTTTTAGAATGTTTTTCTTATATCCGCTATCTACATACTGTATCTTAGAGCTTGCAAACACAAATTATTGACAAAATTGTAATTTCTTTTTGTACTGGATGCGATATCTATGTTCTAATATCTGTGCTTGTAAGTAGTTTTTTAGTTGTACAATTTCAGTTATCCGGTGATATCTGACTTTTATTAAAAAAAAACAATTTTTGTCTTAGATCAACAAATATCACCGCAAATATAATGAAAACTTTTGAAAACGTGGTTAAAATTTTCTACAAGGCGTTTTAAAGATAAGGATGATTTGTTTGACCATTCTCTAATAGTTAAAATCTCAAAAATCAAAATCTCGAATGGCCAAAATCTGAACAACCATATTCACTTTTAAGGCATTGGTTGAAAAATTCATCAAAAATGAACTCGGATGAACCAACTACTGAAGGAGGGCTAGAAGCGACTATTTGGCTGATAGTTGTTTTGAGATTTGTTTGCAAATTTTGTTTTGGTACCGTTATTGTGTTATTGCAAGAAATGTCACTAGATACAAATATTTATAATTTATATTTATATATATATATATATATATATGTATATATATATATATATATATATATATTTATATTTATAATAATAATTTAATTTTATTTTATTTTATTTTGGTTTTATTATATTATATTTCATTATATTTTTTTAATGGATTCATGTTGAGCTGGTGAACAAACGAACTCAATCAGCGCCAACCTCCTTAACTTCATTTGGGGATGCTAGAGGACTTTTTTTGTTTTTCGAGGTTTGCTATAAAAAAAGAAAAGTCGAGTAGTTTTTTTCGTATGGGTAGAAAAACGAGTTTTTGTTTTTGGATTCTCATATTGAGCTGGTGGACAAACGAACACACTTGACTGCACCTCCCTATAATTTCAATTGGGGGTTTTGGAGCCCTTTTTTGTTTTCCGGTGCAAAAAAGAAAAGTTGAATAACTTTCCCTAAGGGTGGACAAACATTTTTTCTTTATGGATTTTTAAATCGAGCCGGTGGACAAACGAAAACATTTGACTCCACCCCCTTAAGATTTCAGTTGGGGGCGTTGGAGCACTTTTTGTTTTTCAGTGCAAAAAAGAAAAGTTGAATATTTTTTTTCCTGGGGGTGGACAAACAATTTTTTTTTGATTTTCATACTGAGCTGGTGGACAAACGAACTTAATCAGCCCCAACCTCCTATGACTTCATTTGGGGATGCTAGAGGACTTTGTTGTTTTTCGAGGTTTGCTATAAAACAAGAAAAGTCGAGTTTTTTTTATCCTATGGGTGGACAAACGATTTTTTTTTTTTGATTCTCATATTGAGCTGGTGGACAAACGAACACACTTGACTGCACCTCTCTATAATTTCATTTGGGGGTCTTGGAGCCCTTTTTTGTTTTTCGGTGCAAAAAAGAAAAGTTGAATAACTTTTTCCCTGAGGGTGGAGAAACATTTTTTCTTTATGGATTTTTATATCGAGCTAGTGGACAAACGAACACAATTGACTCCACCCCCTAAGATTTCAGTTGAGGGCGTTGGAGCACTTTTTGTTTTTCAGTGCAAGAAAGAAAAGTTGAATATTTTTTTTCCTGGGGGTGGACAAACAAATTTTTTTTTTTGATTTTCATACTGAGCTGGTGGACAAACGAACTCAATCAGCCCAAACCTCCTATGACTTCATTTGGGGATGCTAGAGGACTTTTTTTGTTTTTCGAGGTTTGCTATAAAAAACGAATAGTCGAGTATTTTTTATCCTATGGGTGGATAAACGAATTTTTATTTTGGATTCTCATATTAAGAGGGTGGACAAACGAACACACTTGACTGCACCTCCCTATAATTTCATTTGGGGGTTTTGGAATCCTTTTTTGTTTTTCTGTGCAAAAAAGAAAAGTTGAATAACTTTTTCCCTGAGGGTGGAAAAACATTTTTTCTTTATGGATTTTTATATCGAGCCGGTGGACAAACGAACACAATTGACTCCACCCCCTAAGATTTCAGTTGGGAGTGTTAGAGCACTTTTTGTTTTTCAGTGCAAAAAAGAAAAGTTGAATATTTTCTTCCTGGGGGTGGACAAACAATTTTTTTTTTGGATTTTGATATTGAGCTGGTGGACAAACGAACCCAATCAGCCCCAACCTCCTATGACTTCATTTGGGGATGCTAGAGGACCTTGTTGTTTTTCGAGGTTTGCTATAAAACAAGAAAAGTCGAGTTTTTTTTATCCTGGGGGTGGACAAACGATTTTATTGGTTGGACAAATGTGGACTAACGATGGACAAACGAATCCAATAAAAAAAACCCAAAAATTTCGAGGTCGGGGTTCTGACTTCACACAGCTGCGTGCTGCAGAACGAAAAGTAGAATGTTTAGTTGTGATTTCGTTGTGTCGTTTTTGTATGGGATTTTTCGTTTTGCATCAGAAGCGTACTAGGCTTAATCAGGTTGCATATTGTTAGTAGCTCAGGCTCAGGCGCGGATACAAGGGGGGGGCAATGGGTGCAATTGCCCCCCCCCTGGGCAAGAACGAACGAAGCATAAGATATGACTTTAATCAAATTTAATCAAAAAGAAAGGGTATTTCGTTATACGCTTATAAAAAATTTTCTTGGAAGCGCAGCGTTGCAGCAATGATTGGTTGTTCGTTGGCCGCTGGCTGACTAGGTTAAGTTAAGAAAAGTTCCGCTATGCGCAAATAGCGCCTTCAAATCGACTGAGTGGAAAGCTTATAACTTTGGCTTTTGATCTCGATCTTAAAATTAAGGTCTTTAATTAAAAGATCAATATCAGGCTACATTACTGTATAACATTTTGTGAGAAAAATTCAATTTATTTCATACTAGGGAGCAGGTTGAATCCCAAATCGATTTCACTTTCACTTTTCAATATGCTTTGAACGAAAAATTTCACAATTTGGAAAATAGTGTTTTAAAAAGGTATTGGTTAACCTCCAACCCTACTCTACAAATTAGTAAGTGTTTTTTTTACTTAAATGTAACGGGAGAGGCGACAGGGGCACTCATCTAATTTTTCAACCTTGAAGTTGATTTTAATTTAAAAAAATTAAATCTTTAAAATACGTCGATTTACGAGTAATTACCTTCAAAAATTTATAGTTTTGCTTCAAATGCTCGGATCTACAGGATATAGATACCTCATTAAAGTTAAATTAATGAACTACATTTATGTATAAAAGTTATTGAGTTATTTCATACTAAATAGGTGATAGAGTTCTTTTTGTGATAAATATTAAAATGTATGTTTCCATTAAGGGAAAACTAGAAAATTCTCGAGAGCGACTCTCGGATATCTGTCTTCCCCTCTGGCGAGCTTATTTCATGACTGTGTCTGTGTCCACTTTCGAGTTTTACTCTCGAGAACTTCAGAGTTGCTCACCGCCTTTTTACTCTGAAATGGATACGCATACGCACCTTAAGAGTATGCACATGTGTTTCGGGTTCGGCGCTGTACGCAGCGATGTGTGCAGACGTGCTGCACATCTGTTTTAGCCAAACGATACGTTTTTGGTGCGAGAATTTTGTCATAAAAGTGACAGTATTTTGGGAACTTTCGTGTTCCATATTATTAAACTACCGAAAAGTGCGAATCCAACGAAGAAGATTGGAGAGAAACCAGGAAACGACTACAGCACTCACTGCCGAAGAGAAGTTGGATGGAACTTTTATATCTAAGAAAAGGATAGTTGTTTCGTCAATTCGATTGTCAAATGATTGCCATTTTTCGACGCAAATATTGCTCTTGTATCTAACTACATGAGTCTGGCAACTCTCTAGTCGATGCTTTTAGCTTATATAAAACATTTATAACAAAACTTAACGAATGCTAAGTATATTGTTAATGAAATGTATTACTAAAGTTAGTCACAATCCAATCGAGAAGGTCGGACGGAAAGTTTTAATAAAGAGTGGTATTTTCTTTGTATTTTTGTTTGGTTTTGTATCGATGAACGAAGACACCTGAGCAAACGATACGGTTCATCTCGGCTTCGATCTATAATTTTAGTTCAACTTAAATACAGATATTGTCAAATTTATGCAATGGTTTTGTTTGCACAAAATCTTTTTTATCAACGTCCTTCAATTTTCTTGCAAATGCATTTGACGGTTATGAAAACGTTTTCCGGCTTCTCAATATTTTTATTTCCAACTCGATTTTTGACTGCAGAATTGCACCACACATGATGTTTTCGATCATGTGACTTTAGCAAACTGCATTATTGAACACAATGCTTATGCAGTAAAACTTGAATTTGCCTTTTCTAACAGCAGACTTTTGCAGTTTGCGTTTGAGAACATTCGGCAAAACACATTTTTGACGCTGATGACGTTCTCAAAAACGGCCTTTTACAAGCACGGTTAAGTTAGATTGCCAGCTAAAGAAGAGGCTGGAAATTTCGCTCGAGCTCGAACGTTATGTGTCTGAATAGGAACATACCACTGTACCATTATGTTTTCCGAACATAATTGTAGAGTTACGTAGATCCAGAGGGAACTCAAAAACGCTGTAAAGACACCATCCTATAGCTACAAACCGCAAAAATTAATATCACAAAGTTCAGAGTACCCTCTGTTCGAGAACTGTGGCAGTTATGAAAGAGCTTATTTGCTTTCTTCAAATTTCGAACTCATCAACTCACATTGCTTTGTGTGACCAGGCGTCTAGAGCCGTATGAAGTGTACTCAAATTTTCTGTAGACCTCATCAAGATTTTGGAAACTCACGAAAATTGCCCCCCCCTGAACGAAATCCTGGATCCGCGCCTGCTCAGGCTCGCTTAAGGAATCTGTGAAAAAGATTTTCTTTGATTTGTTTTCACTTCACATTAGAAAAAAGCAGCTGATATTAGAAACAATAAGAGTTAGAAGGAAATAAAAACTACTAGATTCCCAGATGAAGAGGTAGTTTTGTAATAATGAACAAAAAAAAAAGAGTCTGTGAGTTCAAAAATGATTCAATTAGTAGATTGCTGAAAAGTCTGACAACGGATGGTTCCACCGAATACTCCTGACAAAGGAAAACAGGCAATCGCCTAAAACGAGTTCACACATCTCGCGAATGTTTTAAGCCACTTCCAGCAGATCCCTCACATGTTTTTGGTTGAACCCACGAATATGAAATTCTTTTGTCACGTTCAAAGAAGTAATAGTCCGGTAGCCGGAGACATCAAAGGTCATTGCGGAAATGGACATAATAGCTGTGTTCCTTGCCGAGTTTCAGACCGCCAGATTTAGTGCAACCCGTCCAAGTGAAAAATTGTACTGGTTCGCACTCCGCACCAGTGTTGCCAGAAAATATTTTCTGAAATCGGGAGATTGCCACTCTAGAAATCGGTGTAAATCGGGAAAATAGCTTTAAACCTAAAAGTCATGCTAGGTGTCAACAGCACACCCATTTTTATAAAAAACAAGTCTTTTTCCGAATATGTTTTTTCAGATTGTGCTTTTTTTCATTCTTAAAGTAAATTAAATCATATTTCTTTTGAAAAAAATAGTTTGAAGGTGAAAAGTAATTTTTTCAAGAAGCAACTTTCTTTTTTTTTATTCAAATTCATTTTTAAATGTAATATTGTTAGTAAACAGTACGTAAAACTTCAAAATCAAAAAACAATATTTCCCTTAGGTATTTAATAGTCTTGTTTATGGTGCAGCACCATTGGTGCTATATATTTAAATATTAACAGCCTTATTTATTAGATTTCATAGACGATTGTTGTTGATACGCATTTTCTTAAAAGTTGGAATTATAATTTATTTAATTAAATAAAATGTTAAGTTAGTCAAATCTTACCCAACCAATTCCGTTGTCAAGGTTGGACAACTTTAGGACAGCAGTGAACAAAGCTTATATCTTTTTGGAGTTGGTCGGATGTCTACAGTTGGAAAAAGTTTACAAATTCGACTGTTTGTGCACCTTGCTAGCTTAGGAAAGGAAAACGTAACAAAAGGAAACAAATTCTCCAAAGATTTAAGTTTATTATCATTATTTTAAATATATTTATTTTGATTAAATTAAATAAAGTGCTAATTTTAATTATTTTGAATACATATTCAATCAGATATTTTTAAGTTCAAACAATTGCATTCCTTGAACTTCAAGTATTCTTTAGAAAGTAATGATGCATGCACGCCAGCCAGTTTTCCAAACCCCAATATAAAAACAAATAGAAAATTAAGAAGAAGCAAATGACATGACAGAGACACATACACGACGAGCTTGGTCGTGTTCAGCAAATGAGCAAACAAGAAACATAAATTACAATAGTAGATAGCATTGACCTATTATATATGGACTGCTAGTCGGGTTTCATTTCCATACAAAAGCCCTATTAAATTGAGTTCACATCTTCTTTGCGACATAGCTGCTTCTTGGAGCAAAGTGGCAAAAAAAAGAACTTATTCTCATTGCCATCTCTTGCCACTTCACCTAAACAAGCTTTTTTGCCATATACCCCTATTACACGCCGCGAAACACTGTATCGATGCGTAGTGTCGATAAGGTTTTATGGTCGTGTAAAAAGGAGATATGCCGACACAGTATTTCGAGTAGTAATGCACCGGAATAGTTTGCCGATGCTGACTACGTGGTGTGTAAAAAGAAACGGAATGGTTTACCGATACGGTTTGATATATTTTTAGTTTTCCTGATGCTTGACTGTTTTGAAGTGAGTTTATTTGTTTATTTAAGTAGTATTAAAGGATAATGCAAAACAAACAGAAACTGATAAATGTATCTGCCTTTATTCAGAAGTGAGTATTTTGACAGCTCCACACCGCCACAATGGGTGTGTAAATGCCCATACAGAATCGAATTGCTTTGTCGGTAAGGTGTTTCGATGCTGGCGTGTAATAGGGGTAATAGAAACTGAGGCCATCTTTTATTATTACTTATAAAAAACAGAGTCATCTGGGTTAATTCAAATGTACATTTTGACTTCTTCTGACGTTTGTGAGTTTTTTATTAGATTTGCTTGGATTTGAAGACTTAAGTAAAAATATTAACATATATACATAATTAGTGGTGCTGCATTTTATTTTAATACATAAATAATAACGTGGTATATTATTAATATTTTATTTTAACAACACCACCTGCACCATACCAACAAGAGGCTCAATAAACCCAATCAGCGAAATTCAGATCCACCAAGATAAGTTCCGGGTGAAAAAGTTAAGTCAATTGTATAATTTTTAATTACAGTGGAATCATGGTAGTTTTAAACAATGGGCTGGTCTCATAAAAACGATTTAATTTGTGTTCAATGATGGATAGGAGATAACTACACCAGGTTTGGTGAGGAAAAACACACAATTAGCATGGGTTTCCGAAGCAAGCCGAACAAAAGTTTCAGATGCCAGAGTTCTCTCATCAAGTTCGGGAACAGGAGTTGCAGCTTTAACTACAGTTGGAATAGTTTTCTTGAAAAGCAGCAACAAAAGAGGGTTTAAGACTCGTCAAATGCCTGATAAACTTTTGAGAATTGGTTGGTCACATCACAGTTCAATTTTTTTAGAATCTACTTCTGAGAACATTTCATGCTGGCAGATGTTTCCCAAGATCGTAATAGTTACTGTATAATTGCAGGAAGAAAGAAAATAATCAAACTTGTACCTGTGTTGGAATGGTTTCACTTTTGGAAAACTCTTCGATAAACCATTTGATAAAATTGTTCAAATGTGTACTATAATCCCTCTCTAGCTTGATAAAAAAAAGAAGTCCTGCAAATACTGGATCAACCAAAAAAAATTGAATGGATATTGGGTTCTTTTAATAATCATCTATGATCTATCAGATGCCATTATAATCACTTATCCATCGCTTTGCGTGTCGGCAACATAAAAAGGTGATCAGAATGTGTTTAATTTTGATCTAGTGATTTAATTGTTTCATTTAATTTTTTTTATAGGTTTCGTCACCTAAAACCTGGTTATTTTATTACGTTTGCTGTTTAAAATAAAGTATATTGTAGAAATTCAAGTAACAAAGCATTTAATGTTACCCGAGTCATGGATTTTGGAGCATTGGGCAATACTCAAAGTATATACAACGACATAGGTAAGATTTAATTTTATAAAACTAGTCTTGCAATAAAAATTGAGTTAAACGGACGCATTATCTATAATTTTTGTTGATGCTCATTTGGCTGATCAGCTACCAAAAACAAATATTTATTTTCATTCCATAAACTAAAAATAAAAACCAAAGGGTTATTCAGCAACACAATTCAGAGCCACTTACACCGAACAAAAGTATAATACAATAAAACTGAGGAAAGTTAGTATGATATCTGGATTTCTGTTAAATACTAGGTGCAAACTCAAACGCATCGTTGCACTAATGATGCACAATCACTTCTGTCCTACATGGATAAATGCATCAAACCCACTTTTTGTGTAATGTGTTCGCATTATTGCAAATTTTCATCAAAAAAATGATGAGCAAACTTCAAACAAAGTAGAATCAAGAAATTCTTGATGCTTTGTTGCTTATGTTTTGTATTAGCATCAGTTTACGTTGCGCATCAGAATTCCAAAAAAGCAATGATGAAGGTACAATTATATTTGACGCTTATGAATTTACACAAAGATTATTATCTTACCAAGGTTAGATATATCAGCATGCAGTCACCTTTTTCCTTAACATAAAATATTTTTATATTAATCGCATAAAGCATAAAGTGTTTTTTTCCATGGCTTTGTCTTAAACTATAAATACATAGGTATTGATTGAAACTAAATTGTTTATATTTAGATGAAATATTGCTCCGAAAATCAATGATAAGTTTAAGAATCCATCAATACAAGGCATTTCCTAATGCAAAATTGTTGAAAAAGCCCATGATATTAGAAAAAATGATCTGGCCATAAAGGTAAAAACAAAAAATTAAACAAACTAGTATAATAATTTAATTATAATTCAAATTGCAGCTTTTCTGTAATTAGTTGGAATCTCAATCTTCACTTCAATCAAAGGGAATATATACATACGCTCATTAAAAAGAACACCGTCATATCTCAAAATTTGCTGTTTTGAGATAAATGCGATTGAAAGTTTCGTTTTCGTGAAAAATATATGAAAAAACGACTGTAGTGCAACAAACAAAACGTTCGTTTGGCAAATGGAGATGAGATATCGATGTAATTTTTTCACAAAAGTAAAGATAAAAAGATTAAGTATACATAATGTTATACTCAGTTCAAAACTGTCAATTTTTGAGTTATGACGGTGTTCTTTTTAATGAGCGAATGTTAGTAGTAACTTATTTCTATGTGAGTAAGAAAGAAGTTTATTGCATTGAATATATAGAATTACTTGATTGTTTTTTTTTTCAGGTTATTATTCGAGATTTTCCAATGGCAATTAATTTTTTATCGAAAATCAATGACAGAATGCAGTCTAACCTCTAACTACATTGACTTATAGTTTTCATACAAAGGATGACTATCAATCAAGTGCTGAGTACACACATAAGCAGTCAAACATGGAAACGTTGAATCTAATTTATTGATTATTGCCAATCTTCAAAGCGAAATTTGTGTGTCTGGTTTACAGGCTGCGGAATACGCAACGCATTCCGGTGTAGAATTGTGCGGAAACAATAAATTAATAACGCCACCACCGTTTTGAAATTTGTTCATTTGGGGGAACTCAAAGAGGCACAGGAGATAAGAAATGATTATATTTTCCGGAAAGAATGCAATTTTTAAATTATTTTTCTGTGAACTCGCGAGCAATTAAAAACTACCCAGATTTTGGTGGATGCAAATACAAACACTTTATGAAAAAGAATATTCATGAAGCAATGAAGCACATTACGAGGTGCAGAGAATATAACACGTCAAATGATACTTTATTGCACTGAGTAAGTAACCACAAAAATGTGTTGAAGGAAAATTCATTTTTCGTTTATTACATTTTTTTCAAATCAAGGTTACATGAAGATGCAGCAGGAACAGCATTTGAACAGCGAGATGCAAATACATTACAATCAATTATGTTGGCGGCTGCAAACTGCGGTAACACGATATATGCTCTCAGAAAAAGTCAATACATTTATTAAACAGTTAAAGCCTATTAAATAATAAGCATTTTTCGAAATAGTAATGCCAACAAGTAAGCCAATAATGGTGTTATTATTGCCAATTCTTTCCTATCCTCCAATTCAGGTTGCATTTAAAAAGACCTATAGTCTTCCAGGCATATAGTTAAAATTATTATTATAATTATTCAAATTTTATAATAAACTCAAATTTTATTCATGTTTTTGTATACTCAGTGTAAACCCCTTTTATGTGTGCTTCAAATACTCCAAATAAAGTAAAATAAGAAGTATAATTTATTCGGAAGTCGAAGAATGTTTAGTAGTTTTCTAATGCTAGGATCAGTTTCAGCTTTAATTAACTACATTTTGGATTAAAATACCCTGCATGCCTGCCATATAGAACATATACGGGGACCTCTTTAACAAAAGGGGATACTAAATATGATGCCTTCGGGATAAAAGAATCCTTCAAAAGTAAACAAACATAGGGATCTTCAAATCAAGAAACGATGTCATCCTTGTCGATATCCCTTCATTATAGCAACCGATATAGTCGAGACAAAAAAATCGCTACACCCTTGAAGTTGTATACTTTGGAAGGATTGTTTTATTCCGAAGGCATCATATCCGTTGTCCTTATCTGGAGGGGTGGGTACGCAATTATATTATATTGATTTCGAAGTCTGTTTTTTTTATTTTCTTTATTCTTTTTCTGTTGTTTCGATCTTTTTTGTTTTCAACTCATCAAGGAATTATTTTGAAAATGATGAGACCAGAACCATAGAATCTGCGAGCAGTCTGCAGGTATTGCTGTGAAATAAAGCTAAAGGATATTACTGCCACCCAATTCCTCCCAATAGGCGTATTATTTACCGAGGTTATGCTCCAGCCATTCGCAATGCAAGCGTAGAAATGAGAGTATTTCTTTACAAAAACAATAAATACAGTCGAACTAATAAATACAGTCGAACTGTGGTCTGAATTGGCTGGTTTGATTTTTGTAGTTCCAATCAACTGAGGTCATTGCGTGAGTGAAATGTGACGATGGCTATTATTGTTCAAAAACGAAAAAGAAGTTGAAACAGTCTAATGTGTGTACTTGAATTTTTCGGGCTATAGTGACGACGATGTGCACGTGTCATACAGTACAACTCGCAAGCCGGTTTATAAAAAAACTACATTGCTAGGAATTCCACAATTGGCCCGCTGGCTATTATTGTTCAAAAACGAAAAAGAATTTGAAACAGTCTAATGTGTGTACTTGAATTTTTCGGGCTATAGTGACGACGATGTGCACGTGTCATACAGTACAACTCGCAAGCCGGTTTATAAAAAAAACTACATTGCTAGGAATTCCTTAAAACGACACTGACCGACAGCTTTTCAGTTTTTGTAAATTTTGTAAAAAAAAACTACATTGCTAGGAATTCCTTAAAACGACACTGACCCGACAGCTTTTCAGTTTTTGTAAATCTTCCAATAGAAATAATTAAGGACTAAAACATATAATTAGATACAAATAAAATCTATTCTTTAATGAACCCATAGGCTAGTGGACAGAGAATATAAAATTTTTTAAAAATGTATTTCTAGATAGTTAGTGTAACATTTTCCATATTTTTCAGTGCGTTTTTGTAGTTGCTCAACACAGGTTCCACCTCTTCAGTAAAAACAAAACTCGGTGATCTGTTCATTGACTCTGTCAGTGAATGAGTGGATGTTTTTGCGTCCATAACTATGTATATACAGTGGATCAAGAATAGTAGTGAAATAGGCATCCTTCCGAAGGCTATAAACTAATTCGTTGTCTTTGCCGAATTGCTTAACCTGTGATCCAGCCTCATGAATTTTCTCATGCTGCTGTTCTATGTAAGCATAAATTGCAATTCATGTGCGATGTGTCGTTCGATGACCTTTGGGTAGACAACAAGCCAACAAGGTAAGTGAGTCCAAGAGTTGGCAGCGACACGAAGCAAGAGGTCGAGTGAGTTCCTCAGAATAATCAAGTCGGTACTGTCACCAACGCAGCAGGTGGTGGCTACTAAATGTATGAGGGGTCCGGCCAGAGGACACTGCTTGGCAAAAACATGCACATGTGACATTACGTCATGTTCATGTCGCGTGATTAGACGTTTTTCTGCCGCAGCAGCTGGGAAAGTCGACGTTCTTCTTCATTTCATCGATCTGGGCGTTTGTTATTTCTAGGGCAAGTTGCTGAAATAGAGCAGAGTTGTATAATGATTCAATATATAATTTAATAACCTTAGGTATTACGTGTTGAATCCACGATTTTTAGAACATGCCAGCTTTTGCACACAAGAAGTTAGTGTGAGCTATATTTCAAACTGGCGGGAGCACTTTTTTGTTTTGATAAACTCAGAATATCCTCTCCTCTCCTCTGTGGTTATAAATAAAAAAGGAACAGATCATTTTAAAAGATATGTTGAATGTTTCCAGATTCCGCTAGGAAATAATTTTGTATCCAAATATCTAAGCGAACTGGCACTTTTTCCTCGAGGAAACTCTTCGAACACAAATATTTGGTTACTTATCTGTGTCTATATTTTTAAAATCAAATTATTTTCTTGCTTTCAGTTTTTTCAACATTTTTTGCACAGAAATATAAAAAAAAGAAGAAAAATAACTAAACTTTTTTATTTTTCGTTTAAAAAAAAATGATAAATAACAAAACTACCGTCAAAGCAAATTGTCAAAAGTTACACAATTTTTCTGTTTTGCTCCAAGTAGCGCTGGTGACGCTTAGTGGCTGAAGATGAACCATCCTGAGCTCGCTGCTGGCAGTCCATATATAATAGGTCAATGGTAGATAGGCTTACTTCAGCTTTAGAAATATTGAAAATCGGGGAAAGGGGTCATATTTCGATCAAAAATCGGTGTATCGGAAACAGGTCTGAAAATCGGGAGAATTACGATAAATCGGTGTTTCTGGCAACACTGCTCCGCACTAAATCTGGCGGTATGAAACTGTTTGGGACTAACTAAGGAACAGGGGTAGTACACTCTGCTTCAACTGAATAGACACTCAAATTTTCAAAGGGACTTTGTTCATTTTTTCCAAATATTATGCATTAATGTTTCATTTGATGATGCAGATTATTTGTTTATGATGTTGGGAAAATAAATTAGAAAGAAGAATAATACGAAAAGCACCGCTATTTTTTCTCCGGCTCTCTTCCAAAGTATTCCACATCGAAAAATGCAGTTTTTTTTGCGTCAACTGAAAAGACACACAAGAAATTGGTTATAAAAGTTAATGGAAGGAAATGAAACAAGTTTTTTTTTTGAAAAAGTATTTTATTGGACAATTTTAGTAGTGGGTAGTGTCACTTTTGTTCAATAACTGGCTGAACAGAATGGAGACGGAGCTGCAACTGGAGCTGCAACTGGAGCTGCAACTGGAATAGCTGTCAAAATGTTGAATACCCACAAATTCAATGATGCGAACAGAACACGACGCAACTGCAGACGGAGCTGCTGACGCAACTGGACAAGTTGGCCAACTTTTAACTTTTGATTGCAGCTTTTTTGACGTTTCGAAATTGTGAGCAAAACAGAGTGTTTACATGTGGGTTAAAGTAATTTTTAAATTCTTTTCAATGTCTCATAAAGACGTAAAGCAATTTTAGCTTCTTTTTCATCATTAGGTTTGTTCGCTGTTCCCTGCCCCAGGGCGCACTGGGGAATGTCATTCAAATGTCAAAAAACTGGGGGCTGCCCGGGTTTTGATTTCACATCGAACACCTCAGTGTTACTTTTGTATGATAAAAATGTTGAGGTGCTTGGATACTATTTTGTGCAGCTTCAAAATCTTTATGCAAGCACTAGATATACATATATTTTCTTTAGCATTTACCTAATTTATTAATATATAAATTAATAAAAAGTAACAAAATAGTATACAAAATATTTCACATTTATTATTTATATCGTCATAAAAATTCGCAAAGTTAATCCTTTCCCTTTGACATTCAACTTTTACAAACAGCTGATTTCAATTTCGCAGCTCTGATTTCTTTCCCTGAGAAAAAACCTGGGGTGCGTAAGAGCGAGTTCAGTGCTCGCCCCGAACACACATCGAACACAGTGCAAATAAACTGGGGTGAAAAAAGTGTCACATAAAACACATTAGAGCGAGTTCAGGGCGACCCAGTGCGCCCCCGTGCTCACATCGAACAAACCTATTATTAATTTTTATTTTTGTTTTAATTGTTATTTTCGATACTAAAATGTCAGAAAGCTGTACAGCTGCTTTGTGGGCGCGTAAAAAAAAATCACGTAAGACACTTTTTGACAGCTATTCCAGTTGCAGCACTCTATTCTGTTCAGCCAGTAAAGATTCATAAATCCTGCTGAAAAGTCCCGTTTATGGGTTCAAAAATATCCAAAAATTAATTAAAACCTCTTTCCAATATTTTTAATGAGTTATTGCAGTCAGATTTGAGCTTTTAAACTCAAACTTAAAAGTGCAAAAGTAGCTAATTTCTCCCCATAGCATAACATCACCTGCTCAAATATGGTGACGTGCTAAACAGGTTTCTTATCCCATTAGGACTTTCAAAATTAATTTGTTTTAAATCCGAAAGACCTCCATATTTTCCAACTTATATGAACCATTGTATGTGTATAATTGGAGAGGTAATTTTATGTCTTTTAGAAAAACTCGGTATGACAGGCCCTAGAGTGCCAAATACTTGTCATACGTCATACCTGTTTGAACGATGTTATCTACCTCTGTTTTTTATAAAAATTTACTGTGCCTTCATTTGTTTGTATGTATGTATGCTATTTATTTCAAAACCACTTAACCAAATTAGCTCAAATTTTCAAGGAATGTTTTGTATCTGCACTAAACTGTTTCTATTTCAGTCTAGAAGTTTTCAAAGAGAGATAGAAATGCACGCCGGGTACCCAAATGCAGCCTTTTTGTGTTAAAACTTATTTTTATTTTTTTTTGGCACGAGTACGACAACTCAGGCGCCAAAGAATAATAACGGTTTTTTGTAGAACAGTTAAATACAAGCATTTTTTACTATGGGAGGGGGGGTCTATCTCACCCCGTTTGGGCGGGAGGGGTAATTTCATAAGAACAGTACCAAAAATGTAAAAAAAATATTAAAAAATAACGGTAATACAGTGGACTCTCGCTAACTTGAACATACGATAACTTGAACGATCCAATAACTTGAACATGCTATTTTTCCCTTGTAGGTATTCTATAACTTGAACAGGAAATTTTCAAGGCTCGGTAACTTGACTTTTTTCATTACAAACTCTATAAGTTGAACAGTTAAGATACATGCAATCTCTGTAACTTGAAATTTCAAAAAAAAAAAAAAAATGTAATTGATTAATTTAAATTTCTTTTTTGTAGCTCACTACGTTCATAAACGGTAAAATAAATTAGAATTTTAAAACTCAGACTAAGGGCAGGAATAAATATTGAGCACATTAAGAAAGGGGAAAGTTTTTTTAAATTCTTTTTATGTTGAACTTATTTATATATTACCTTCTATGAAGCAAAACAAAAGCTAATATTCAAGGAAAAAGTGTCAAGTTTGGGCAAAAAACGCAAGAAACAGAATCATTTGTTAGGTTAATCCAGTAACTTGAACAATCCATTAACTTGAACAGACGTGGTTTCGTATGTGTTCAAGTTAGCGAGAGTCCACTGTACTTACAACAAAGTATTATACCTTTATTTAAAGCCAATACTCTGTTCTATTAGCCAGTTTTTGAATCAAGTGAAATCTATGCATGGTTTTTGAAAAAATGAATTTTAAATTCCAAATTTGCCAGAAAAAAGCATACAAAAGGGGTTTAAAGTGTAATTTCTCAAATCTGTAAAATTATATATAATTTTTTTTCCGGAATTTCGTTGCTCTAATTAATTCTTAAGCAAAAACTGAAAACTAGATGATTCTATGTCTTCTAGATTTTGAAAAATTCGATAATTACTATAACTACTTTTGTATGGGAGGTTTGTTTTCTGCTTGCTTACGTATAAACAGTGAGGTTTATGCAACCCCCCTGCTGGGGCACATTATAGGATTTGGGGTAGGTGCGAGGTTGGGTGTATGTAAAGTTTCTTTTGCATTTAAAGATTCTGGATTAAGGAAACATATACAAAGCAGTTGCATTGTTCAAAGTATGCATACCCACTTAGATCATAAAAAAAGCAAACATTTGAGTTTTGTACGACATTAGTTTTAGTAATTTGCAATTTTCTCAAAAACTAGAAGACATAAAATCATCCAGTTTTCAGTTTTTGATTAAGAATTAATTAGAGCAACGAATTTCCGAAAAAAATGTTACAGTTTTGAGAAATTACACTTTAAACCTTTTTTTATGCTTTTTTCTCGAAAATTTTGATTTTAAAATTAATTTTTTCAAAAACCATGCATAGATTTAACTTGATTCAAAAACTGGCTAGTAGAACAGAGTATTGGCTTCAAATAAAGGTATAATACTTTGTTGTAAGTATTACCGTTATTTTTTTTTACATTTTTGGTACTGTTTTTATGAAATTACCCCTCCCGCCCAAACGGGGTGAGATAGACCCCCCCTACCATAGTAAAAAATTCTTGTATTAAACTATTCTATAAATAACCGTTATAATTTCTTGGCGCCTGAGTTATCGTACTCTCCCCTTTTTTTATTGTTTATTGAAGCGTGGTTTAAAAAAAATAACTATTTAAAACCTAAGATTTTCCAGAAATAATTACAAAAAATCTGACCTGATAGTACGGTCAAACCGGCTTATTTATAATTTTGAAATCATATTTTGTATTTGTTTTATAACTTTTCATGAACAAAATGTGTGTAAAAAAATGTTCGATTGTGTAAGTATAAATGTACATAAAAGCTTCGAGGTTCGGTAAGGTTAAAAATATGAACATATGTTCGTACCTCAAATTATGATTTTTACTTTTTTAAGTAATAAGCTAAAAACATAAAATCTTAATTTGAGGGTTAAAACATTCTTTCTTTAATTTTATTAGATATTGTTTATTGAAAACGTAATTTAAAAAATGCTATAACAGTCCAAGAGCTGCCAAAAAAGCTCGACCTGATAGTACAGCCAAACCTGCTAAATTCGAAAATAGGGAAGGATTTGAAAGGAGATACCGATGCACATTAGTTTTGAAGCTCTGAATATCAAAATGGAAGGGAAAAATAGAGCCGGGTAAAGCATTCCACATTCGTGTTGTTCGGCTGAAAAAAGAATATCTGTACTTTACAGTACGTCCGAAATTGGGCTCAAGAGTAAACTGATGCCTGGAGGTGCGGTGGAATTGTTTTAGGGGAGGAATGCAGCTGGATATTTCACTAGAACTGTTTATAAAAATAGCGATAGAATAAGGAGAGAAATGAAACATTACAACGGTGTTCAAGAGATGCGAATGTTTCCGTTATATTACTGTCACCTATCATTTTAAGAGCTCCTTTTTGGATTCTATTTAAAAGGCTTAAATGAGTTATTGGACCACCTGCCCAAATATGAGAATTATATTCAAGCTTTGGACGAATGAAGGCTTTGTAGATTACTGCCAGATTAGAAGGGCAGACAAATTTCTTGCATTTTTGAAGAAAACCTAAACACTTCGCAGCGTTTTTGGCGACATTGAATATGTGTTCATTCCACAGAAGGTGATCTGAGATGCACATACCTAGAACTGAAAGCTGTTCAGTTTCATCGATGCAAGTACCACTCATGGATAGTGGCATTGGGGGTGGGTATTGCTTTAGACAGTGCCGCTCCTAGCCTTTAGAGCGCCTGGGACATGCTCAAAGAATCCGCCTTTTTCGATAAAAAATGTTAATACTGAATTAATAAAGAAAAATCAAATAATAAATCGTGGACTCAGTACTTCGTCTCGTCACTTTCCATTGTATTAATACTGACTCCAAGCCATTACGTGCACATTTCACTCGGTTTCGTACGAATGACCGACAAAAAAATGTTGGCTTAGCCAGTCGAAGGTTAATATCGACTTTCTTGTTTAATAACATTTCGGCATTTTGCAATATCGACTCAACCAAAAGTCGACTTTCCAAAACTAGACACAAAACAGTCGATATAAATCTACCTTTTAACAAGTTGATTTTTCAACAATTTGACATTTCAGTCATTCCTACGTAAGCTTAAAGAACAATGCTCTGCTTGAATTGTTTGCATGGAATGGGTACAAAATCGTATCATAAATTCTTGTTTGATTTCTTAACAGGAACTTAAGAGTATTATTTTTGATTCTATGGAAAATTTAGACTCTGTTTAAGACACATAATCTTTGTTCAACTTCATCAAACAATCGCTTAATTTGATTGATGAAAATGTAAAGCAATCTTCATCATTCCCTGGTTTATGATCTTACCAAAATGTCTATTTTCAAATTTTAGACTTTTAAAATGTCGAATATTGAAATCTCGATTCATAAAATGTCGCAATCACTGTCGAAGTTTTGGTAAAAGTTTGTCTACTTTAGGATCAGTCGGTCTTTTAACCAGTAGATTTTTTTCATAGAGATTATTTAAATCGACCTTATGGAGTCATATTGTTCCCACTCCATTTTTAATCCATTTCAGTATAAATTACAATTTAAATTGGAGTGCTGTTCGTGGTATGATCTGGCGCTTTTGACGGCAAGGCGCCTGGGGCAACTGCCCCATTGCCCCACCCCTAGGCACGGCCCTGGCTTTAGAGACGACAAATAGCATTGTGTTTTTGAAGCATTAAATTCTACACGGTTTCTTATTCCCCACTGAACAATGCTGTCAAGATCAGAATTTAATGAGCTTATATCATACGCTGCCGTTCAAGTTCCACATCGGAAGGACAAGGTTGTGAACCAAAAAACGAATATGAAAAGCTGAGGGTGCTGCCATCAGCATAACAGTTTAATGGATTAGAAGTTTCAGACAAGAGATCATTGATGAAAATGAGAAAGAGAGTCGGAGTCAAAACGGAGCCCTGGGGCACATCAGCATTTATTTTATGAATATCAGACTTGAAACCATCCAGCACAACAATATGCTAATCCAATGAATGCACGCATTTTCGATAAGAGAGCTTGGTGCCAAACTCTATCAAACGCTTTTGAAATATCAATTGAAACAGATTTATTTTACTTTTAACTAAAGTACGTTAGTTGGACCTCGAACCTTTTATTTACATTTATAACTACACAGTACATACACACAATTTTTAAACTAGCGATGTACATACATAGGTACTATAGGTCAAGTTTTGAATTCATGCAGAGATTCGGTTTGAAAAAAGCTTGTGGACGCTTGTGTCCTCTTGTCTTGAATGCACCATGTCTACCCTTTGAACATCCTCTGTGCTATTAATGTCGCCCAAAGATAGTTATTAACAAAGAATATAAAGCTACCATAAGAAGTCGCATCTCATACAAATTTGGCGGGTTCCAACATTGGAACCCGTCAAAAGTATTCTCCTTTTTACTATCCTTATAATACGAATAGTGAATATTATGGTGTGTGTGGTGTTTGCCAAGATTGTTAGACCATATTATATCTACGGACTTACAGCTTTCTGAGCATTTAAGTGCATCTGGTATTGAAAATATACCAGTTTCAGGCGATATTGACGTTGCAGTTTCATACTTTTATCAAGTATTGACAAACTGTATTAATGACATAGTTCCACACAAATTACCCAAATACTCTAGCTTCTGCTATCCATGGTATACGAAAGAACTCAAAATTTTTCGTAATAAAAGAAACAGAGCTTGGAAGAACTTCATAAAAAGTATGTCCCTTTAGGACCGTGAATTGTATATTTCCTTGTTTGATGAGTTTAACAACCTCTCCAATCATTTAAACGCTGAATATCTTTAAAAAAAATGAAAAGTTCTCTTAAGCTTGACCCCAAAAGTTTTTGGAGTTTCGTAAACCTGAAAAAGAAATCTGATGGCTATGCAGTCGATTTTACTTATAATAATATTATTTTAAATAGTCCTCCAGATATTTGTGATGCGTTTGCTTACAACTTTCGCCAGTCTTTCGTCGATACCCCTGTCGATGTTGATGAGAACTTATTTCTCTACTTAAAAGACTGTCTACAAACTACCTTCGATAATATCCCAATTATAATTGAAAAAAATTTACATTATATGCCCTTACTTCATAGTGATTACTCATCTGGACCTGATGGCATCGCACCAATAATCTTGAAAAAATGTAATTCAATATTAGCACCCCCCCTTTTTCATTTGTTTAACCTATCACTTAGCTCCGGTAAATTTCAAAGTATTTGGAAAAAAAAATTTATTACACCAGTTTTTAAAAAGATCTGATATAGGTATGCAATTACAGGCCAATCTCCAAGCTATCTTCATCTCCATCTCCATCCAAAGAATTGTTTCCCATTATCCTCACACTGAAATCGTCATTGCGGGCGATTTCAATGTACACAATTCTAGTTGGCTTCGCTTTTCTGGCCAGACAACACCCGAGGGAAGGTATGTCGAGATCTTTGCTGAGTTAAACCACCTAACCCAGCTTGTTGACGAGCCAACTCGGATCCCTGAAGTTGCAGGTCAATCCGCCAACACCCTAGACTTGTTCCTTACCTCTGATCCTGATAAATACACTATCAGTGTATTATCGCCTCTAGGCACATCAGACCATTGTGTCATATCTGAAATTTTCTCGTGCCAAAAAACCTCAGTTAAAGGAAAAACCCCTAAGAGAACCGATTGGCAATACGAGAAAGCCAACTGGGACGGTCTCAACAATTTCTTCAGGAACTTTAACTGGTTACTATGCTTCCTTGATAGTGACGTAGGCTCCAGCGTCGATATGATTACAAATTTAATTCTTTACGGGATGAGAAATTTTATTCCGAATAGGATAATCAAACCTAAAGAAAACTCATGGTTTGATTCGAGCTGTAAAGAGGTTATCAAGGTCAGAGAAGTAAGTTTCCGTTGTTATAAGGCCAACCCTACTGAGGAAAACCGGAATAAGTTCAAACAAGCTAGAAAGACCTGCAATGGCCATATCCAAAGAACCAAATTTTTGCATGACCAAAAATTACGGCAAAAAATACTACAATGTCCCAAAGGTAGTAAAAATTTTTGGTCATTTGCAAAAAACATTCGTAACACTACTTCGTCCGCGGTTCCAACGCTCGTCTTCAATGACACTCCCTTTGTAAGCTCATCTGAAAAAGCCAATTTGCTTGCAGCACATTTTGCTGTTAATTCGACGCTGCCAGAGAGTGTTATGACTCCTCCTGTACTTGAGAGCGCCAACGATTTCATGGGACGAATCTTTTTTCGCACTCGTACAGTTGCAAGAGTCCTGAAAGATCTTGATATACACAAATCCGCTGGTCCGGATAGTTTCCCTCCCATTGTTCTGAAGAGGTGTTCTTCAACGCTGGCAAAACCTCTGCGTAAGCTTTTCCATCTATCCTACTCTACAGGTCTCTTTCCGAGTGGATGGAAAACTGCATTTGTCCAGCCTGTCCCTAAAAAAGGCGTATCTTCCTCTCCCTTCAATTCTCGTCCAATTGCACTTACGTCCCTTCTTTCCAAGGTCATGGAAACGCTGATTAATTATCAGCTGAAGAAATATCTTGAAGAACGAAAGCTTCTTAATGACCGGCAGTATGGCTTTCGTAGCAATAGGTCCACTGGTGATCTGATGGTATATCTCACCGAACAGTGGAACAAATCTTTAAATCGTTTTGGAGAAAGTAAGATTATTGCACTTGATATTTCAAAAGCGTTTGATAGAGTTTGGCATCAAGCTCTCTTATCGAAAATGCGTGCATTTGGTATCGATGAATCTCTTCTTCGTTGGATTGGAAATTACCTTTCGGACCGTTCAATACAAGTTGTATTGGATGGTTACAAGTCTGATATTCATAAAATAAATGCTGGTGTGCCCCAGGGCTCCGTTCTTTCTCCGACTCTCTTCATTATTTTCATAAATGATCTTTTGTCTGAAACTTCCAATCTATTAAACTGTTTTGCTGACTGACGACAGTACCCTCAGCTTCTCATATTCGTTTCAAGATTCACTTCCTTGTTCTTCGGATGTGGAACTTGAACGGCAGCGTATGATTAGCTCATTAAATTCTGATCTTGACAGCATTGTGCAATGGGGAATAAAAAACCGTGTAGAATTTAATGCTTCGAAAACTCAATGCTGTCTTTTGTCGTTAAAGCGAAATCCACCTCCTATGCCACTATCCATGAGTGGCACTTGCATCGAGGAAACCGAACAGCTTTCAGTTCTGGGTATGTACATCACAGACCACCTTCTGTGGAATGATCACATTTTCGAAGTTGGTAAAAATGCTGCGAAATGTCTTGGTTTTCTTCGAAGATGCAAGAAATTCTTCTCTCCTTCTGATCTGGCTGTAATTTATAAGGCCTTCATTCGTCCAAAGCTTGAGTACAACTCCCATATTTGGGCAGGTACTCCTAAAACCAATTTAAATCTCTTGGATAGAATTCAAAATAGAGCTTTAAAATTGATAGGTGATAGAGCTATAACGGAAACATTTGCTTCTCTCGAGCACCGCCGCAATGTTTCGTGTCTGTCATTATTTTATCGCTATTTTTACAAACAATGTTCTAGTGAAATAGCCAGTTGCATTCCTCCCCTTAAAAAATTCCGCCGTAGTACTCGTACTTCTAGGAATGCACATCAGTCTACCCTTGAGCCCAATTTCGAGCGTACCGTCAAGTACAGAGATTCTTTCTTCAGCCGCACAACACGAATGTGGAATGTTTTACCCTACTCTATTTTTCCTTCCCATTGTGATATTCAGAAATTCAAAACCAATGTGCATCGGTATCTCCTTTTAAATCCTATCCTACTTTCCTAACACCCGCACTGTGTTTAACATATTAAGGGTAGTCATAACCCCTTGAGTGCGCGTTAATTATTAAAAAAAAAAAATCTTATATTCCTAAGCTTTTTGAGCAAGTAATGTGCGATAGTTTGACATTCAACTGTAAGAATATAATTTGCAATCAACAACATGGATTCATGCAAAAGCGATCGACGATAACCAATTTACTTGCATTCTTGCATAAGTGCTCAACTGTGTTGGAACATGGTCAAGAACTCGACTGCATCTATACAGATTTTTCTAAGGCTTTCGATCAACTTTCTCATAACATCATCACGTTCAAGTTAAAGGTGTTTGGGTTTCCTCCTAAGCTCATCACTTGGGTTTCTTCATATCTCCATAATATTTCCTATCAGGTTAGATTTAGGAGCTCTGTCTCCAACCCTTTCTTTGCCAAATCTGGAGTTCCCCAGGGTAGTCATTTGGGCCCACTTCTTTTTATCTTAACTATCAACGACGTATCCCTCTATATACGTTATAGTGAAATTCTAATTTTTGCGGATGATATGAAAATTTTCAAAAGCGTCAAATCTATGAGTGATCGTTTACTTTTGCAAGACGATTTAAACAGTTTTGTTATTTGGTGTAGTAAAAACGGTTTAAATCTCTACCCTATTAAATGTCAGGCGATCATTTTTTCTAAAAAAAAAGTTCCTAGTTCATTTGATTATGAAATATCGCAGCACACATTGCGTCGTGCTGATAGTTTCAAAGACCTAGGGTAGGGGTTAATTTTACTTTTAATCTTGATTTTACGAAGCATATCAATTTAATAGTCAACAAGGCAAACTCTATGTTAGGGTTTGTTAAACGATGGTCTAAGGAATTTCAGGATCCTTATGTTACCCTGGCTCTCTACAACAGTCTTGTTCGCCCTCATCTTGAATACGCATCACAGGTATGAACGATGTCCATAAGAATAGACTAGAAGCAGTACAGCGTGATTTTATACGTTTCGCCTTGAAAGGACTACCGTGGTCCAATCTTTATAATCTTCCTCCTTACGAACACCGGATTAAGCTTCTTCGGATTCAAACTTTGGCGCAAAGGAGAATTAATAATGATATTGTATTTATTCATCAACTTTTGACGGACACGTTATTGATGCACCTGATTTATTATCTTGTACTAGCCTTAACTACCGTGGGGGAGGTCACAACACTCGTAGTCTAGAACTAGAACTAATGCATAAATCTCAACACCGTACCAATTATGGAATGCATGAGCCTTTTACCTGCATGTGCAACATTCTGAATTTGAACTCTAATTTTTTTTGATTTTAATATAAGTAAGAATAGACTCAAAGCTTCATTGAAGACCAGTGTACCACGCTCTTCAATGTTTGTAATTGTTAATTTTTTCAATGTCATTGTATTTGTTATTTTATAATTATTGTTTTTAATTTTATTTTGTAAAGTGTATGTCATAAGTAGTTTGTTGCTTACTAACTACTAACACTAAACTTAGTGATGAGCCTGATAAGCACTTAATTTGTGTTTGGCAATTCTTTGGTCGCAAGATGTAGCTTGTACTAAGCTCTCTTCGGCAAAGGTCTGATAGTGTAAAAAAAAATTGTATGAGAAAGAGTTTTTCTCTTAATTATTTTTTGTTACGTTCTTTTTATTATTATTTCGAAAAGAGCTTTCGGAATCGGATTTGATTTTAAGATCCAGATAATTGGACCTATTCAGCGTGGTCTTTTATTCTGCTATTCTGTTATTCTGCTATGAATTTCTATACAAAACTTTAAGCTGTCAAAAATTCTTTTATGAATAATGATTTTGGTATTCGGCTTGCTTCATCTGTTATTAAATCTGCTAAGAAATCTGTTATGAACTGCCAAACTTTCGAACTCATAACAGAATCTTTTACAAATCGCATTTTTGGTATTTAGCATGTCAAAATCTGTTATCAAATCTGCTATAAATCATAAAAGAATAAAAGACAAACTTCTTTGACTTTTATCATAAAAAATTTCAATTAGAACACAGTTGTATCAAGTAAAAATGGATATTTCGTCAACAAATGTTCTTAAAAGGAGACAAATGTAAGAAAATATACTAAAAAAAAAACAAATTATCAAATTAAAATAAAACTGTTTGTAGAAGAAAGCGCAGGACACAGGAAAGCTCGCTGCACTATATCAAAAAGCTCCATCGGCTAAGAGGAGTCTGTTGAGTGTCCCTAACAGAACAGCCCCGCCGTTCAAATCACCTTACAGAAAGAATAGGGTGCTTGTGACTATTCGCAGAAGATCAGCATGACAAAGTGGAAGCGCCAAGAAACGACGATCGTCATCATCACAGCCCTAAGCAGCACTCAAAAACAACTTAATTAAATATATTTCAATTTTATTTATTTAAGCTACAACAAAGCACTGAATAAAACACTATATAACTCAGAATTATTCTTGTAAGATCACTTCTGGGAGTTGTATTCCATCAACGAAATTGGATCCACTCCAACGGCAACATCATCCAACCTTATCTCCTGGTCTGTTAGTGGTTTCTCCTAATCTTGAGATTTCTACGGTGTTAAGGATAAGACTGGAATACCAATCGCTACTTGTAAACTTATGCTTAAGCAAGATTCCATGTTGATGACAAACAGCAGATGGACGGTGACGTGAAATAACGCCAAACGAAATATAGCCAAATTTTGAATTTGGCCTTATTTCCATCTCAAAAACGAAATAACGCCAATTTGGTTTTATTTCTTATGCCCGATGGAAATAACACCAAAAAAATAATTGAAATAAAACCAAATCTATCTCAACCAGTTTTTCGGCCTTATTGCAATGCGAAAATAGAATTAAGGCCAAATATTTCTTGAGAATCGTTATTTCATTAAATACAGGTTCTTTAAATGCAAAAGAAACTTTTCAGTCACCCAACCTCGCACCCACTCCAAATCCTATAGCAAGCCCAAGCAGGGGGGTTGCAGGGGGGCAGCATGCCCCCCCATACGTACCTCACTGTTTATTCGTGAATTTTAAAATTTCAAAAACCAAATAAAGGAGGGGGTTTATTAGGTTTGTGAAATCTAAAAGTTCGCGAATAAACAGTGAGGTATGTTTGGGGGGGCATGCTGCCCCCCTGCAACCCCCCTGCTTGGGCTCACTATAGGATTTGGGGTGGGTGCGAGGTTGGTTGTATGCAAAGTTTCTTGTGCATTTAAATTATCTGGAAACTTTGAATTTATCCTACCATTAAACTTCTTTTCATTAGCCTCCTCATGTCAGGAAAAAAATGTCAGTTTGGGCAGAATTAGATATTTGAAAATATGAAATAAGTTGAAAACGAAATAAAGCCAAATTGGTCTTATTTCGGTTTCATAAATGAAATAAAACCAAATTTAAAATTTGGTCTTATTTCGTTTTTGAAAACGTAATAAGACCAAATTTTTGCATTTCGGCTTTATTTCGTTTGGCGTTATTTCACGTCACCCAGATGGACAGGTATCACTACTTGTCTGGCGACAAAACGGATCTGGCCAACACTGGATCCGAAGCGATCGAAATGTTTGTTATCTCTTAGTAGATTGCATATTAGCTCCACAATTGGTGTCATAACTGGACACTGCTTCATAGGCAAACACGCCAATAGACTAGGCGTTCTTTCAAATGACTTCTGCAGAAGCTGCATGGATGAGGAAGAGGAAGAAACTATCCCACACCTTCTTTGTTCATGCCCTGCTCTTTCTCAAAGACGTAAAATATACTTAGGAAATTTTTTCTTTGACGATCCCAGTGATTTAAATAAAATCGACATTCACAGTCTCCATCGCTTTATTAAAAGCTCCAATTGGTTTAATTAGCGAGGGTCATCTCGCAGTCTTTATGTGGTATCACAATGGGCCTATTTTGGCCTAAGTGTGTCAGTAGTTTTCCTGGCAGCCACCTTAACCTAACCTAACCTAAGGATAAGACTCTTTTTAGCTGCAACACAGAAAAAATAAATTAAAATATATTTGCCCATTTTCTTTCTCATAACATTCATTCATAACAGAACAGCTGATTATGACAACGATTTTACGTCTGTTCGTTAACTGATTTCGTTTTCGAAGTTTCATAAAAGATCTTTTATGCGGAAAATCTTTTATGATTCATAACAGAAAATGCATAGCAGAATAACAGATGTGGCAGAATAGGCCTTAATACTTCTTGGTAACTTTATATTCTTTGTTATTGATCAGATTCAAATTTTAATTATTTTTTTTTCATACACTTTTGGAGAAATTTAATGCTTTTAAATATGGTTCCAAAGCTTAAGGCTCTTCTAGCACAATTTCCTACAAAATTCTTCCTACAAAAACCTATAATAGCACAAATGTTTATATTTGCTTATTTGTGAAATTCAAATAATAAATGTTAGTTGCATACAAAAAATTGTTCCCATATACCTACACAAGGTCTTAATTAGATTTGTTGTGAAATATTTGCCATTCTCAGATAACTTCTCCTTTAAGAAAAATCGACGTTATAAACTCTTAGCTCAGCACCATACCTTACAGCATATTGATAACCGTCATTTGTCAGTTAAGTGACGCGATAATTAGTTTAGAACTTGAGCATTATGTAGCTTTGCAGGATGAGCAAATCATTCTATCTACCGTAATTTGTAAATGTTGAGAGTTGGTGGTAATAGGAAAAATTTGGGTTCTTTTCTGGTGGTGTTTCGCTGAGAATTGAACAACACAACCAATTTAACCAAATGAAGGTATACTAAGTAGCTAATTATAATGAAAATAGATAAATTTCTTTCATCGTGTTGCCTGCAACTATTTGTCTATAGGTAAAGGTTCATAGTTGCAAACCTTGTCGGCAAGTCATAGAAAATTATTTCCCAATTCCGACAGGCAACAAAAAAAAAAAAACAATAACAATTTAGATGGAAAGAAACAATGAATATATCTGTATCCACACTTATCTACACCTACATTTATTTTTGTTTCCCCCATTCTAAGGACTTCCACTTAAGTTTACATACGATTCAGCAAATATTACACAAGGGAACATCGATGTCGGTGCGAAGGCATTCTCATATTTGCAGTGAATTTCTAAGATGCAATGGCTTTTGGGTCATTAAAATGAATAAAACATAATATCAAATTTATTCTTCAATTGTCGAAAGTTTATTCCAAAGTTATAATTCTTGAGTTGTTTTTTTTGTTTTTGTTGGCTAAAGTCGCAGAAGTAGAATGCTTTGCACACTTAAGGGTGCTTCAGTTTTTGTTGAGAATTTCTATTATGTTCTTCTGTCATCAATAAATTTACAACACACAGTTCATGATTATTTTTTAAGAGTTGTCTGCTTGCAAAGATTGTAATGAGATTTAATTTTTTTTTGGACGAATGAGGTTAGATAGTCGGAAGCTCGATTTCAGGTAAAAGTGTGTTTTGCTGTGTGGCACTAAGCATTAAATGTTGATGTTATCACCGATAATTATGAATTTTTATTAAAACTATTACATCAATACTTCAATACTTTCTTGCCGTCAGTTTGCCTATTTTAATGTCTGTGTGTTTCGCTTCTTCGGGTTATTTATTGAACTGGATTTTTATAAAAATTGGAACAAATTTCAAAAATTCAATCAAATACGGGTGAAACCAAAAAAGAAAGGAATTCCGCGTCGTCGGTCGTCGGTTGGTGGAATTTTCACAACAAATTGAAGTCCAAGGTTATCAAATTAAAGGATAACTAGATTTTGTTATTTTCAATTTTTTTCAAAAACAGCAAAATATCTAGAGCATAGAAAAATTAACACAAAAATTATAATTTACATAACGTTTCTTAAAGAAGTAACAATACTAGTAATAAAGGGGAGTAAACTCAACAACAAATGAAAAGAACCGTTTTCAACACAAAAGAAGACACCGACTGACAGTATGAAACAAAGCTATGCTGTAGCAATTAGAGCCCCCTAATGCACGTGTACTTAAATACACGTGTTACCCGTGTAATTAATTATCCGTGCATGAACCCGTGTCCTTATATTTACACGTATAATTATAATTACCCGTGTATTTAGCAATACACGTGTAATTTATTATTAAAATCGTTTCTAAGATGTTTTCTGATGCAAAGGACGTTAAGAATAGGTACAACAATTATTTGAATAGTTCAAAAATTGATTTCTGACATGAATCTCCACTAGTCCATTCATATAACGCTGATTTTCTGTATAATTTATATTTATTTGGTTTTTCTGAAACATCTATAACGATTTTGATGAAATTTTAAGAGTTTTTGTTGAACGGTAAAATATTTAAAATTGGGTTTAAGAAACTTCCACTTTTCCCTGCCACGCCCCCTTTGCTTTGTTTCACTGAGTTAATGTAACTTTCAAAAATTTATCAGGACGCGCTGCACGATGGCGATAATGCTATTTCTTGGTGTCATCTCGCCATAGCCGATAACATGTAGTTTTTTTATATGTTGCCTTGGTGGTGATTTCATCGTGTTCTCGCCGTGGGCATTTACACTACGTTTTCTCGTTTGTAGTTATAGTTTCATCTTATTTTAAAGATTTGCTTAGTTTGTTGACTATTCTTTTAATGATAGCCAACTGCTGCCTTGAACGACAGTGCCTTGGGTGACCAGCTTCGTTGGTTCTCATCTGGTTTTTTTTCTCCATTGACCCCCTTAGGGTATCTTCACCTGGCAGGCAGATATAAATGCCAACAGTTTTCTTTGCCCAGTCACGCCTCAGGCACCGTTGTCAGCAGCTTGAAAAATATAGCTACTAAGCTAAAAAATATTAATTGCTATGACAGTTGAACCTTGGCAAGACTAAATCAAGACCTTGGATAAAACATTTCTGTTTTTAGGTGACACGGTGGGGAATCGAACCCTGGCATGACAGTCCAACGCACTAACTATTATGCGACGACGTAACACAAACTTTTTCAAAAACCTATTTATGAAAAAAAGAACTTTGGCGAGACCAAAGCAAGATAACGGCAAATCATTACAAACTCCAAAAACCACGTATAAATGTCATGGCGAGACCATAGCGAGAAAACCACGACACAGATTCCAGAGTAATTGAGCACGGCGAGACTACAGTGAGACGAACTCAACGATCACTACACAGAAAACCACGCATGGACATAAAAACCCACAATTTCAACTTATTTTAACCTTTTTTTAAAAGAGCTTTGGCGAGACTATAGCGAGACCAAAGCGAGATTATGGCAAAACATACCAAATGCCTAAAACCACGTGTAAATATCATGGCGAAACCATAGCGAGAAAACCACGACACACATTCCAGTGTAAATGGACACGGCGAGACTACAGTGAGTCGAACTCAATGATCACGGCACAGAAAACCATGTATGGACTTAAAAACCACGGTTTAAGCTTATTTAAACCTTTTTCAAAGCCTTATTTATGCAAAAAAAAAACTTTTTCAAGACTCCAGCGAGACTAAAGCGAGATGGCGGTTTTACCGTCAGATGCCAAAAAAACATGTGTTAATGTTTTGCCGAGACCAAAGCGAGACTATATAGTGGGAAAACCACGACACATATTCCCATGGAAATGAGCACGACGAGACCACAGCGAGATGATTTTAGTAACCACGATACTGAAAACTACGGCGAGAGATAGCGAAATGACACCAAGACTCGTCTTCTTCGTCATCGTATCGTTGGTTGGGCAATCATCAAAAAGAATCACTTTCTTTTAAATACACGTGTTTTATTTACACGTGTATTTGAAACGAAAACGGGTACACGGGTATCAATTCCTTAAAACACGTGTACCCGTGTCACGGGTACCAGTGTAATTAATCGTCCACCTGAAATCGAGAGCTCTAGTAGCAATTTAATTAAAGTACCTGATGCCCAGTTGTGTTGTGATATTAGGTAACAACGACCTAGTTGTTCTTAATTTGTTATTTACAATTGTTTTTATGTTAAAATTTGTGTCAGTGCCATCACTCTACTGTATACAAAAAAATTGCTCTTCGTTTATGTTCTAAGTTTTCAAAAACTAATCATCAGGGTCGCGTTTTATAATAAAGTACTACTATTAGTCTTGTAGTGTTTGTACTTGGTATAATTTCGTTTCATAAAAAAGCAGCAAAAAGTACAAACGGCAAGTAGTATAATCAAAAGTACAAGAACATCTTCAAATGTTAACAAAACAAAAAACAACCTTATAGTTTTTTTTTTGGGCTTCTATTGGAACTAATTTTCACTGGTCCCAAAAATATTACCAATTTTTGTTTGAAGATTTTGAAAATGATGTTTAAAACAAAAATATAAATAAATTAGTACCGGTTTTTTTAATTCTTTTTTTGGGTCAAAATTATGCTAAAATAACAGCGTTTTTCCAAGATTAATCGAAATCAAAATTTATATTGATTTTTAGTTGAAAATAAAATTAATTGAAGTCCACATTTTTTTTTATCATTATAGACCACTTCAAAAATTGCTACAAAAATCTATCAAATCCTTTCAATTTCACGTAGTTTACAATAACTAGTGTAGAAAAATACTTAAAGTAATTTTAGCTTTATAAAAATAATGCGAGTACTTTTTTTTAAATAATTTTGTTGGAAAAAATGTGAAATAGAAGTTAGCTGCTTTTCACTCCAAGTCGACGATATTAAAACCCTCAAAACCACCTCAACATTTCATTAATTAAGGTTTGAAAATATTTGTCAGTTGTTTCTCATTTCGTAACGTAGAAAACTATTGAATGAGTTTGATTTAAGTAAATTTGAAAAAAAAAATTTCAATAAATAAAAAACATCAATAGTATTCACTTTTTAATTATTTAATACTTATCGATTTTCAACTCATTTATTTTTTGACCAATTTCTAATTGTTCATGGGCTTAAAAAGAAAAATGTTAGCCCTTTTCAATAATATAACGTTCTCTTAATGTCTTATTTAATAAAATTTTTAGCGGGTCAAAATTCAACTTTTTAAAATTTTGTTTTTTTTTGCACGGAAATTCCGCTTTTTAAAATTCGACTGTTTCAGTTATTTCTGCTGAAATTCTGCTTTTTAAAATTCTGCCTTTCAAAATTTTCATTTTGGTTTTTTTCCAAGTATCTCAGTTCTTCTTCTCGGTACATACATACCTATGCATGAAAAAAGAAAACGTATACCTAATAAAACAAAGATCTTACAATAAATTATTTCATATTTGAAATTAATAAAATTAAAAACAAAATTAAACTAAACAGAGCTAAAGAGGAACGATTATTGCTTGTAGGCCAGGAAAAATGGGTTTCGAGGTTGAAAAAATTAATTCATGAAATATTAAAATTGGAATCGACGCAGAATTGCAACCTCTATAACATATCCAAAGTCCCCCAAAATCCCCGCATTGGCTTTTTGTGTAGATGCATTTGAAGAGGTGCAAACGAGAGAATTTGGAGGTCTATTAACTTAAAATATGTATTTGTTTTGGTACAACATAGTCATATGTTACATGCTTTATGGGTTGTTTTTAACGCTGAATCTAATGAAACCAAATTCAAAATGATATAACCACTCAAAGAAAAGTTATAGTCCTTTTTATGTAATGATGACTTTTTTTCAGGTACAACAGGTATCGTAAAAAAATCGCATCTTTTCTTGATTAGTGATTGCCCGTCCTCTTGTTTCTGTTTGAGCTCCTTAAAAAGTATTATGTATATGCATCATTTGTTAAACATAAGACTATATAAACTTGGCGACTAAGGGCAAGTTTTGAAACTTCGCTAATAACTAAAAACTCCTCATGTTTAACTACCGGAAGCCTATTGGTAGTATCGCAATATAGGTATGTATATAACAATTTTCATAAGTTTGTACTTCTTCAAGAATTATATTAAATTAAATTAAAATAACATTTTACAGCTAACAAGCAAATACGAAAATAGAAGTTAACACCGTTTCCGCGAACTAACAAAAGGCTCCAAATATTAAGGGTGTGTCAAGTTTTAAAACTTGAAATTTTGCAATGACTTACCAATTAAGTATTCACTCAATCAATCTACGTTTTCCCTCTCGAAACAAAAAAGTTGTTTAAAATTTGATTCTGAACCCGATCTTCAACTTTTATAGACTTTTTGTGAACTAACGCGTACAAATTCCGCCATTTCAGTACTGTCAACACTAACTTAATTTTAATTTATATCAGTGACGTGAATCTCTTGAGCTACATAGTTATGTGTTTAAAGCAAAAAAAGTAGGTGCTTTGAAATGTTCATGTTGCTTTTCTTTGACTTCGAAAAAAAGAAGTAATTCCTACAGAAAAAAAGGACCTATTTGCTAGTTTTTATGCATACAGAATAAAGTATTTATTCAAAAAGTTCATCCGAAAACAGTAAGTACTGTGACCAAAAGTAAATACTTTATTTTCAGCATTTACTACAGTTTTATGCATATCAAAAAAAGTAAATACTTAGAAATTCTCAAGTAAAAGCATTTACCATCTTTTATGCATATCACCCACTGTGTGAAAAAAAATTATTCGCTAACAAAGGTTTATTTTTGGTACATTTTAGTGTGGAAAAAATATATACAGACTGGCATTACCAGTACCAATATGATGTATATCGTTGAAAAGGTATTTTTATGAACAATAATAGTTACCAAAAAAACTTATTTAAAATCCATTTTGTGGAAAAAGTTATTCGCTGTTTTAGGGAATTTTGGTGCGGATAACATTTATGGAGTATGGGTAACAATTAGCGAATAACTTTTTTCACACAGTGATTTGAATTGAACTGCTATGAAAGATATTGTAGGCAGTGGCGTATTTACAGATTTGGCGCCCCGGGCCAGTAAAATTTTGGCGCACCATTTACTAACGAAAAAAGCTAATATAACTTCATAATGAAAACAAGGCATAGTAAAACAGACATAATTTTAATATTTTTGACAACGCAAAAACTGGTTGACACATTCCCCAATAGCACTGTTATAATTGATATAATTGAACGATTTTGATCTGTCAGAATGTAGGCTTTAAAGGGATGGCTTAAGTGACGACCTTTATTTTGGCGAACACTTTTCGGAGGAATCGAATTGCTTTAACATCTAAATTTGTATTATTAAATGCATTTTTTTTGCGCAAATCATACATTTGTAGTCTGAGAACTTTTGTATTTTTAAAGTTGTCGCTTAAATAAGTCTGAAGCTCACGGTGAAAACTAAAAATATAAACCGAATATTAAATGCTTGTAAGCACACACCCCAATTTTACAGCTATAAAGTTTTTCAACATTTAAATTTCTGCTAAACAATAATGAAGTTAGCGAACAAAATAAGAAAACCATGATTCTCTTAGTGCACAAAAATGCTAGCTAAATGATAGTTTTTTTATACATAAATCAAACGGATCGTTATTTTCAATTTTATTTTTTTTTTTATTTTTTCCTGTGGGTAGGCAGTGTTGCCAGTTTTTTAAAGGCGAGTGGAGCCCAATTTGAAAAATCTTGGAGCCGAAAATAGCCCCACTCAAAAATTAGTAATTTAAAATTATTTTTCTATAAATTACCCATTACTAAAATTATAAAAATTCAAAATTTTATTGAACATTTTACATGATATTTCCCAATATAAAACTTCTTTCGCCTTGGGAGCCGGGTTAACAGTAAAATAAGGAGCTAAAATTTTACAGGATTCTATTTTTTTGGGATAAACGTCAATTAAAATAAAACAATGACCTTTTGTAGGACCACCTTAGAGTTCTTTATTTACAAAATTCAATCAAAACTGCTTCCAAAATGTCTTCCATACCAGAACATGACTTTTCTGTCATTTTCGAAGTCAAATTTGCATAAATGTTTTTATTGAACAAGCTGTGGGTTGAGTACATACATATTTTTAGTCACTTCAAAGTTCTAACAGCATTTTCCAGTCTGGTTCGAACTCAAAAAATTGCTTCAAAAGGGTCAAAGATTAACAAGTTATATATTGATAATCTCTGGTCCCAATTTATCAATTTGTTTCCAAAGTGCACATCAGTGTGCTAACTGAACCAACTTTTAGAGTTGAGAGTAGTTGCAAGCAAATATTGACATGTTCATGTTCATTCACAATAAATTTTTCAAAAGTTGTAAGTTCTCATCTATTTATGGAAAATAAAAAAAATATTTTTCTGTTAAAATTTTTAAGGAGCCTAAGATCGCCCAATTTTGAAACTAAATACGAGTAGCCCAAATTTTGATTTATCGCAAATCACAATTTTAAGGAGCGAGTGAAAAGTTCAAGTAGCCCAATTGGTGATAAAGAGCCCGTTCTGGCAACCCTGTGGGTAGGTGGAAAACCTACTAAAGGTTCTAGGAGGACCGAAAAACAATTGCTCATAAGCGTGTGAGATTCTTACTGCAATAAAAGCACCTTCACTTCCTGATTGCAACTAAATTGAAAAATATCTATTATTTTTACTTGCGATTATAGGTACTATAAGGCAAGTTTTGGATTCGTGCAAAAAAAAAATTGAGATAACAATCAAACATGATATTACGATGATAGAAAACACCTAAAAAGTGGGTGGCAGAATTCTGTCTGTCTGTCTGTTCGTCTACAGCCTAAACGGCTCGATCGATTTTCTTCAAAATTGGTACATTGTGGTTTTTGGTGATTATGCCCACACGTTTTTTCATTTTTTTTTAGAATCAAAAATAACGGTACCTGCCATACAATTTTTTTTAGCAATTTTACATAATCGTATTTTTCTCAAAAACGGCTCGACAACTTTTCTTAAAAAAAATTCAATACATTTATTTTAGTAAAGGTTTTCTTTTGGTGGAATACCATTTTTCAGAAATGGTTATTAATGGTACCTCCCAAAGAACCATTTTTTTGATTATTGATTTTCTTCAAAACGGTACGACCGATTTCAATTATTTTTTTTACACAGAAGCTTCCAAAAAATATGAATAGTTTTGTGTACCAAAATTTTTGAAAAATATTTTTTGGATTTTTGAAAAATATTTCAAAATTTTTTTTGGAAAATCAAATATTTCGAAAACGACATGATCGATTTCCTTGAAACTCGGTATTTAAGACTTTTTTAGTACTTTCTAAAATATTTTTAGAAAAACTTTTACATATATGAAAAAATAACGGTACCTTCCATACAAAAGTTAAAAAAACTGCAAAGGAAAATATTTTTTTGCTTAAAAACGGCCCCTACGATTTTGATTAAACTTTTTTCATATACTAAAATTAGTACGATCTATTACCAAAAATTATAAAATTTTACACACAGCAACTATTAGTAGTACCTGTCATAGAACGTATTTTTTTTAATTTGAGTTTTCTCGTTATCAGCTTAACGGATTTAAATGATTTGTTTATACAAATTTCAGATAAGATTAAATAATATTGCATATCAAAATTTTCAAAAAAAAAAGTTTTTTAATTTTTAAAAAAAGTTTCAAACTTTTTTTTTTGAAAATTCGATATCTCAAAAACGGGTTGACAATTTTTTTTCAAATTTTGTTTTTATATACACATAAATATATAGTTTAAATCTGCATACCAAAATTTGTTCTTAAAAATGTTTTAAGAATTTTATATATAAAAAATTATTTTTTTTAGAAACCGCTCCAACGATTTTAAATTTGTTTCCCATACAATCATATTCCATCATGAATTAAGATGGTATACTTTTTTTTCACATCATACTGTCAAAAGAGTTGTTTTAGCTAATTTAAATGTCGTATTTCATGCTTCTCTACATTTTTCTCTCATAATTTCCATGTTTGTATATACAATTTTCTTAAACTCGCAGGGTCTTGAACATAAGAGCAAGTACGTGCGACCCAGTCGTGCATTTTATTTTTTTAACGAAGATAACTAACATGTTGCAGGTAACTTTTCGGTGAAAATTCCTGCTTATTCCGCGATTCTAAAGTGATTTTTCGTTCATCGCTCCTAGTCTGAAGGTGTAGTTCTTTGCAGGAAACGTAGTTCGATTCATGAAGAATATCAATAATCGTTGAATAAGCGTATTCTAGAAACCGATTTCTATGCTTTCGGGTGAAACTCCGTAGAAATTTTTTAAATGAAATTCACACTAATAATGCGCATTTTTAAATAAATAAAATGCAAATTTAGTTCGGTATCAAAATTATTTGACTTTGCAAAATAAGGGACGTGCTTAGCTCTTTAAATATGCCTCGCTTATCCGGGAGCGTTATAATTTGTCTGTTTTTGAATACGGGAAAATTACCGTTCTTCACTGCAATTTGTCACTCCAATCTTCAGAAACATACGCAGGGTAAGACCTGTGAGTCATTATATTAGTATGGTAAACAATTTGACGTTCTAAAAAAATATAATTGGTTTAAATTCATGTAGCTACCTATTCTACCTACCACACCATTTTGATGATATTCCGTCTGGAGCCTCTAGGCTTTATTTTCCCATAGAAATTTTTAAGGAAATTTAAAATGTTGCATCCAAATTTGAATGCCGCTCTTCGCAGTATGCCGCCCCGGGCCATGGGTAAATACGCCAATGATTGTAGGTAATAGAAATACCTTTCCAATCACATATATGTATATTGTCGTTATTGGTTAGACCAGTTTTCATAAATTTTGCCTATACTAAATATATGTTATTCATGCTAGAATGCACCAGAACACAATTCTATTTAGCGAATAATTTTTCTCATACAGCGATTTGAAGTAGGTCCCCATAGAAACTATTGTACATACAAATACCTTTCCAACGACAAATGTCTTGTCGTTATTGCTCTTGTACACCGTTTTGTCCTATTTGCCTTTATCTAATGGAATTAAATAGATTTTCTTCTTTGACATTTATAAATCTTTTGTTTTCGAACATTTCCTGTCTTCGATTTTCATTTTCACAAAGTAAAGTTAGCATAAAACTCAATAGTTAATAGTTTAGTTCGAGAATTAATGTGCCGAATTTTGGTAGATGGACCGCTGTACAAAAATTATTTTTTTTTTGCTGGAGCTGGGTACCTCTCGGCTAAAATGCTTTGCTAAATTCTAGCTTTGCTAAATTTTGGAGAGAATTATGTATGGGAGCGAAATTTTAGACCGAACTGCGTAATAGGAGATAGAAAGAAGGATTTTTTTTATTGAAAATGTGTGGTTTTTAAGAATCTATCACAAAGTTCACGTTCATCAAAAACAAATTCAGTAGGAATAGAAAATGAAGAAAATTAAAAAAAAAAATTCTTCATCTAACTGATGAGCCCAACTTTCTTACCTGGGCGAAACGCAATATGGAGTTGAGCTCATTTCAAATTTTAACTTGAATCAAATTCAGTAAGTTAATATCACAACAAAAACATAAATGTTAAAAAAGGAGCCAAGTTCTTATGTGTACAAGAAATCTGTGCGTAAAAAGTCAGCCAAAAAAAGTAATGAGATCTAAAATATATGCCAAGTTTTAGGTTCATGAAGTTTAATATCAAGTATCTTAAGTAGAGTAATATCGAAACAATTCCAAATCATGACAGAAATTTGGCAATTAATGATTACTGATTAAAATTTGGTGGGTTCACTGGTCAAGTTTTCATACATTTTAAATTTGTGATTAAGTAAGTATTTAAGAGAAAACTTGCCAAGTAAATCCACCAAATTTAAATCAGCAATCATTAATTACCAAATTTCTGTCATGATTTGGAATTGTTTCGATATTACTCTACTTAAGATACTTGATATTAAACTTCATGAACCTAAAACTTGGCATATATTTTAGATCTCATTACTTTTTTTGGCTGACTTTTTACGCACAGATTTCTTGTACACATAAGAACTTGGCTCCTTTTTTAACATTTATGTTTTTGTTGTGATTTCACTCCTTTTTGCAAAGATTTATTTTGCCAGGTGAAAGCCAAGCCCTACCGCTCTACAAAGTTTCATAATTCTACGACAACCGAAAGTGCTCCATTCAAATAATAGCAATTCTGATAAAGTGGGTGGATGGCACCCCCCCTGAATGGACAATTCCAAATTTTCGATTTTTTTCCTTTCTAAGTACTTCAAGTCCTACCGACCTACCAAATTTTCATCGTTCTACAACAATCGGAAGTGCTCCATATAATTTATAAGAATTTTTAAGAATGTGGGTGGATGCCACGCCTCCTGTATGGAAAATTCCAATTTTTCAATTTTTTTCTTTCTAAGTATCTCAAACCCTACCAACTTACTAATTTTCATTGTTCTACAACAATCGGAAAGGCTCCATATAGTTTATAGAATATTTATGAAAGTGGGTGGATGCCACGCCCCCTGAAAAGAAAATTGCAGATTTTCGATTTTTTCCTTTGTATGTACCACGAGGACTACCGTTGCGCGAAATTTCAAGTTTCCACGGTGTCGGGAAGTGCTCCATAATTTTGATGATCTGTCAGTGAGTCAGTCAGTTACGGTTTTTGCGATTTTTGAAGTCCTATATCATGGGAACTACTAATGCTAAAGAGTTGAAATTTGGTGAGCCGCCTGTGTTTGATCAGTTCAGCAAATACTCCGAATTTGAAGTTTCTGACTTTATTGGCACTGAAGTTAGAGGGGGGTTGAAAATCGCCTGAGTTTGTTCCTGTAAAAAGGGTGTAGTGCCGCGAACTTGGCGGGACTGGGGGAATTGGGACTGTTTGAATTTTTTTTTGACTAGAAATATTTATTAAGTCTTGAGCTTTAATCGTCCACCAAAATAATGAATGCTTTCTAAACGTCTCAAAATCAATCATTAAAGTTTTCAATGAAGAGTTTCAATGATAGCTATAACTGGCACCTAAAGCTCCGGTTGTGAACTGCCAAGACCTTTGTTTTCTTGAATAAGTCTTACTCAAGCTGTCAACCCCTACTTCTTTTTTTGTATCATTCACTCTCAAAATCTGTTGTGGGCTCTCGTTCTACTAGCAAGCTTTAACCTTGATACTTTATATCCTAGTACCCGCTAATACATCAAAGTTATTACACCGATCACAGGAATAACAATTTACAAATACTACAAAAGCTTAAGGATTTTATCACATCAGAAAGTGAATAAAAATGTTAAATTTCAACGTACATTCATATTAAAAAAAAAAATATGAAAAAACTCATAGAAAGCAGTGTTATTTACAAATGATTGGCCTATCTTAACAGGATTTCAATTTTTATATTTTTTCCTCTGTGCAATAGTGGCCTATCTGACTTTAAAATCAGTTGTAACGGTATTTTGAAGGATCATGGATACAAAATCAAAAACCTTTTGTTTTTTGATCATATTGCAAAAAGAAAATCAAGCCTATTTTTCTTTATTTAAAAACAACAAGTGTTTCAAAATAACCTGTTTCTTATTTTTGCTCTACTGAAAATAATGAAAAATGCAGTTAGGCCACTATTGCGCTCATGGCCTCATATGAAGTTGATGTTTTTTGCACACTTGTATGCAGGGCCGTGCCTAGGGGTGGGGCAGTGGGGCAAATGCCCCAGGCGCCTAACCGTGAAAGGCGCCGTGCCGTACCGCAAATGGCACGCCACGTTCCGTGAAAGGCGCCGATACGAGGCGAACTTGAACTTACGTAGGAAACATTGAAAAATTATAATTGCTGTTATATTGACCAAACTGGAATGGATTGGGTATGAAAATCGAGTTGACGAATAATATATTGAAAAGCCAGAGAGCGTGGTAAACGTCAAATTCGTTTGCAAGTAAATTGCAAGTTGAATTGATTACGATTGTATACTTGCCGATAGCAATATTTGCGTCAAAAAACAGCGTTCATTTGACGATCCAATTGACTTTGTTTTTACGTTTTCAAAAAAGTTATTAATTTGGGGAATGATGTTTAAAAGTGCGCTTAACTTGCTGTGGGTTGTCATTAATCAAATTAAGGGACCGGAACAAAATATATCTTAAACAGAATCTAAAACAATCCGCAGCATCATGATTCGAGCTTGTGCTGATTCCGTGCAAACATTCCAAGCAGAACGTTGTGTTTTATGTTTCGTAAGAATAAAAAATGTTGAATTGTTAAAATATCGACTTGTTAAAATATTGATACATATTATATCGACTTTTTTTATGTATTAAGAAGTATTGGAAAAAATATCGACAAGCTGATAAATGTCGATCCTTTTCTGGACTTTTTCCAGGCAGCTGACTTTTTGTCGAGTCAAAATATCAAAAGGTCAAAATGTAATGAATCAGTAAAAAAAGTAGGTATTTTAACTTGTGAGAAAGTCGTACCGATATTTCAACTGTTTTTTTTTTTTACCGCTCCTTCGAAAGCAACCTATACTGAAATATGTTGGTACTTGTTTGGAGTTCGTATAAATACGATGGAAGTGACACGATTTATTATTTTATTTTTTTACTAACTCTGTATAAACATTTTTGTAGCGAAAAAGGCGGCTAATTTATACTTGCCCCAGGTGCTCTGAGAGCTGGGAACGGCCTTGCTTGTATGCTGCCAATATTTACCTAAAACCATCCTTGGTTTGATAATATAAAAAACAAATTATGAATGATGGTAACGGAGAGCTTGTTGATGTGTAAACATCTTAGCGCTCGGTATGGGTAAAATCCGATATAACGGATATGGGCTCACGGTTCCGTTTGGAACCATTTTGTTTGTTGTAGGTAAGTAGAACTCTGTTAACTCGAATAGGTAAGGTAGTTTTCAAATAGCAAATACCAAAACCATTAGGTAGGTTTTGGTATTTGCTAAGTGGAGTGAATTCCTTACACCCCGACTCCACAGTAGATAATTTATCTCAGAATGTTCGTCTTGACATTAAATATCGAATGGAGTCACTCCGTTTCATATCTTGATTGGATGTCAAGATGTAAATATCTTGACAGAGATATTTGACATACATTTTGCCAGGTGAAGATTTTGTTGCTTTTTTTTCTAGAAATTTAATTTTTTATTTCATTATTTTGTATCCATATGCTGCTTTTGATGTTAATCTCTGTAATGGCGAGTGACAATTTTGGTTTGTGATATTAAGTGTTATTTGCAATTTCTTGATTTGAAATGTCATAACATGATTTGCCAAGTGGCGCATTCTTTTAGGTTTCTCTAGTATTGGCTGTGGTTAATGTGTCAAAAAGAAGTGTTGTAATGTCATATTTAAAAAAGTTACTTTGAGTTACTTTTCATTTAGGAACGACAAAAGCTAAAAATATGGCTGATCTGTCAAACAAATTGGGTGAAAAAAGTCGAAATAGATTTGGAATTAAAAATTTAGAAGAAATTGTGATTTAATTATTAAAAAGAACTTTTATCAGCACTTCGAAAATGCATACATTTTTCAAATTAAATTTAATTTAACTTCATTCTAGCACTAAATTGAATATTTAAGCAAAAATATTTCCAATTTTTTTTATCATTCATTACTTGCACAAATTTCCTTACTACAAATCGATCAAATCAGATTAAAAAGGTCGCAAAACCTGGGAAAAATTTCCAAACTCACTATCGACGGTAAAATCAATAAAAATATAATAGCTTTATATTTTCCCCCAGATCTGATCTGGATTGTATATGCATACATGTATTACAAAAACAACACAAAACTCGACCTTGCTTTTGGATTTCGATTTGCAAATTTATTCTGACCATACACCCTTTGCACTTTTTTGCAAAAAATGAGTTTTTTCTCTCACAGGTAGATGGCTTTTTGTGTTGAAGATAGGGAGAAAATAGAGAATAGAGTAGAGAGAAAATACAGAAACAAAAGGATAAACGGGGATCGGATAGGTATATAACACTCTTGTCGCACTGGGATCCTGTTTTGTTTTATTATGATAATCTAATCCGGATCAGATCTGGGGGATATTAAAATTAAACTATTACATATTACAAAAATGAGATTAATTACAAACCGAACGATCGAGAAGCAAACAAAAGATAACTCAAAATGAAAACATCGTGATTTCAGCTGCTTTTGACGGATTAACCATTTAAACTCAGTATCAAATACATAGATGAGTTGGAAAAATGTACTCAAAGTTACTTTTTGACACTTCAGCTTTGAATCCAGGAACAACTTTGTGACGTCATAAAGTTAATTGAAGTAGCTTAATTTGTGATGGTTTATTTGCGGAGGAGTTTTCTCGTAAGGAGTTTTTTAATGGGTAAATTCATTATAATTTGTGTCGTGAAACCATGTTGTTTTAGGCGATCGCGCAACCCAGCGATGAGCTTCGGTCGGTTGCATCGCTTATTGATAGTGCTACCAAAATGTGTGTCCTATTACCGATCGCTTCTTAAAACCGCGCGTGGTAAGTGGATGTAAACACACTATCGAGCGACCACGAAGGTGAATTTTGTATGTGGTTTCCTATTTGGAGTTTGCACCATACCTCAATGTTGATCAGAGTAAACAAAGCTAGTATTGAATGTACAAGATAGACTTTTTAAATGCGCCAATCGCAAAATAGGATGATTGCGAGGTTCAATAAATATATAACTATAAATCTAAAGCAATAACAATTCTAAAACCCCACCTTGATTGCATTGAATCTATTTTTGAAACAATCCCAACATTTATCCCATAAAATTAAGATTAATTAAGATTCATTTATCATATTTTCCTTGAAATCCGTTGTATTGTAGTGCGATCAAAAACAAACTCGCTTGATTTAAAGCAATTAAACAACTTCTTGTAGCGTCGGTCGCGCAAATTCAGTTCCTGATTAGGACATTTCCCTTTAGGTATTGAGTTTGTTTTTGAAAGCTTGTGTGGAATAGCTTGAGTGATCTCAAAACAAGCATGTGCGACTGTTATACGTCATCGCGCTACCGCGTTTATATTCTAATAAGGACACATTGATTGATTTATTCAAGTTTGATATTTTGATTGTCCGATGCAGCGATCATCGCTTGTTGCTCGGTCATGCGATGGGTGCCAATTAGGACATTACCTAAGGCTATGTCCTAATTGGCAAACGAGTTTGTTTTTGATCGCACTAAAATGCAACGGATTTGAAGGAAAATATGATAAATGAAGCTTATTTAATCCTAATTTTATGGGATAAATGTTGGGATTGCTTCAAAAATAGATTCAATGCATTTTAGGTGGGGTTTTAGAATTGTAATTTTTTTAAATTTATATTTGTACATTTGAACATGAACATCGCAATCATCATATTTCGCAATTGGCGCATTTTAAAAATCTCTCTTGTACATTCAAGATTAGCTGTAAACATTTTATTTACTCTTACCAACATTGAGGTTTGGTGCAAACTTGAAAGAATAGAAAACCATTTTTAAACAAAATTCACTTTTTTGGTCGCCCGATAGTGTGTTAACATCCACTTACAATGCACGATATTACTTAGGAGCGATCGGACACACATTTTGGTAGCGCTATCAACAAGCGATGCGACCGACGGAAGCTTATCGCTGGGTTGCGCGATCTTTGTCCAATTAGGACATAGCCTTAGCGCTTGTATTACAGATTCCTATTTTTTGCCATACGTGGTAATGACCCGATCCCTTGCCTTCAGGTGAAAACGAATGTTTACACATCTTGCACGCGAGTCCCGGTACTCACACATTTTTTTTATTCAATTTATTTGGAATTTGAATTTGTATCACTGATAAAATTGATCATGGTACATATGTAATTCAAAATTAATCTTTGTACAAAAATACATAAAGCTGCCACAGGCTTTTACTCAAAATATCGCTAAAAAATTATGGAAAATTCTTAAACTTCGCAAATATTTATATTAACTACCGTAAGGTGCATGTACAAACAAAAAATACAATTAAGTAAATAGTGATATTTTTGTATTTGTTGCAATTTTGTATGTAAATATTGTATTTAAAAATTAAAAATAACATTTTTGTATATTCCTTGCGGTACTTACTTCTTTAATAACGTATTATGTGATTTTGATGATTTTAGGCACATTTTTATATTCTTGAATATTTGTCAATAATTCATATCATCACAATGTCAAATTGTTAACTTATGTGTATGTTTTTAATCAATTTAAAACTAAAGGAGAATGGGCAAATTGGCCCATATGCTCAACACAATTGTGTAATACATTTTTGAAAAGGTTATTGTTAGGACATCATTTCATTATTTTTTTTGTATATAACCGTTAAACTGTAGACCATGGAGTTCATGAGATATTTGGCATCAAAAAAGGTGAATTAAACAATAATGCAATACTGCATTGGGCGCTGGTCTACCAACTCAACAGCAATGTTTCATACATACTACTTCATTGAAAAGGTTATTGCGAGTACTTTATTTTCTTTCAAGGATGTTAAGGTGAAAGTAGTGTCGTTCGAGAGATTTTTGACAAAAACGCATTATAAAAAAGTTATGCAATTCTGCATTTGAAGCCGGTCTACCAAGTCAACAGTAATGTGTCCTACATTGTTGAAGAGGTTATTACATGACTTCATTTTGTTATTTAGCCGTTAAATTGTAAACCAAGGGATTTGAGAGATATATGGCATCAAAGGAGACGAACGGAAAAATAATGCAGTTCTGCATAGGCCGCTGGTCTATACCAACTCAACACGAATGTTTCATACATCTTTGAAAAGGCTATTGTGAGTACATAATTTTATTGTATAGCCGTTAAGCTCTTAACCATGGGGTTCACGAGATATTTGGCTTCAAAGCACCGAAAAGAACAATAATGCAACTCCGCATTTGGACATTGTCTTCCTACTCAACATCAATTTGTCCTACATCGTTGAAAAGGTTATTGCTTGTACCTGATTTTGTTAAATATTTGTTAAGCTGTAGACCATGGGGTTCAAGAGATATTTGGCATCAAAAAAAGGCAAATAGAAAAATAATGCAATTCTGCATTGGGTGCTGGCCTCCCTACTCAACACGAACATGCTATAACCTTTCCATCTATCTACGACACATTGATGTTGAGTAGGAAGACAATGTCAAAATGCGGGGTTGCAGTATTGTTTTTTTCGGTGCTTTGAAGCCGAATATCTCACGAACCCCATGGCTTAGAGCTTTACGGCCGTATAATAAAATGATGCACTTACAGTAACCTTTTCATCGATGTATGAAACATTCGTGTTGAGAAATGGACCAGCTCCTATACATTTTTGCTCATTTCCCTTTAATCAATAAACAAATTAGGAATACCTATTCCACAATTCAGTGATTTGCCTATTTTATACTTTTGGATAACATTACGTATACGCCATAGTGAATCATATACAAAAGACGGTTATTCAAATGTTAGTTGTAGTTGACTATTATAATTTGTAAAAAAGTATAGTTTATGTTGTTTTGACTTAAAAAAGATTGATTAAAGTTGCATTTCATCCAGGTTTCTACGTTACGTTACCCTCGTATCTAAAAAAAATACAATTTGTCAGGAATCCAAAAAACATTTGGTTTCCTACAGTTAAACACGGTATCAATATTTTTGGTTTTTTACAGATTTCATTCATTGCCAGTGTTAAATATTGTTTAATCATAATAATGTATTGCCAATTAGGGTGGTCCTTATTTTAAAAAGTTTTGAGCACCCATTTTTTGTTTTCATTGACATCTTAAAACACTACCCATTTTTTTATTTTTTAAACACGTGCCGCACTGAGCTTAAAGTTGACGCTCCTGTGAGAGTAAAGGCCTATTTAAATCATTTTTTAGTTCCTAAAACAACGCTAATTGCTATACAACCGTTAGTAAAAAAGCATATTAGCCTCAAAAACAGCTCAAAAGATTTTGATAAAATTTCTAAAAATGTTTGTATAACTACTTGAATATTTTTAAAAATTCTTAATTTCCAAGCAATTTGTATCTACTTTTTGAACAAGTACGTGCGACCCAGTCGTGCCTTTTTTTTTTTCTAAGCAAGCGTAGGTAACAGATTTGAAAATGCACTTCATTAATCCTGTAAATCAAACTTTTGATAGTCCCCGGTTTTGGTCAGTTTTATGAAAAATCACATTCAAAGAAGAACAATAAGGGTATTCATGCAACGTCGTAAGTTTACAAATTGTGTAAAATGATAAGTTTACGCAAAAGTTTGCATGAACGACCTTTTTATTAATTTGGTTAAATGCTGTGTAATTGAATCAGCTGTTCGTTAAATGTCAAATATTTGGGCGCGTTCGGCTTGGGTCGAGGAATTGGTTTTACAGATAATGCATTATGGTCTGTTTACTGGCATGTGTGTGTACAAATATATATTTGTTTTAATAGATACGTGTAGTTAGTACTCCTGTTAATTCAATTATATTTGTTTTGTATTGAAATAAATACATCAATGCCATTCATTTTGCTGGAATCACAATACCATTTCAACTCAACTCAAGTGACAAAAACCTGGAGCTCCCGATCCTGCTTGTAAACATAGTCATTTTTAAATAGAGAACCTCTCCCGAACCAACGTGAAGTCGGAAACTCGGAAGGATAAAACAAAATGTAAAGCTAGAACTATTAAGGCTTTCTCAAACCAATGCGAAATATTTGGAACGTCAACGAAATTTTTGCCTGTCAAAATCAATGGGATACAAACCCACGAAAAGTTGCTTTCCAAACAGTCAAAAGAAGAATTGAGGAATATTCCACTTAAGTAAAATGAATCATCCCTCTCTTTTTTTCGTTCCACCTTCACCAAATGTCAGTTTCACTCCCGTGAGATGAGTATGATTTTCATGTTTTCATGATTTTCATCAACCGACCACTTCAGTAAACTATCAACAATTATTATAGTTCTACCTTAATATAAATGACAATAGTCGCGTTGTAAGGTAGAAATATATTAGTCGCAAGCTCACGGCAGTGGTTGGATGTAAATCAGCGAATACATACAAATCATATGTCACGCCCATAATGTACTTTTCTTCATTTTCGTTAACTTTTGCTTTCGGAAGTGAATAGAGCGCCCCCGAGTACACTTCGCGGAAGTGAAACTGAAATTTGTTGAGGTAGGAACGAAAAAAAGAGAAACAGTGAATTATGGCTTTGTTCTGATTTTGACAATTCAGAAAGATACTTTGCATTGGCTATCTAATGAAATCTGTTTCTAACAGCTTCCGACTATTTAGAATCTCCCGAACCAGTGCGAATCATTCGTTGACCACAACAAAAACATTAATAACAACACGTTGTTGTAAATGAAAACAAAACGTTCGTCGTCGTCAACGAAAGATTCGCATTGGTTTGGGTGAGAATTTATAGCTGTACCTTAATAATTTACGAAAAGTAGATTTCCTAAAGGCTTTCCCAAACCAACACGAAATTAAAGTGAATGATCTCAATACTAAAAAACAACAAAAAACTGTCTTTGTGAATGCTTCGCTATAATTTGGGCAGAGCCCAAATGAGAAAATGTAGACCTTCTAATTATTTTTTTTTTGTGTAAACTACGTTTTAATTCACAACTTTTATCACCAACTAATTGCAATGCAATAATTACAGAACACATTCAGTGCTTTTTTAGTTCTCCGAGATATCATTTATATCATGTCTCTAAACATGCCTTATTCTAAAAGTCACAAAATCGCCTAATTCAATCTCTAAAAAGTCACAATGACGTTTGGATAAGTTTAACCAAATATTTGGTTAATTTTCCGCAGCTAAATCCTTGGATAAAATTAACCAAATTGTGTAAACCATTTCCCATACAAAATTTGACAGTTCATTAACCAAAAGATAAAATTAACCAAATCGTAAACTTATCTAGTGTTTTACGCAGTTGCATGAATACCCCTAATATTTTTATTTACAAATTGCCGATACAAGGTTACTGCTCTTAGTTGAAACATTTCCAAAGGATTGAAAATGGATGAATTGACGGCTTAAAAAGTTGCTTTGCTGAAGTATAAAAAATACACAGACTAAATTTAAATATATTTTTTTATTCATGAAAATCTGATATTAAAGCTTAAACAAATTTATAAGGCAAAAATTAAAACTTAAAATGTTTCTATTCTTTATATGAATTATGAATTAAATTGAATAGTCTAAGAGCCCATAGCAGATTTTGGATGTGAAGGATATCAAAAAAGTATAGAGTTGAAAGCTTTAGTAAGGCTTATTCATTCAATAGGCATTGAAATAAATCAATGTTAAAAATGTACGTCAAATTTTACCCCTGTTCGTTACGTGTTTAGATGGACAGACAAGATGTTCTTGGATCCGCACACTAAAATGTGTGACTTACAAGGTGTGTTCCATGCCGACTTTCAAACAGTTTGAAACCGCCAGATTTAGTCCGAAGTCGTTCCACACTTGAAAATTTGTACTGTTTCGGACCAAAAAGAGCTGTCATAAAATTTCCCCTCCTTACCAGATTTGGTCCGAGAAATTTCTGGTGGCTGTTTTGTACTAGCTGTCAAATATGCCAAGTTGACGTAATTTAGACGTTTGTTGCATTTAAATTAAAAAAACCAAACCTTTCTTAAGGGTTACCCAAGTACAACTTTTATTTCTATTATTATTTTAATTTTAATAAGTGTGTATATTTTTTAATTGTGTTTTTCTTTAAAATAATCAAATGATATTCATAAAATTATTGCACTTAGAAAAACTGTTTGAAAGAAAACATTTGTAGCATTTATTTGCAATTTAGTATTTCTTGTATAGTTCAGTATTATTTCTTAAAAAGAGAAGAGTTTGAAGCATTATGATTTACCACCGTGTATGTATTTAACACGCTTCTTTTTTAAGCAAAGATAAAAATGCACTAAAAAACAGGGCTAATGTAAGTATGCTCATTTTATAGACTTAATTCACTTTTTTAACCAACTTTAATTATTAATCAAACGATTGGTTTAAAAGGAGCAATCAAATTACTTTATTTTTTGCTGTTTTCCGAACAAAATCAGAGATGATTATGACGTCACACATCGTGACAAAAGCAAAAACCATTGAATGTTTGCTTAAAAGAGAGAAAGCGAAGCAACTAGGTGCAGCATAATTATGAAAGATGAAAAGGTAGGCATAGTTGAATTGTAAAAGATATGAAACAAGACTCCATTTTGGTTTGTGGTGCTCTTATTTTTTTAATGCAGAAATTCGTTTGTTTCATTAAAATCCACGCCAGAGGTTTTGATGAATCATATTACAACTCCATTTAAAAATCACAAAATTTTCCTTCAAATTAAGGTTATTTAAGAATATTTTTTGTTTTTTTATTTTAATAAACTTGATATTTTTATTAACTTTTATTTTTTGAGTTGTTATTCTTGAAAATGTTGATTGAGATTTATGATTAATGTACGGCAATTCTAACCGAGTATGTGTTTGACGTTTAGTTCGAATTAGTGCAAATTAGTGCCCAAGCCGTTCCACACATTTTGACAGTTTTTCTCCTCTCTGACAGAAGAATGTGAAAATTTGACATTTAGTCCGAAACAGTGCGAAGAATCCAAGGAACAAACCTACAATGTTACACAAATTACTTCATTTTTTATGTCGTTAGCTGTCAGTCTATTAGGGTAGTAGGTACTTGTTTTGGTTTTGTTTTTAAACTCAACTCTAAATAAAAAAACAAAATTTTTAAATTTTTATTTCACCTCCTTCGTCTCCCTCTTTTCACTTGAAGTTACTAATTTTGGGCTTAGGTTGATTCTTATAACACGCGAACAAAAATCAGAGCGTATAGATTAGATTCAGACAAGAAAAAAGTCGTCGTGGATGGGAATCTATTTCCCTCTGTTTAGGCGGGAGGGGTACTTTTCCAAAAAGTTAGCTTAAAACAGAAAAAAACTATTTAAAGAAAACGGGAACGCTTACAATGCGGCGCTGCACGGGCGTAGCCAGATATTTTTGGGTGAGCTGAAATTTATTAACGAAAATCATAATATTGTCTACAAGATATACAATTTTTATTAAAACAATATTACATGTAAATAATTCAAAATATACCTATGTACATAATATCACAAATGTGAGCAAAATGTATTTAAAAAGTTTGGCTCTGTGGTTATTTCGACATTCATTTCCATCATATTTGTTCGCGTCTTTTCGAATGCATTGATCATGATGACCATCGTATAGCTTCTATTGCCGAAAATGATGATTAGTTTCATTGCTGAACTCATGAAACTAATGATTTAAAAAAAGAAACGCTTTAATATACATATGAAAATACTTCAACTTAATCGTCAAAATCACTCTCCAAGTGAAGATATTATCATTTAATTTTTATTTAATTTATTTAACAATAATGGTCGAACATTAGGATATCCATAGAACAATTAATTCACATACTCTGAAGATCGACTTCTTATTCTCTGAGACCTAGAGACTGGAACATATTCAACAGTATTCTGTTTCTCGTCTACTGTATTCAACATTTGGAGATATAGTTTACCTGTTCATAAATCTGTAACATTTATTTGCTCGTAAGGTTATTATTTCGGATAATTTGAATAAAAGTCCCAGCTACGAAAATTGCTCTTAATGGTGTTACCCAACAGAGCTCTTTCCATATCCTCTGCATTAAGGTTGTTTCTGATCTTTTTTTAATCTTTAACGAATGAGGTCATTGATCAAATTTAATTGTTGGCATACATTAAAAATTTAATTTTCAAGCAAGGAAATATTTCGTTTTTGTCTCAAGTTAAAAATGTGAAAAATCATGACACACAATTTTTTGGGTGAGCTCAACATTTTTTTGGGTGAGCTGAGCTCACCCAAGCGTAGGCCTGGCTACGGCTGTGGCAGATTTTTAAAGCCACAAATCCATTATATAATGTGCTTTTTTGTGCTTTTTGAAAAAAATTATTTTCAAATTTAAATAATTACATTTTTTTCTAGATGCATCTGGTTTTTATTGCTTGACTGAAAATTTATCATCATCATCATCAAGTCCTGTAACCCTGGTTGGGACATAGGGCGCCAACAAATCGTTTCCATCCTTCACGGTCTGCAGATAGATATTTTAACTGTGGCCACGTCTTTCTCTGGGAGTCTGCTTCTGCTAAAGCTGTTGATTTCCATGTTGTTCTTGGTCTTCCAACCCGCCCGCCGTGCACCCTGAGGTTTCCATTCAAATGACTGCTTTGCAATATCATCGTTTGGTTTCCTCAGTGTGTGACCAATCCATTGCCATTTACGCTTTCTTATGTCAACGTCCAGCCGCTCTTGACTTGTCCTGCGCCACAATTCCTCGTTTGATATAATTTGTGGCCAGCGAATTTTTAGAATATGGCTAAGACAACGGTTCACAAAAGCCTGCAATTTCTTTGAGATGGTAGTCGTGACTTTCCAGGTTTCACAAGCATATAACAGCACGGATTTGATATTGGATTCGAAGAATCTCAACTTTGTGCGCAAGGAGATTTGACATGATTTCCAAATTTGGGAGAGAGAACCGAAGGCAGCGCGAGCTTTATTTATTCTACTTTGAACGTCCAGATCAGTACCACCATTTGCTGAAACAATACTTCCAAGGTAGTTAAATTGTTCAACCTCTTCAACTGGCGTCTCCTGTATTAAAATACGCTGATGTGTGGAGCATTATTTTTGTCTTTTTGCTATTTATTTTAAGACCACTCGCCTCTCCTTTTACCTTCAGAGCTTGACACATCCCGTTCAGCCCGCTGATGTTATTTGCCAAGAGACATATATCATCGGCATAGTCTAAGTGGCTAAGCCTTTCAAACGGTCTCCATTGAATGCCCTGCCTCTCTGCTGTTCCAACACTGGCCGTCAAAACATCGTCAATCGCCAGTAGAAAGAGAATTGGCGATCGAACATCGCCCTGTCTCACACCCTGCCGCACTTCGAAAGAGTCGGATAGCTGCCCATTGTGTAAAACAAAGCATCTTGCGTTGTTATAGGGCTCTCTTATAATGGCAACCATTTTTGGGGGAATTCCTCTACCAAGAAGTGATCTCCATATACATTCACGGTTGACTCGGTCAAAGGCCTTCTCAAAATCCACGAACATGAGGTAAAGCGGTGATTGAAACTCCGCAGACTGCTCAAGAACGATACGCAAGGTGTTGATATGGTCGACACAAGACCGCCCACTGCAGAAACCAGCTTGATGCCTCTTGAGTGTAGACTCGATTCTAACCTTTATCCACTCCAGAATGATGGTTGCCATTAATTTTGGAAAAACGGACAAAACTGTAATACCTCGCCAATTGTTGCAATTCTTAAGATCACCTTTCTTTGGCAACTTAACAATTACACCATCCTTCCAGTCGCTGGGATAGATTTCGTTTTCCCACACAGCTTGTATCAACGGGTGTAGAATACTAGCCGTTTTGACAGGGTCAGCTTTCAGGAACTCGGCTGGTATACCGTCAATTCCAGCTGCTTCGTTATTTTGAGAAGATTTATCGAAGATTGAATTTCCAGTACTGTAGGGGGTTCGATGTCAATACCCCTATATGATCTACGCATCTCGTTAAGCTGAGGCACTTCAGCACTCTGCTCGACAGAATCCTCATTGAAGAAGGCACAAAATGGATCCTTCCACCTGCGCATCCACATCCATTACAGGATGATTGGTGTTGCTTTTCTTCCCGACAACTTCTTTGGATATTTGGTACAATTCCCTCATGTCTCCTCTTCTTGCAGCGTTTTCCGCATTTTCTGCGAGACCGTCTAACCTCACCCTCTTGTCACGTCTCACACAGCGATAGACCATCTTATGCTACATTTCCACCTAGCGCTAATCTGAGATTTAATGAGATTAACCTTAAATCTCCTTTAAATCTCGTAGATTTACCATACAAATTTATTTCGTAAATCTTGAAGATTAGAAATTAATCTTGTTAAATCTTTCTAGGACAAAAAGTTTTACAAATGGAACTAACCTATTCTTACATGGTGCTGAACGATTCATTCGAGACTCGCATTCAGTTCTTCATTGTTTCACACGAATCAAACATTCTGTCTCATTCGCACTTCATAAGAAAAATTGGAACGCCATTTGAATTTTTGAAGGTGCTGTCAAATTTAATCTTTTTAAATCTTTTCATGCGGTGGAAACACCAAAAAGATTTATTAAATCTAATCTGAGATAAACCTTTGGTGGAAACATAGCATTATGTGCTAAGCGATACTCTCTTCGCAATTCAGCCTTTTGTTGAGCATCCGCTTCGGCATTTATTTGCATCTTCAACGATTTGCGAAGCTCGATTTTATCCCAGGTGTCTTGGGATATCCAAGAGTCTCTAACTCTCGACTGCTTGGGTACAGTTTCGGATCCAGCATCAATAAAAACACTTTTTATATCACCCCACATCTCATCAATTGTTGAATGTTGTATTCCGTTTAATGACGAAGCTCTAGCGTTAAGGTTGGTGACATAGTTACGACATATGTTGGGATCACTTAAAGCATTCGTTTTGAACTTCGAATTCCTTGCTGCACCCTGTGATTGACGTTGTACAGCTGCAGTTCGTAGCTTGAGACTCATTAGAACCAAATGGTGGTCGCTTCCCATGTCGGCATTTCTAATGCTTCGAACATCGCACATTGACTTCCTCCATCGCTGCTGAATCATGATGTGGTCAATTTTGTTTTCAGTTTGACCATCCGAATGTACCCAGGTGATTTTGTTGCAAGTCTTATGTTTAAACACAGTCCCACCCAGTACAAGACGATTAGCGTTACAAAAATCGACCAGCAAATCGCCATTTTCATTTCGTGACCCCAAGCCATTATGTTAGACTGAAAATTTATAAGAGCATTTAATAAGAAAATCAAAAATAAGTAAAATAAACATACTTTGAACAGTTTAGTCCTTTTTTTAATTTTCGGATCAAAAATTATTTTTGGCGAGGAAATTAAAGAATGGATTAATAGGCTCTGGTTCTTTGGCACCTTATACATATATGGGAAATTTGAGAAAGAATAATGCCATCTAATTGGTCAGAAGAGGTCAGCTAATCCTAGAAATTGGTCAGCCTTAGATAACTTGTAATCTAGACGTAAAGTTTCTCAATGTCACGCAAGGTCACGCGTCATTTTTGGTACCTCAATTGTGGCAAATTCGCAAAAAATGTTTACCATCCGAAAGGTCTCTAAATCGTAGTAAAAGGTCAACTATTTTCAGTAATTGTTTAGTCATAGATTTTTTTCTATGAATTTTTCAAGTTCGTGTGAACGTCACAAAAAAACTTTTGGCACCTCATTTGGGTTTACGCTTAAAAAAGATGAGCTATTTTAAGTTATTGGTCACCCATACATTTTTTTATGAATTTTTATTGTATTTTAACAAAAAAAAAATCAAGATAATAGCGATTATTGGCACCTCATTTATGGGAAATTTGCAAAAAATTAATACCCTAAAAAAAAACTGTAAGAAATCATAAAAAAGAATCTATAGCTGACCATTTACTGAAACCTTTTATATAGGTCTAAGGGCCTTTCGGATGGTATTAATTTTTTGAAAATTTCCCAAAAATGAGGTGCATAAGTCGCACGTGACCTTGAACGAAAATTTTAAATTCAATTTAAAAAAAAAAACTATGGCTAACCAATCACTAAAAATAGCTGAACTTTTACAACCGTTAAGTGGGCTTTCAAATGACATACTTTTTCTATTAATTGACCCAAATGAAGTGCCACAAGCTTTTTAGTGACCTAGACACGAACTTGAAAAATTCATAGAAAAAAATCTATGACTGAAATTAGATGAAATTTTATCACGCTCTATAGATCTTTTGGATAGTAAAATTTTTTTACGAATTTCCCACAAGTGAGGTGCCAAAAATCTGGCCAATTAGATGGCATTATTTTTTTTTTTTCCAAATTTCCCATATATGAGGTGCCCAAGGGCCAGAACCGGATTAATGGCTTTCAAAAGATATGTAACATGGCATGAGATATGTAACATGACAGCATCTATAGAGACGAGCTATATAGAGCAATGTCTAGTTTTGGCATCCCTGCCAAACTCGTCCGTTTGTGCGGGATGACGATGGAGAATGCACGCTGCTCCATCAAGGTCGGCAAAGACCTCACCGACAACTTTGATATCAAAAAAGGTTTTAGACAAGGCGCTTTCATGCGACTTCTTCAACACCGTTCTTGAAAGAATAGTGCAAAACTCTCACGTCAACCCTAGAGGCACAATCTTTCAAAAGTCCGTCCAGTTACTCGTTTACGCTGACAACATTGACATAATCGGACGAACAAAGCGTGATATTAGTGGTGCTTTTGTGAGTATTGAGAAGGAAGCCAAGAAGATGGGTTTAACGGTGAATGAAAGCAAAACGAAATATATTCTGTCAACAAGAAAGGACACTTAACACCGACGTCTAGGACAGAACGTCATTATAGACAGCTATAATTTTGAGGTGGTCAGAGACTTTGTCTACCTAGGATCCGCTATATACTGAGATCAAACGAAGAATTACTCTTGTCAATCGCTGTTTCTTTGGGCTAAGAAGGCAATTGAGAGGCAAAGCCCTCTCTCGAGCAACTAAACTGTTCCTGATATATAAGACCAGAGAATATCAAATAAAGAAGCCAATCCTTCGTACGTTTCACCCCCCAAAACCCATTTGTTTACATTGTTGTATTTGTAATTTCATTTCGTGTCGAGGAAATAGATGTGAATTGCAACAACAACAAGACCTGTGCTGAATGATGTGCTGAATGACTAGTTGATTCTATGTGTGCGTTTTGCACTGCTTTTCACTAATACTTTGCAAATCTAATACATCAGCTGTTCGCTTCCAGCTTGTAGGCAAATCAAATTGGCAGCTGAGGATTGACTTCTTTATTTCATATTCTCTGTATAAGACGCTTATCATCCCGGTCATGATGTATGGTGCAGAGGCATGGACGGACACTGTTAACGGTGGATGAGAACGCGTTAGGCTGTTTTGAGAGGAAAATTCTCCGGGTGATTTTTGGTCCCGTCTGCCTAGATGGGGAATGGAGAAGAAGATACAACAATGAACTGTACGGGCCGTACAGTGACACCGACCTAGCCACAAAAGTGAAAAGCCAACGACTGAGATGGCTGGGTCACCTAGAGCGAATGGACACCAATGCTCCAGCCCGTAAAGTCCTTAAATCCAACCCCGTGCGACATCGCAGTAGAGGTGGGCAGCGTAAAAGGTGGCACACACAAGTGGAAAAAGGTGGCACACACAAGTGGAAGAGGACCTCAACCAACTTGGCGTGCGAAACTGGAGACAGCTATAGCTAGAAACCGAGCCGACTGGAAGAAGCTTGTTGGTTGAGGCCCTGGTTCACCCCGGACTGTAGCGCCACCTAAAGTAAGTAAGTAAGTATTGTCAGATCTTGCAACCACCTGTAGTTTAGCTTTATTCTTATTTACTGATCAGGGTTTTGTACACAAAAACCCCTATGAATGTGACAAGCTTAATTCAATTTTGTCCACCAAGACCAACGAGAATCTCAGTTAATTTCAATAAAAAAAATCTCGGATGCTAAAGACCTATCAGTCACGTTTGGGGAAACCGAGAAAAAAGAGACTTTACTCATCTTGTGGCCAGCCTAATGCCAGACAGTAGAATTAAGGAATCCTGATGAAAAACCCTTCATATTTAAGATATAGGTAGGTAGATAATGCAAAGTTTATTGAGCTTAGAGAGAAATGTTTGGTTTTCGTGAAGAAATCCAAATATAAATTTTCTTCAGAATGGATATAGGCCCCAAGAGGGTTTCGAATATAGGGTATGTTTTCCAAGTCCGTAAGCGGAAAACATAACTACAGCTATCTATCTATATCCTACCTATAAATTTATAAAATCAGGATATATCTTTCAAAGTCTATAAATTGACTATAGATATGTACAATTGTACATACATATAACAATAGATAGCCTCTAGTGCTATATAGATAGATATCTGCTATGGAAAACGGTGGAAGAAACAAAAAATAAATGTCAAAATCTTTTCGACAATTTGCCGTGTATCTATTACAAAACCATACTTTATTTTTTAAATAGTTTTGTTTCCGATTAAGCAAACCTATATAGGTTCGTTGGTACCTATACTTACTTCATTTAATCTCGACAGATGATTCGATTCGATGTTTCTAATATTATTTGTGTCCTGTCCCTTACTGTGGCGTCTAACTGAGTGCAAAAGAGGTAAACATATCCTGAAAAAAAAACATTGCAAAAGCTTACCATATTTACTTGTATTGGTTCTTATCTAGATATTCGTTTGAAAAATTAACGACAAAAAAAAAAACAAATTCCTTCGAGCGCATGCTCTGCTCAGCCTCACCCCAAAAATATGTTAATAAATGTATGTACCTACAAAAATGCTCAACTAAAATAACTCTCAATTTCATCGATAAACTTTTTCTAGGATCACACTCACATTTTCCCCTGATTTACAAAATAAGCCTTCTAAATTCGGGAGAGACTTGAAGCGCCGTTCTAATTTACTTAAAGATTAACAAACAAAAACTTTTAATCCTGTGACCTATAACACTGAGCAGGGACAAAACTATTCCATGTATTTATCAATGGTCATCATAATTAACCAATCAAAAGCAATTGTATGGCAAACACAAGTATAGCAAGCTGACTATGTTCACGCCCCCAATCCACCCTATTCATGCGTCATCTTATAAACTAGGGTTCGCTGAAGTGAACTTATGGGGTTGGTCCTGCCTTAGAACCACCCTTTCGATGAAAATTTGACAATCGGAGAGAAAGAATACCATTGCCACAGACAGACGTGCTAAAGAATTCGTTATCCTTTCTTCGTGTCTAGTTGTAAAAATCTGTTAAAGTTTATATGGGCTTAGAATTTTAAAGAGGATTTAAAACGCGTTCATAGATATACAATGTGCAATTGTTATTTTTAGAATAATTGTAAATATTAACTTTGTGAAAGTTATAAGCAAACAAAATTCGCTCAAAATATTTTAGAATCATCACCCTTGGAACATAATTCAGTACCTTAAACGTTTTCTAGTATCTCAATTGGATAAGATATTTTAACGCATCGTCTTCAAAGCGCTTCTATATGGATAACAACTAACAAAGTGATTAAAAGAAATATTCAAATACAACAAAAAAATTGATATTTCTATATCTTTTAAGGGAAAAGTGCGAAAATTTCTCGAGTGTTTTAACAACTAATCGGAATGGTTATTTTGTTGTTGTAAGACCATTTCTGAAAGGTCAAACATCACGTGTGAATTTGAAATACATACCTATAACATAAAGTTCCAGAATAATTTATAAGAATCTTAATTTTAAATTGTCTACGGATTGAAACAAAAATAAAAAGAAGAAAATAACGGTTCAATAAGCGTTTTGTCATTATTTTGCTGCACTGCGCGAAGCGAATTTGTTGTGTTTTGAGATAAAAAAAATATCGATAGTGTTTCAAAATTTATTCTCCTACATCTTTTGACGCCTCTAGGGCGTTAAAGCTGGAAGAAGATTTCGTTGGCGGCTGTATGACGATGTCGATGTATTCGACACCTGATAAAATGAAAATGGGGACACCGAGTTGTTTTCCAGGCCGTTACAGCCCATCTTATCGGGGGCCAGATCAAATGCGGAGATGTATGACCAACCCGTCGGTATGTGTGATTTATTTTTTTTTTCTTGTATTGTTGTTATGTATCTATTGTTTAGGTATTTTAATGAAACTTTATTATTTAAAAGAACAACAAAAAATAAGAAATGTTTAATTTAAAAATTTGTTCTTAAGGAATTTAGAAGCTTAAGATCAGGGTTAAGGAAGACTGTCTAAACGTCTGTAGGCAGTAAAAGCTGCATTGCTCATACTCTATGAACTCAACATTGTGTTAGTTAAGTTGTATAACGAACTTATTTTTCGATTTCAATCGGTAAGAGACTTTTAAGCCCGGTGTGAGACTTCTTTGAAATCAGTTTGAGTCTGATTGATGTTCTTTGTCCGAATTAAAGATCAGGCACCAGTTTCATAAACGCCATTTTGTGCTCGCCTTTTCAATGTAAGCTGTGGAAAAGTTTTATTAAGTTTCAAAAGTTGTGCAGCAGCTCATAATCAAACAAACTCCCTAGTCTCTTCCCAATAAAACAATATCAAAGTCTCTAAATGAGGTTTCATGTGACTAGTTACAAGCAATTGATTTCACATTGGTCTTTATTTTGTCGACTAGCTTAGAGGTGTGAAAAATAATGAAGGTAGAACAACTTATAATAGAGTTGGCATCAGCTTTTTAAAATATTTTTTCGCGTAAGCTAGACCAAAATGCTTAATTTGACAGCAAAAAGGTTAAAAGCGGCTTCTACAAACGAAAAAAGTATCGCTTGGTACCTACCGATATAAGTCGTATTTTTTTTGACATCCCGCCCAGAATTGATGGACGGAAAAAACGATATCCAGGGATTAGTGGCGCCATTATTGAAAACAAAAAATGGAGTTTTCATTGAAACTATAGACATCAAGTAAGAAATTCGTGCCGGTAACACAGTTTTTCCCCGGCTTAAGTTAAGCGCCGGCAATTCACCGGAATTAGCTAGGCCTGAAGGAGATAAGTTGTTGTTGTTGAATTAAACATTATTAAATTATTAAATATTATTAACTAAACAATTTCGCCCCCGATATCTCTTTGTTTTTAACAATTCCATTTGGACTTGCAAAAGAACGAGTCTATTTTTACAATCATACAAAACATTTGTGTGATGGTGTGTTTTATGCGGCGGTTTTGCGATGATTGCGCCGACACAACATGCTCGAACAAATTTTGCCGCCAATCAGCAATCGCATCCAAAGCAATGATTGTAGGCATTCCGGTGTATGTTTATGCTCTATGCAGCAGCTGAACCGCCAATTTATTTGGTGCAATAACACCCGCAGTAATAAAGCCCGTGACCGTTATTACCCAATATAAAAAAAAGCACCCACCGGTTTATTTTCCATTTTGAAACAAAAGCTGTGGGTTTAGTTTCATTTTCCTTGTGTGCCTCTAAGCCCAGATTCTATAAATGCAATGGAAACTTTGCATAAACTCAACCTCGCACCCACTTCAAATCCTATAGTGTGCCCAAGCAGGGGGTTGCTGTCACTGTTTATTCACCGTAATGCTGGGTGCCAGCAGTGTTGCCAGATTTTTCAAGACGAGTGGAGCACAATTTGAAAAATGTTGGAGCTGAAAACGGCCCCACTCAAAAATGATGCACAAAATGAGTAAATTAAAATTATTCTTTTAAAATTTAAATTTTTCTATCAATTATTACCAACATTCTTAATATTCAAAATTTGATTAAAAATTTAACATGTGTTTTCCCATATAAAAATAAATATCGCAATCTTTTCTTTTTGTTAAGTGCCTTTCACATGAGCTGCGAACTGCGAATGCGAATAAATTTGTTTAGACAATTCCAAGCGCAAAAATCAACAAATTAGTGTTTTAACTTTTTGACAAAGTGAATAAACGACCCTATCTACAATTTTAAAAAGAAAATACGAACGAAAATTAGTTTAAATTGTTGAATTTAGTATTTTTATATTTTCTACGCGACCAATGAGATATTTTCCGCGAACTGCCAAACACTTATTCGCAATCCACAACATCAGGACGCATTCCACAATTCTGCGAACGAAAAATTCGCTCGAATTTAACCGCAAATTTTGTTTAGCACTCATTTTACTGGTTTATTTTGTTGACAATTCGCATCTGTCGGCGACCACTCATGTGAAATAAATGTCAAAACTCGCGACCATTCGCAATTCGCAGTTTGCTATTCGCAGCTCATATGAATGGCACTTTATTCCTGATCCTATCCATCGTATCTCCTGGATCGCGGTTATATCTGCCTTGTACCGCAAGAGGACAGATTCAAGTTTTTGAGTAGCACCTGGCGTATAGAGTGTCCTTACTTTCCAGGTGCATACTCGTAGGTCATAGTCCATTTTCATTCCGGGTCTGGTTGCCATTTGAGGGGGGTCGTTATCCGAGGCCTCATGCTTCTCTCTCATAACAATGGTTTTTTTTTTACTTTGGTCGGGTCGTTAGCCCAACGCACTAACCTCCAATCTGTAGGGACATGGGTTTAATGTTGCAATTCTTTCGTTGATCAACATTCGCACTTACAAGTTTAGCAAGTCATGACATAAAGCCAAGACCAGTATCCGGCGGCTAACAACTTGGAGGTATTGTAAGCACTTGCTGTGTAGGAAAAGATACAGCTCGAGGCCCTCAGTTCCTACAACATCCAGCCACCAAACGGGAAAATAATGAGCTAAAATTTAATATATTTTTTTTTATTTATAAAATAAAACTTTGACCTTTTTTAGGACCATCCTAATGTACATAGTTTTTCAATTAAAACTCGCATCGCAAACTGTTTCCAAAATGTCTTCCATGTTCCATAATCCATACTAGGAGATGATACTTCTCTCATTTTCGAAGTCCAATTTGAATAAATGTTTTTATCAGATAAGTAATACATATACATATTTTTAATCACTTCAAAGTTCTTACAGCATTTTTCTGTCAACTTTTTTTAACTCGAAATTTTGCTTCATGGGTCCCAATCACAGACTATCGACTATATAATGATAATCTCTGGTCCCAACTTATCAATTTGTTTCCTAAGTATACACAAACTGATGAATCAACTGCTTTGAGTTGAGAGGAAGTAGGCTCATTCACAATAATTTTTTCAAAATTATTGAGATCTCATCTAGGTAAATGGAAAATAAAATAAAAACTGATTTTTCTCAATTTAATTTTTAAGGAGCCTAAAATCGCCCAATATTAAAAATAAATAGCCCAAATTGGGATTTATCGCAAATGACAATTTGAAGGAGTGAAAGAAAAGTTCGAGTAGCCCAATTGGCGATAAAGAGCCTGTTCTGGCAATCCTGGGTGCCAGCATTGTATTTATGTAAGGCAAGTGTATAAAAGATCTCGGAAAACCAGTCACTTAAATCTTCTCCTTGGCGAAAAGTATAACAACAACCATTGCCTCGAAAGTTACTTGTTTTTCGAGATCTTATTTACACATGCCTTGCCTAACATAAAAACAGTACTAGCACCCAGCGTAACGGCAAATAAAAAGTGAGGTATGTATGGGGGTTATGCTGCCCCCTGCAACCCCCCTGCTTGGTCACACTATATGATTTTAGGTGGGTGCAAGGTTGGGTGTATGCAAAGTTTCTTTTGCATTAAAGGAATCTGGATTTAAAGAAACCATGAACTTATCCTATAGATATACCTATCCAACAATAATTGTAGCTGTATCATTTTGAGATTTTGTAATAGAAAAGTATTTAAAAGCCAAATCCAAAAAGCAATAACACCCGCGGTTCTTATTTCTTTTCTTTCGTGGGTCTTATTGCCATTTCAGAATGGAAAATAAACCCGTGGGTGTTTTTTCCTTTTATTTTGGGAAATAAGGTCCACGGGCCTTATAACCGTGGATGTTATTGCACTGCACCTACTTATACATTGCACACTAACCACTAAGAATTGTGATAAGTTGGAAAAACCGTTAAACTACCATTATTTATGAAGCAATTAAAATATCTTTATATATTTAAAATAAGTAGTCCCTCGTGGCATGATGGTTAGTGCGTAGGAGTGTCATGCCGAGGGTGTGGGTTATGTTTTATTCGAGGTACTGCCTCTTGCGAGGAACTGACAAATCCTCCAAGAGTATACTTGTCATGAAAAAGTGCTTTTCATTTAGCCGTTCGGACTCGGCAAAAAATTGTAGGTCCCCTCCATTCCTGCCAACAAAACTCGCACAGCGGAAATGGTTGAGAGTTGTAAGTCACTAGGCGCTGGTTCTCCACGAGCTGTTGCGCCACCCAATTTATTTATTTATTAATTTTCTATTTTAAATAAAATGCACGACTGGATCGCACGTACTTGATCTTGTGTTCAAGTTGCCTGAAACTAAAGAGTTTTTAAAATATGCAAGTCATTACAGAACAAATATATAAAAAAATATGAAAAAAAGAATAAGCAATATGTAAAAAAGCTTAACGCTTAAAACCAAGTATGCCATTTTATTACTTGAAAAAAAAATGGAAATATATGCAAAAAAAAATTAAAATCGTTGAAGCGGTTTTCTTAAAAACTATTTTTTTATATATAAAATTTTAGTTATATTTCTAAAACAAAATTTTGGGGTGTCCATTGGCGTAGGAAGGAATTTTTTCTAAGGTGGGCAACGAGTCCAAACCAAACCTAATCATTAAACAATTTTTGGTGCAAATGATTCCTCAATAACTATGTATTTATTTGGGCTTGAGCATTAAATTAATTCCCGAATTTGTTCAAAAGAGATCTAATGAATGAAGCCGACAACGAAGTCAACAGTAAAGCAAGTTAACAGTCATTAGAAGTGCTAACAAACTCAACTCTGCAACAATGTCTTACGATGCATCTATATTAAAAAAGAATGGTTTTTGGTAAAATAAGTTCTCAACCAAGTTTTTATCCGCCGCACTGCCGATAAATGCGGCCTTGCAGTTTGTATAAACATTTGAAAATTTCCAATATGTTTTAATTTTTAATTTTTAAGGGTTATTTCATAGCTCTTTAATTCGAACATATTTTTTCATAATCTAGACTTCGGCACTCAGTGCTATATTGAATTCATTTTAAAACATCTTTAAAGTAATTGATAAAATTTGTCTGCACTACTCATATATCGTCCCCTGATTGCAAGAACTAGGTTATTCAATTTTATACATTTTGGAGATGGTGCCGTGACATAAGGCCAAGTGACATAAGGCCAAATTTAAAAGTTTGACCTTAAGTCACTTTCCAAAAGCGACTTAATGCCAAGTTTTAAGAGTTGGCCTTATGTCGCTTTAACAAAGTGACATAATGCCAAATTTGTTTGTGACTTAAGGCCAAACATAAAATGTTTTGTAAAAAAAAACAGTAATTTTTGGAAAAGATACTTTGCATACACCCAACCTCGCACCCAGCCCAAATCCTCACATACCTCACTGTTTATTACGAATTTTTAAATTTCACAAACCTAATAAAACCTCTCCTTTATTTGGCAATACAAAATCCTAAAATAAAAATTTTCAAATAAACAGTGAGGTATGCATGGGGGGGCATGCAACCCCCCTACTTGGGCTCACGATAGGATTTGGGCTGGGTGCAAATTTTGGTGTATGCAAAGTTTCTTATGCATTTAATGAAATTATTCAATGAAAAATGAAAAAATAACAGGTACGCTAGTATTAAAGGTGACACAAGGCCAAATTGGCCTTATGTCACTTTGTAAATGCGACACTAGGCCAACTCTTAAAATTTGGCCTTATGTCACGGCACCTTTGGAGATAGCAACGTTCATAGATGCCTTACTTCAAGAGAACGAGGGAAAGTTTAATTTGTATGTTTCTTACATTTCAGAAATATTCTAGAATAGAAAAACATTTTGAAAACAATACTAAATAATACAGATATTTTAAAAATTGAAAATTGAGTGACCTAGTTCTTGCAATCAGGAGACGATATAATTTGACGAAGGCGACTAATGAATGGGCCAATAGAATATTTTCAAACCGCCTTTTGAAGTTGACATAATATGTTATCCATCACCCTAGTCGAAAAAAGAGTTATACGGTCGTATTTATAAACTTTGATAGCTGTCCTACTCCAAAAAGTTCTTTAAAAACTTTGTTCACCCTTGTCCTAAAGTTATCTTAATTGGACAACGGCATCGGTTTTCTAATATTTGACGAAATTTGAATTTTATTTAATTAAACAAAGCAAATTTCCAACTATTAAGAACTTTTAGAAACTGTCTAACTACTCAACCGTCAAATAAATTTAAACTCAGAGTATAAACATTATTCAATTTGATTTTTCTTTAAAACAGAGCTTGTCTTTTGAGTCATTTATTGCAAAGAAAAATAAATTTTACACTAAAACTTTTATCGCATTTTGAAAAGAAACTTCAAAATATGAATTTAAATAATAGACCATTAAAAACAAATCAAAGCTGCATTGACAAAATAAAAAAAAACTTGCTTAAAAAATCTGCCTGGGTACAAATTATAATATTTATTCTCCAACAATCTTCGGTTTCGATATGGGATGCCAAATCAAGTGTATTGCTTTCGCCACAACTGTTGCTGGAAAGTAAATTTGTTTTTCCTGACGTCTCCTTTTTGATACTCGTATAGGTTTTAAAGGAATCTCATACTTTTGTGAAATTTTTCTATTCCAAACCAAATTTTAAAATCATTCCTTAATGTTTCAAGGGTATGGACTGTACTGTCTGTAGAGTGTAGGTACTGGCACAGAAAAAGTGTATTTTGATCCAAATGTCACCCAATTGCCCTAAAATAATCTTTTTCCGGAACAGTAAAAATAAAAATTTCTGATTTTGTTGAGGTTTTTTAATTCATCCACATTTTACTGTTCCGCAGGCAATAAGTAGAAGCAACTCGGTTTAGATTTTTTTATAAAATTCCAATTATTCGGTTTGATTTGTCTGTTACAGAGCAAATACCACGTTAAGTCTGAGTCGGTGATAAACGAGTTGATACATACCGAAACAGAACCGTAAGCTTTAATTTTAAACAAACCAAATCGAATTACGTTAGTGTTCATGTTCCAAATTTGTCAGATGTAGCGATTTATCGCCAAACAGACGATTTGAAAATCCATTTGGCGACGTACACAAAACAGGCAATATTTTTAGCTTTTGGTGATTTTAATTTTTTGAATTCAAATCTTTATATTATTTCCAAGTTTTTACTTAAATTTGACATTCGTTTTATGATTTAATATTTTGCTAGATGGAGCCATCGTAGTATTAAATCTGAAGGCACTCCAAATATCTTACATTTGGTGATTCCGCTTTTGAAACCTCAAAACTTACTCATCTTCAAGGTTCAAGATAACGTGGTTTGAGACAAATTTAAACTGGTTCAACTAGGTTTGTGCGTGCTGAGGCTTCCCGGACAGTGATTCAATGTGTAAACACAAACAAAATTAAGGTGGGCAAAAATTGCTTTTATGTGACGACCAAATGTAACTGTAGGCAAAATTTTAATTTTCGTGTCTGAAATTTCATTCACAGTTGTTCAATTTTGCTTCTTGGGTGGGTTGTAGAACCAGAAAAGTTTAAATGTCGATTTTTCTAAGGTGGGCAGTTCATTTTTTAAGGTGGGCACTGCCCACCTCCGCTCCCCCCTTCCTACGCCTATGGGGGTGTCAGTTTTGAGTATTTAATAATATACATTTTCTTTATTTAAAAACAAAATCATGAATCCGTTTTCAAAATATTGAATTTCCAAAAAATAAATACTAATATTTTTTAAAAAATACAAAATTTACTTTTTTCAAAACTTTAATATGCAATAATATTGATATTTTAAAGGAGCTTTTGTATAAAAAAATTGATTGAAATAGGTTGAGCCGTTAAAGAAAAAATAGAAAATCAAAGAAATATGGCAGATATCGTTAATAACAGTTGTTGGAAATTCTTATAAACCAAAAAGTACACTATATATACAATAACACACTGATATTTTTTAACAAAATCGTTGGAGCCGTTTTCGACATAAATTAGCTTTTTCTTAACGGTTGAATGGCAAGTTTCGTTATTTTTGGAGCTAAAAAAAAATTTCAATTTCCCCTTTGGAGAATTACAAAAAAAACTTAAGCTCAAAATTTGAAGAAAATTGCTTCAGTGGTTTAGGCTGTAGGTTGAGGTACAGCGACAGACAGACAGACAGAATTGTGCCATCCACAATTATGCCGGGGGGGATATACTTTTTCGAAAAAAGTATTTCACCATTTAAGCTAAGTAAACGGTTCTTTTGAGTAAAGAAAAGAAAACCCTTGGTGGTGAAAAAAAAATGTATTCAAAGAAAAAGTGTCTGTGCTGTAAACGTTTTTTTTTTTAATAGTAAAGCAAAATACAAAGCCTAGCTTACAGTTCCTGTGCGAAAATCTATGCAAATATTTTCGCATGCCAAAAATGATTGAGGTGAAGTACAAAATTACTCTTTTGTTTGATTGGTTAAAAGTTTCATGCTAAAAGGAACCATTGGCGTCATAGAACTGCAAAAGGAATAAATATATAATATTTATTTATAAACATATAACTGAATATCAAATATTTACGCTCCCGAAAAAAAATATATTCACCTCACAGCATTATTTGCATGCAAATTGTTTTTGCATCCAAAACTTATTTTTTCCATTTTTAAGCCTATAATTTATTAATAGAGGTTAATTAATGACTCAATGGGTAGCTTAGGCAAAGGCAAACATTTTGTGCCTAAAATATTATATCAAATTAAGCACAGAATAGGTGCAAAATTGTTTTGAATAATTTGATTTTTCTTTTGCATGGGAACCGTAAACTATGCTTTATCGTCAAACATTTAATTGTTTGCACAAAACTCACTCCTATGACAAATAGATTCCTCTCATATGATAACTGCCTCAGTGTTATTCTCAATTTGTCGATGAACTTCTCAATTCGTCTGCGCCAGAAAATTTCTACCAAAATGATGTCTGCCACCGCTTTTCTTAAAGTCTTGCGTCCAGCAGTATGTGCTTCACGAAACTTTGGAGTTTGTAGCCCTGCTTTGAACAAAGCTACAGATCCCATTCAGAAGTTATTCCTTGAGAAGATTCAGGAATACAAAAGCAAGAGCAGTGGTGGAAAAATGGTTGACTCTAATCCCGAAATTGAACTTGAATTGAAAGACGAATTGGAGCGAGTTGCCAAACAATACGATGGTGGTGCTGGAGTTGACATGACACAGTTTCCCACTTTCAAGTTTGAAGATCCTCAAATTGAATCAATTAGCAGTACCTAATTAATAAAAACCAAGTTTGTGATGAGTTAAAATTATTTTGCGACGAAACCCAAAAAAAAAAAAAAAAACTGACATTTACTCCAACCCTAAAAGTTTATCTTCATCGGTAGAATCTCTTAGGTCAATTTTTAGACGTTTCATTGTCAAAAAAGTTCTTTCCGGTGTGCATGTTAAAATCGTTAGAGTCGCGAAAATTTTAATAAGCTTGTGTATGTGAATCATGTTATGTATGGAATTTTGTCTACCATATCATGCATTCAGTCTTTAAACTTAAAATTGTCACGATCCAAAATTTTTTAAAAATTGAAGTTTTCTTCTTTAAATTTTTGTTCGTTTTTGCCAAGACTAAAGGGAATCAGAATACACGAATCTCATTTTAAGCTGACTTAAGAAATCATCAAGGTAGGTCGGTACCTTTACAATATTCATACCTGAGTTAGGCCGTGTGCCAATTGCGTTAAAATCCTGGTTAAATTTGATCCCATGGCTTAATTTTGACATTACTGAGGTGAATATAGACGTCAAAATTTAACCTGCTCAGGAGCTCGTTAAAATTTTAGCCAGTGGTTAATTTTTGACATGTCTATGCTCATGAAAGAGTGAGGGAGATGAATGTAGATAAATATTTTATTTTGTTGTCATGAAGTCATGAATCATTTCGGGAGAGATTAAAAAAAAAAACTAAAATCTAATGAAAAGATAAAGAAATATAGACAAAGGCCTAGAATAATGAACTCAAGAAATCAAAACAAAGAAATATTCAATATTTTCATTTGTATAGGGTCTCATGGTTCTTTTCAAAGTATAAATTTTGCAAGCGTTGGTAAATGTTTGCGGCACTTCAAATGATTTCCTTTTAAAAATTCGAAATTCTCTTCCCCGGTTGTTTGAATTACCTGTGATAAATCCTTCAAAATGCAAAAGAATCAATAAAATTTATTGAAAATACTTTTTCAGATGATCATTTATTTTGCAAACTGAATTATTAGGCGAGTTCAGGAAAATGAGATCTCAGAGCACTCAGCAATCTCAGTCTCGTGAACAGGATTCCTCAGAAATTTTGCTGTCAAACAACTGAGGAAAGAAAATATTGGATTCGCTTGCTCAGTTTTTGACACTGAGCCGTCGGAGATCTCATTTTCCTGAACATGCCTATTTGTTCAGCGAACTGTCATTACAAAAAAAAAAATACAACAACAAAACTAATGGGATATGTTTGTTTTAATAAAGTCCCATTTAATTCAATTGACACAGCAAAAACCTTAAATTTTATTCACCCCTATAAAAACGGATAACATTTGACTGGGACTAAATCTAACCAGAATTTTAACGCAATTGGTACACGGCCTTAAATCAAATTAAATTAATTAATAGCCATCGCACAAATTTGAGTACAAAATTCATACTAAAATGGAAAGTATGATTTACAAATGCCTTTCTCAAAAATTTCGGAAGGGGGGGGGGGGGGATCAAAGCATGAATCCAAAACTTGCACTATAGTTCCTATTCTTAGCCTGATGTCAGATTTCAATCATTTTACCAGAAAAATTATCAACATCATTTAAACTGTTACTTTAGATTATTTTTTGAGTAGTTGACTTAAAATTTTTGGACTATCTTCTTTAAATTTTGTACAAATCAGTCATTTGAGGATATTTCATATATATTTGAGGATATTTCAAACATTAACTTGACTCCGATCCTGACTTCGACAATAGTACCACTAAATTCAGCATCCCCAAATCGTTAAGTGCACCAAATTTCACTAATTTGCATAAAAAATCAGCGTGTGAAATGATGTTTGTCACTTAAATTCAACAAATAAACCACTGTGGTTTATCTAAGCGCAGCGAATTCTAAGCCCTTAATTTAAGACCTGAGAAAATCTGTTTTATCGCCATAAATTTTGTACGTATTATCGATAGTTTGTATGAAAGCTCTATTTTTTCCTGTGATAGCGGCACTTAGCCCTAATTTCGTCATTTGCGTCCAATTGTCCTCTGGACATGCAAAAGAATATAAATGTAATTCATATATGGTAATAAACACCCAAGACTTATAAGGACTTCTGTAAGTTCCTGAGTAATTACACTGCTTGCTAAGAATCGTAAATTAAGTTTCCAACGATTTTCGTCACTGTTTCTTAAAAACGAGAGTAAAATGTTTTCCATTAAGCTTAATGTAAATTGTATATGTATGTACGTACATATGTATATAACTGCACAATACTCAAACCCTTCGAATTAAGTTCTATTTAAAATGTATCCTCCCTTCTTTTTTTTTTATGAAGATTTGTACTTACAAGCAGCTGCGAGAGGCTGCAAGAAAATATATATTTTTATGTACCTTGGACCTAGGTTGCTATTTGATTAATTACCTCCGAGTTGAAAATTTTATTTTTGTAAACTGAGTACATTTTGTTTGTCTTCATTCATTTACATTACATTGCAAAAACGATTCGCTAAATAGTGACTGGTCTATGATGTTTACTAATAAATGAAGGTCGTTATTTTTAAGTAACTTATTTTGATGATAATTTTCATTACCATCAAGTTAAGTGACCAGACCTCAAATATATATCAGTATTTCATTATGCACCCTTGGTTTGTTGTGTTTAGGCAAATTAAATGAGATTAATTACAAAGCTCTGATTTAAAAATAAAAGGTTCCATCACTTATTTTGTGTACGTTATAAGAATTAATATATCATTGGACATTTAAATCGTTTCAAATTATTGTTGTAATGATTTAGAATTATTCATTATACATTATTCATGGAGTAGTTAGATATGTATGTATGGATTGTGTTAGTGACACTCTTTATATACTTTTGAATACATACACGAGCACAGTATCTATTGCAATTACAAAATTAAAGAAAAGCATTTTGTTGGAGTAGTTATATCTACACAAATTTGTACAATACCTAAGTTTAATTTGTTTGAATTTATATAAAAAAAATATTCACGACTAAGCCTATTTAGTACTTGTTCGTGTGGCCCAAAACTTTTAAGTGGGTAATAGGCCAGTCAACAGAGGATTTTTTCTTGCAAAACTATAAGGATCAAATCTTTTGATTGGAATAATTGATAGATGGATTGTTTCCGAGTGTGAAAATAAATGGCGAATTTGTAAGTGTTGTGCGTCAGCTGCCATATTGAAAAACGCGTTTTAGCCAATATCTCGACAACAGTTCACCGTATAATAAATATGTTAATCTTAAATCAGGGTTTTTCAAAAGGGACGCTACAAAAGTAGAGCGACAGGGACAGCAAACGACGCCATATTTCTTGCCGCTCTTTTAACATTTCTCTTCAGTAAGGTTTGCCATTTTATGATGGAAAGATATACATACGAGCCAACAACGAGTCGAAATTATTAAAATTTACTACCGAAATTCGGAGTCAGTGGCCTCAACGTTAAGAGCGCTACGCATCTTCAGTGATGAGGCTCATTTCTGGCTGAATGGCTTCGTCAATAAACAAAATATGCGGTATTGGTCAGGCACGTAACCCATGAGTCATCATTGCATCCCAAAAAAATTACGGTTTGGTGTGGTTTATGGGCCGGCGGCGTCATTGGGCCGTACTTATTCCGTGATGATCAAGACTGGCACGTTACTGTGAATGGGGATCGCTACCGTTCAATGATAACCGAATATTTTTGGCCCCAATTGGATGATATGGACTTGGAGGACATGTGGTTCCAACAGGACGGTGCCACAAGCCACACAGCGAATGTCACAATCAATTTATTGGAAACCAAGTTTGGAGAACTTGTTATCTCACGAAATGGTCCAGTCGCTTGGCCGCCTCGGTCGTGCGATTTGACGTCGTTAGACGTGGGGCTACGTCAAGTCTATGGTCTATGCCAACAAGCCAGCGACGATTGAAATTGCAGCAGTATCGGCCGATTTATGCTTGAAAACCCTCGAAAATTGGGTTCAGCGTCTGGACTTCTGCAAGCGTGCCTGTGGTGGCCATGCAAAAGAAATTGAGTTCCATACATAATGGCATCGAACGTACTTTCACAGAAATAAAGAATTTCATTGATATCCAAAACCGTTTTTGTTTTATTTAAAAAACTTTTGTTTTTATCTCTGTATACAAACATTTTTTTAATGTCTATACTGTCAGAGTTAAAGCGCCTTAAAGTATGTTTTTTTTTTAGTTTTTGCTTGCCTTATATCTCCTTGACGGTTGTTTTTATGGAAATAAACCATACTACAAAGTATGGTTCAAAATTTATTGTTGTCTTAAGACGGAATTTTCACGCTTATAGACTAGAGAGCTGGTAACATTTTGATCAGGCTTTATGCTATGCTCCCACCAAAACGAAATCCAAGATTTCAGAATTTTATGGAGTTGAAATCCAGAGTTTTTTTTTGAGATTTCGTTGAAATTTCTATATGAAACTTTTTCCCAGCGGTTCAAAATATCAAAAGTTTACAACCGAAATCTTGGATTTCAAACCATTCTGTTTGCATCAGTGCAAACTCTTTTGTAGACGACACCTAGTAGTGGTTTTTTTTCCTTCCAGTACAAAATTGGTGGGATTTTTTTGGAGTCCGGTGGGATTCTAGAAATCTCATCTGGCACCAGTGAGTCTATTCAGCTCCAACTTGGAGGACTTATTCCACATTTAATTAATTATCACATAAAACAAAATTTGTCTTTATTCATAAATCACCGTTACGTTGTTTTTATGATGGAATTTCTATACCTTATATTTTCATGAAGTCAGATTTTAATCAGAGACTTAATAAAGAAACAACTGGCGTATTAAAACTCAAAAAGTTTTTTTTTTTTAGTTTTGGCCACTCTAGGAAAAAATATTCTGCTTGTAATCTTGAACAGTAATTGCCTCAGCTCCGATAGGTACTCTGTAATTTGTCCCTAAGAACATAAAGATCGTCAAAATTTCCAGAAACCACACAGGTAAACACACTTTAGAACTGATGCTTGGAAACTTTATCGACTTTATAAAAACATGTTTCATGTGCTCCAGATTAATAATAAAGGTATTTTATTTTGCTTTTTTTGCCTTTCTTACCCGTTAGTGTGATTTTTGCATATTTTGCCTATACGGCTTTTTTTGGCCATTATAAATAAAAAAAAGGTAGTTTTAAGTGTTTGTACCTATACGTACTTTTATTTTAAACTAACATTAGCTTTGTTCCAAACATTGAACAAAACTGCCATTGTTACTATTCGTCATCAATTTTTACTTCTCTCTGAGAGAATAATATCATCAAAATTTTACAGACTGCCAGGTTTTGTCAAAAATCTCTGGACAAGAAAAATCTGTTATATGTTCCCAATTTAAAAGAATATGAATGAAAATTTGGAAAAAGCTTTTGGGCAAATAAATCCTGTAGGTATAGTCAAGTAAATCTATGGTTTGAGCCCGGAAAAATTGTAACAAAAGAAAATTTGAGCGAAAAGACTCAGACCACTGGTACTTAAGACATATCCAAAATTAGCCAACATCAGCCCATGGGAACATTGGTATTTAATCGTTTCCAATATCGCATATGACAAAATGTATTCAGTTATAAAGCAGACTTGTGATACGTCTATTTATAATGATTTTTCACGCTGATTCGAACTTGATATCAGTTTTTACCAAAATGAATCTTCAAATATATAAGGAAAAGAATCAGTAATTATATCTCTCAGAACTTTACTTATGAGTAGAATCTCTAAATAGAGTTTGTTTTTCATTTGATCAATTAAGTTTTTCCTTGTTTTTATGAGTAGGGTATGTCTTGAAAGATAAAAGTCCTAGGACCATTTGGTTTTTTGTTCTTGACTACAAATTGACAAAAGCATTGAATATTAAAATACAGTGTAATAAAGTTGTCAGTATGCAGCAAATAATTCTTTAAGCCTAGTACGCTGCTGATGCGAAGCGAAATTTTTAGTTGGTCTCCAACAAGACAACGAAATGCTTACGAAACCACAGCGAACAAATATTCATTGACAGTTACACCAATTCAAAAAATCAAAACAAATCCAACACACACAGCCACGCTGGGAGCAAAGAAACAACAAAAATAGGTACACACGAAAAAACACAAAATGTCATTTTTCCGCACACAATAAATAGCCTGGGTAATTAATTGTGTGCGAAAAAAGAGTGTAGACTTCTCCAAAAAATATGCAACAATTTCCAATTTCGTTCATCGAACAGCGTACTGCAGAACGAAAAGTAAAGCCTAGTACGCAGCTGATGCGAAACGAAATATTTAGTTGGTCTCCAACAAGACAACGAAATGCTTACGAAAACGCAGCGAAAAAATATTCATTGACAGTTACACTAATTCAAAATTTCAAAACAAATGCAACTGAAAAAAAAGAGCACACAGAGCCACGCTGTTATGAAAGAAACAACAAAAATACACACGAAAAAACACAAATGTCATTTTTCCGCACACAATAAATGGCCTGGGTAATTAATTGGTGTGCGAAAAAAGAGTGTAGACTTCTCCAAAAAATATGCAACGATTTTCAATTTCGTTCATCGAACAGCGTACTGCAGAACGAAAAGTGAAACTAAATTTTTCGTTTATGATTTCGTTGTGTCATTTTTGTATGGGATTTTTCGTTTCGCATCAGCAGCGTACTAGGCTTAAAACTAAATTTTTCGTTTATGATTTCGTTGTGTCATTTTTGTATGGGATTTTTCGTTTCGCATCAGCAGCGTACTAGGCTTTATGATTTCGCTGTGTCATTTTTGTATGGGATTTTTCGTTTCGCATCAGCAGCGTACTAGGCTTTAGGCAAGACTAGGATTTGTACCGTGGCCGGCGGTGTGCGACGCTTGTAGAGGGACACAGTTTAAATGTTTTATTATTGAAGAAGTAGGTAGTACAATGCAAAAAATAGATCCGGGGCTGCTGCTGATGGTAGTATTGCGTGAAAGCCCTTGCTCAAAACAACCTATTTTGCTAGAATAACAATTATATCTCCTAATAACTCTTTAATAACCACTTTAAAACAAGGGGTCATAGTATTTGATTAATTTTAACGGTTTTTTAAGTCAGGGAAATGACATTTGTACAGGGGAATGACAAAAATGTATAATAACTCCGGTGATTTGATAGATATTTAATTTTGCGGATGGTTTCAGGAGGATTAAGAAAAAAGAGAACAAATACTATCATTAAAAATAGTATCCACGACTATGTCGCACGAACTTGCTCTTGTGGTTCAAGGTTTTTTCGAGAGTAGACATTTTTTAGCATTAATTACATTATTTTATGATATTTTGAACGAGAAAATGTTTAAAAATTGAAAACAACTAAAAATACTGAAAATATGTTTAAATGCAATGTTATTGATCCTTCCAGAAGTTCTAAAACTCAATCAATCATTATAATGAAAACTTGAAAGTCAGGGGAATGACACAAAAAATGACGTTAGGGGAATGACTCCGAAGGGTGTTTTATGAGAATTCAAACGAAGTTGTAAGAAAATTGTGTGTTTTATATTATTTATCATGTAGGTCCTTGTAAAAGACATAGACGAGTAAGCTTGTAAAATTTTTATACCACACGGTTTAGTAAAAAACACGCGATAGAGGAATGACAATTTCGCTTGACGAAAAACAAAATCGTTGCCTTAACTTGAAATAAAAAAGACAACAAAGTTTTTTTGACACTATTACTTCAATTTGCATAAAGAGCAATTCAGTACCATTAAACAACAAAAAATTCAGTTTTCTATTTTGAGCCTATATATATTTTTTTTAAATTTCCTTTGGTGGGATAGAAATGATCAATTTATGGGGGACACTTACTTAATAGCTCCTATTTAAAAAAATAAAGCAACTAAAAATCATTTAAATATTTTTTAGTTAGAGTGCATATATTATTAAAAAGACTGCATCATTAGATTTTTTGTATCGTTTTTAGTTTCGTTGCTAAAATTTAGGCAGTGTGGTAAGTAGGCCTGGGGACACGTCAGGGGAATGACATTTTGGGTGTTTAAATGGAGATAGCGGGTATGATAATTTTTTTAACTTTTTTTTTTCTAGAGCGAATATTAGAACCCGTTTGTTTCAAGCTATCCAATTAACAAACTTATAGTAAAATTTTGTACTTCGGTTTAAAAATGAAGGAGACTGAAATATTAATATTTTGAAATATTGACCCATATACATTCCTGGGCATCTGAAAGGAGAACAGAAACACTATATTCAAAAACAATTGATCCAATTATTGAAATTATGAACTTTTACCTTGATTTGTGTACGATTTAGTGATTAAGAACATTTGCTTACAGTATAGGTAGTCGTTGTGACGAGTCTTAGCCTCATAAAAATTTTGAATTTTCGTTTTAAATTTTGAGAACAGAAGATGTTCTTTCGATGGATATAGTATGTTGAAGTCAATTTTTATCTTAATGGCTTATGTTTAAGTACAAATGAAATGAAATTAAAGAGTTGAGGGTTATAAAATCGAGTCTTACCAAATCTGCAGCTCTTGCTTGAGCCAGAGATGAGGTATTGCTTCTTTGAGGTTTTTCTTTTTTAATATATTGCAGACTTCTGTATCTAAAATTTGCAGTTTCAGCTGAAACTTTAAAATTAGTTTGTACAAAATAGCACATTCAAAACTGTAATATTTTTGCGGTTCGTCAAACTAACCATGATGGGTGGCGGAAAGTTTTTGATGAGGGTTGCAATCACGTCGACGCCGACGGTAGTGGCATGCGCAAGTGGTAGTGCAGGCAACGGTGGTGGAGGTGGCGTTGGTGTCGTTTGGGTAGGCAGTGTATCTCCTCCCGTCGTCGTTAGAACACAATTCACTGTTTTTGAACACGAATATTTCTCTGTAATTAATTGTTTGTTCTCATTTCACTCCATTAATTTCATTTTTCACTTTCGTCCGTTCTTTAATTTTCCACCATGGTTAAAAAACTTAAATAACCTGAACTTATCACGTCTGAACTAGAATGTGGTGCACATCAAATATCAAAATGAAACAACGATCTAAACTTCTTTGCTATTAAAATCATACGAGTTTAAAGATAGTTTCGTCTAGATTTGAGAATAATATTCTTGATTCTAAGATTTGTATTCCTTTTTAAGAATGTTAAAACTTTTTATAAGAACGTCGTGAGCGCAACATATGCACGTTTAAGATTGTTTCGGCTCGTTTTAACTATAAGAAATCTTCTTCATTCATAATAATAAAAAAAAAAAACTATATCAATACTATGACGAACTTAATTTAAGAACATGGATCTTGTAATAAGATTTAATAAATCTTATATAAAGAATGCCATACTCAAATTAAGTTTGTTGTATTTAATTTCGGAACAAAAATTTGTTTCTAGAATAAAATGCTTGTATCAAGAATAAAAGGTGTCGGTTTATGGATGTGGTGAATAAGAATACAAAAATATAAAAATTAGCATGCTTGTACTTGATCTTAGCCTGTCTTTTTCCTCATTGTTAGATGAATAAATAAATAAATTAAATTTGGTGGCGCAACAGCTCATGGAGAACCACGGCCTAGTGACTTACAACTCACAACCATTCCCTGTGTGCGTGTTTGTTGGCAGGAATGGAGGGGACCTACAGTTTTTTGCCGAATCCGAACGGCTAAATGAGAAGCACTTTTTCATGACAAGTATACTCTTGGAGGATTTGTCAGTTCCTCGCAAGAGGCAGTACCTCAAATAAAAATTTCTGTTTTTAGGTGGTACGGCTGGGAGTCGAACCCACACCTTCGGCATGACAGTCCTACGCATGACAGTCAAGCCACGAGGTACTACTCATAGTTAGATGGATTTGCTTAAAATTCCAAATTTGCCATGTGGTTTTTTTAGAAATTCGAATATAATATCTATGGAGTCTGGTCAAAACAGCATAAGTTCGTTTTTGTCAAAATTGAGTTAAGTATGCAGAACTATACACAAAACAATCTAGTTTCGTTTGGTCTCAACATCTTAAGTCTATAAGCAAACCGATTCACAAGATATTCCATGGCCTTTACACCACTTCGGTTTTGATTTGCCAAAACGGCACTTGTGTTGTTTTAACCGAACAAAAATTTTCAATTTTTCAAATAAAAATCTGGTCAAAATAACATATAACTCCATCGCTTTTATTTCATAAGTAAAGTTACATTCTTGCTGTTTAGTAACGACGGCTTATTTTCAAAAACCAATCGTTCTGTTACAAAGGGAGACAAGTTTACCTATGTGCAAAATATCAGTGAAACAAATTAGTAACGAAAAGTAATAGATAATAGGTATGCCAAGTTCTTAGTTTAAGTTGGGTTATATCGAAATAACTCCAAGATATGAAAAGAATTTTTATTAAATATTTACTGACTAAAATTTGCTAGGCTTACTGGTCAGAGCCTTAGCAATAAAAATTAAACCTCTACCAAACTTAGAATTGGACATGGTCCATATAACATAATACAAATTTGGGGAAAATGGGCGGATAAATGAAAAACCTCTAATTTTCCATTTTTTCAAAGATTTCAAGATTCTAAATTGGATGTCAGGAAGTGCACCATAATTTTGATGATTCGTCAGTGAGTGAGTGAGTGATGAATCAGTCAGTTAGATTTTTTAAGTACTGTATCTTGGAAACCACTAATTCTAAGAAGTTGAAATTTGGTGAAGCACCTAAACTTAACTAGAGCCGTTTTCGAAAACGTCAAATCAAAGACAGTTTGATCGTCATTTTTCGACGCAGATATTGCTATCGTCAAATATGAAAAACTGTTTTGATTCAACGTCGGTCAATATCCTTGCAAACGCAATTGAAGCTTTCGAATAAGCTCTCTGGCTTTTCAATATATAGTTCGTCAACTAAATGTTGTTGTTGCACAGATGCAGCGCAGATGATGTTTTTGAACCTATGACTTTAGCAAGCTACACTATCGAACACAATTCTATTGCAGTAAAATTTGTTTTCTCGTTTTCGAACAAAAAACTTTTGCAGTTTACATGTAAGAACACTTTGCAAATGCATTTTTTGACGCCAGTTGACTTCACCTTAACGGCCTAGTTTAGCCAATATTAAGAATTGGAATCGTCTGACTTAAGTGGTAAACTGGATGAAGTTGTTGTTGACAAAAAAGACGACAATGGAAACATGTTTGTATTTTAAACGATATTTAAAAACAGATACCGGAAAAGTGTTTTTCAAAACAACGTTAAATGTAGAAACAAATTTCCGATTCACTTCATAAAACAGGTAGAACTTCATCGATTTTTGCAACGAAAAATATTATACCAGCACCAATAGGTATCAGAAGAATAATATGATCTAATTTCTCTTATGCCGTTGATTCCATAACAATTTTCCACAATTTCATTAAAAACTCGAAATCAAAGGAGAGAGTAGACGATGAAGATCCTGATCCAATTGATTCTTCTGATGAAGAATATTAGTGCCATCAAAAAGTAAAAACCACTTAATTGAATATGTACTTTGAAAACTCCATTATTCGTTTCTGTTTTTGAATATTGTTTTTGCAATTAGTATGTTAAATGAATTAGTTTGTCTATAAAACAACTTAATATTTATACAAATTATTTCATTACGGGTCTTATCTCCGCCCATTAAAAGAAATTGTTTGGTCAAAACATACACAGAAACATAAATTATGAATTATGTTATTATTTTTATGTAAATATAATTATTTATAGAAATACTGCATCGCAATATTTTTGAAATAACCAAAACCGGATTTAGAGGAAATTTTTAAACTTTAAAATGCATTTTTCTCAAAATTAAGATTTTGGACTTATGTTGTTTTGATCAGACTCCATAGATATTGCATAAAGAGCGAGTTCTTGAATAGTCAGTTAAACCTATAAGATAGAACTTACTATTCAGATTAAGTACAATTTGTTCCTGTTCCTATAGTATTTATTCTCCTGATAGTTGAAAAATGATGATTGAAATATCAGCTCCTTATTATCTAACGCCACGTTATAATTTTGAACCACAATTCCACAATACAAGAGTAAGTTCGTTAGATCGAGCCCTGCAATTTTGTGTGTGTCAGAAAACACTCCTCTTACTAAATAAATCGTTTAATACATTAATTTTAGATGAAACACTGACAATGAATCCAAATTAAATAAAAAACTAAAACATTAAAAACATAAATATATAATAATTCTTTATATGCGTTCAGTGGTCACTTTCACATTAATGTCTTCTTTTACTGTTTAATAAATGCAAAAATCCAATAAGTACTTATAAAAAAATAAACCATTCCACAATAATTAGAAAAATTCCAAACACAGAGAACATCAGCAGTCGTTTTTCCATGTATGGGTATCTAACGAATTCAAAATTGCGTGACGAAAAAACTTTAGGTGTTAAAATATTTATGGATGCTTAAAAATTTAATAAGTGTAGATGTAGGATGAAGGTGCGCATTGATTTTCTTGTTTTGTATTTTTTTTTTTACAAGGACAACTTGGATCAACTCGACATGCATATATAATTTGTAGCACAAACGCATAGATCTGATTTAAGCAGCCGCAATTGATAAAAGGTATGCATATATGTAGGTAGGTATTTATGATGATTTACTACTGACTCACCTTAAAATTATGTTGCTATTGAAAGCACACATTTCCCGGTACATAATTTCAAATAATGTCCTGGGAAATATTCACATATCATACGACACAATGGAGGGCCGTACTTACTTAAATATTGTGTGAATTCAACTACTTATGTATACCTACCACCTTTCCCAAAACCGATTTCGGTACACAAGAAAATATATATTTTTTAAATCTTAATTTGGTTTATTTAATTGAGGTATATGAAATGTATGAACGTGCATTACTTAAAGATTACAATGGATGATCAAATTATTTTGGCCACCAAACAAAAAATTCTAATTTGCACAATGTGGTCATTTAGACATCGTAATCACGAACTCACCATTCTCAGAGGAAGACAGCATTATAGTCATGCGTTTCAAAGTCTCCAGTAGACAAAACTTATAAAATAAAATGCACGACTGGGTCGCACGTACTTGCTCTTATATTCAAGACACTGCGAGTTTAAGAAAATTGTATATACAAACATGGAAATTATGAGAGAAAAATGTAGAGAAGCATGAAATACGACACTTAAATTAGCTAAAACAACTCTTTTGACAGTTTGAGGTGAAAAAAAGTATGCCATCTTAATTCATGATGGAATATGATTGTATGGGAAAAAAATTTTTAAAATCGTTGGAGCGGTTTTTTTTAAAATTAATTTTTTATATATAAAATTCTTAAAACATTTTTAAGAACAAATTTTGGTATGCAGATTAAACTATATATTTATGTGTATATAAAAACAAAATTTGAAAAAAAAAATTGTCAACCCGTTTTTGAGATTTCGAATTTTCAAAAAAAAAGTTTGAAACTTTTTTAAAAATCCAAAAACTTTTTTTTGAAAATTTTGATATGCAATATTATTTAATCTTATCTGAAATTTGTTTATAAAAAAATTCATTTAAATCCGTTAAGCTGATAACGAGAAAACTCAAAATAAAAAAATACGTTCTATGACAGGTACTACTAATAGTTGATATGTGTAAAATTTTATAATTTTTGATGGTAGATCGTACTAATTTTAGTATATGAAAAAAGTTTAATCAAAATCGTAGGAGTCGTTTTCAAGCAAAAAAATATTTTCCTTTGCGGTTTTTTCACTTTTGTATGGAAGGTACCGTTTTTTTTTTATAAATGTTAAATTTTTTCTAAAAATATTTTAGAGAGTACTAAAAAAGTCTTAAATATCGAGTTTCAAAAAAATCCATTATGCCGTTTTCGAAATATTTGATTTTCCAAAAAAAATTTTGAAATATTTTTTAAAAATCCAAGAAATATTTTTTCAAAAATTGTGGTACACAAAACTATTAACATTTCTTGGAAGCTTCTGTATAAAAAAAATAATTGAAATCGGTCATACCATTTTGAAGAAAATCAAAAATTAAAAAAATGGTTCCTTGGGAGGTACCATTAATAACCACAAAAATGGTTTTCCACCCAAAGAAAGCCCTTACTAAAATAAATTTATTGAATTTTTTTTAAGAAAAGTTGTCGAGCCGTTTTTGAGAAAAATACGATTATGTAAATTTTCCAAAAAAAAATTTATGACAGGAACCGTTATTTTTGGTTCTAAAAAAAAATTAAAAAAACGTGTCGGCAGAATCACCAAAAACCACTATGTACCAAGTTTGAAGAAAATCGATCGAGCCGTTTAGGCTGTAGATGAACAGACAGACAGACAGACAGACAGAATTGTGCCATCCACTTTTTTGGTGTTCTCTATCATCGTAATATCATGTTTGATTGTTATCTCAAAATTTTTTTTTTTGCACGAATCCAAAACTTGCCTTATAGTATCTATAATCGCAAGTAAAAATAGCGGTAGGCTGAAATTTTGCAGGTCATTTCGGGGGTAGGCATACCACTTAAATCTAAGTTGGCGAACTTCTACCCCTTGCAGGGGCACGCCAACCTTTCTTCAATCACGGTTTATGAAGAAACGGCTGCACCGACACGGATGGAATTTTCATAATTTGTTAATATGACAAAAGAAAAATTAAAAAAATTGTTTAAGTAACTGCCACGCCTACTTTTCTTATTTCTTTGTTTGCTCCAAGGATTTCCATAAAATTTTAAGAGTTTGTTACGAGAAAAAATTGGCAAATTGGTTTTAGTTAAATCTGCCCACTTTTCTTAATACTTTATTTCTCGGAAACGCCTCCTACGATTTGCATGCAATTCTGAAAGTCTATTTCTATGTATACCTACGAGAAAAAAATTTAAAAAAATGGTTTCATTTAAATCCCCGTCTTAGACTGATAGCATGTAAATGTACAAAATATTGTAGACACGGTTGTGGCTACCGAAAAGCTGGCCTCAAATTTACACCAATTTGCAAGAATTGCATTCGCGATGAAATTTCAATTAAAAAACGTGACGCTGGGCCTCTGATTGAGAATGAGAATGAACTACCAGGTCCATCTTAAAACGAACAACAAAAATATAAAAGCATTAATAAGATATTATGTGGATAATGCCTACAGTGGACACCACTGGACTGTGAACTCTACCTCCAGGGTGGTTTGGAAAAGAGTGATGTGCTTAATCAACTCAATTGGATTTCCCAACCCCCCCTATGAACACTTATGTATTATACTAAATCTAATACGCAAAAACAAGATTTAAAAATTTTACACACACCGACATAGCCGTCTTATAGAGACATTATTGAAAAAAGTCGGGGTGCCAGTAGGTGGATCTTACTAAAAGTGCTTTATTTTTTATTTGAAAAATAAATCGTTACTGCCTATGACAGTTCCAAAAAATTAATAAATATACATGAAAGAGGAGCGTGACACCCTGTGGGTCTCACAAAACCAAAAGTGCTTTCGTAAATCTTTTTATCGCTAGTATGAAAAAAGTCTCAAAATTTTATCCAAATCAGTTTCTGAGAAATGAAGATATACAAAAGTGGGCGTGGTAGTGGACGGACTTGAAATTTTGTTTTAAATTTGTTTCTCGTTCATAAGAATAAATTCTGAAAATTTCACGCAAATCTTTGGAGCCATATCCGAGAAACAAAGAAAGAAGAAAAGTGGGCGTGGCAGTGGGCGAATTTAACCTTAACAGTTTTTTTAAATATTTAATGTTACCATATTAACAAGTTATGAAAGTTTCATCCGTATTGGTGCAGACGTTTCTTCGAAAACTAGGATTTAATAAAAATGGGCATGGCACCGCCCCTGCAAGGGGTAGGAGGACGCCAAGTTTAAGTTGTATACCTACCCTCGAAACGACCTGCAAAATTTCAGACTGCCTCTATTTTTTTCCATTTACAATTCTGGACAAACCTGGACGAAAAAGAGCAAGAACGGCGGCGTGAGATGAACGAAAAATAACGGAAATCTATATAAAACTAGAAAAAAGTTAAGAAGGTTATTGATACTTTTGATCCAGGAATCGGGAATCAACATTTAAGATACGATGACCCAACGATGACGCAATTTCGTTTGAAAGAAGTCGGATTTGCTTGCCACCGTCCAGCACAAAGTCAATTATTACAAAAACTGTGGAGAAAAAACGGTTTCAATGAGGTAAGCACATAAAGAGTGGCTGTTTGTATTTTAGTCCATTTGAACCGTTATTCCCAATTCCCACATAGTTTTGTAAGAATCAGCTTATTTGCTGGCCGGTGGCAAGGAAGTTATATTTTTTTTTTCAAACGACGCACGTCGTCGGGTCATCGAATCTGTAATATTGGTTCTCAACTCCTGGATCAAAAGTGTCAATATATATATCCTTTCTGGCTTTTTTCTATTTTTTATAATGATTTCTGTTAATTTTCGTTCATCCCGCACTGTTCTTGTTTCTAAACGTCCTGGTTTCTGACATCTAGTCAGCATTTTTGACAATTTTTTTAATAAATTTTGTCCACTGGAGAGTTTGACACTCCTGCCAGTAAATTTCGGAAGGTATACACGAATTTAATTTTGGTACATTTCGGTAAACGGTACACAACGTTAAATTTCGGTACTCTACCGGTTATTTTGGTACAAGTGGTCACCAGTGGCGTAGCGTAGGGGGGGCGGAGGGGGCGGTCCGCCCCGGGCGGCACTTTATGGGGGGCGGCAAAATTTGCTGCACTATATACGAAGCGGAAAAATTTAATAACTAATAGGTATTAACTGTAAAATTTTGCCGCCCCCAGCCAATGTAATCATGCGAATTACTGATTTTGCAACCCAGGTGGGAATCAGCGTTGCGTGATCAGAAAGGCTTCGCATTGAATACTAATACCCGAAACTACCGTGCTGATTACTGAAAGTGCCCTGAAGTTCGCATTATTATTAAATTTTGGTGTCCCTAAAAAATTCTGTCCGGGGCGGGCGGACCTGAAACCAAAAGTTTTGTCGTCAACAGAATAACCTTTCAATTAAAAAAAATAAATAGGTAATGTTGAAGAAAGTAATTTCTTTTGTTGATTTTTCTGAAATTTCGGAAACTGAAAATTATTACTTATTCATACAGGGTTATAGCGACTAGTAAACTTTCTTATTGATAATTTTATGTGTTATCATACCATTCCAAATATAATAAAGTCCACAATTGGGTTGCACGTACGAACGGTTTTAAAAATTGTGAATAAAAACATGGAATTTATGGGAGAAAAGTGTTTTGTTGACAAAAAAAAAATGCCATCTGAATTGATGAGTTTTTGGAGAAAAAAAATGTAGGTATATAAAGATAAAAATTAAACTTAAAAAAAAACTAGATTTTTCTTATGGGTAAATATTTTTTGCGAATTTTAATTCGCAATATTATTCAGAGGTATTTAAAAATTTGAAATTTACTTTGAAAATCCAAAAAATACTTTTTCGAAAGCTTTGGTTCTAAGGTCTTTTTTTTATCTTTTTAGGAAACAAACTTGCAAAAACAAAAAATTAAAATCAGTCACACAGTTTTCCAGAAAACCAAAAGTCAATGTTGTTGAGCTGTTTTTGAGAAAAATTAAATTTTCGCAAAATTTCTAAAAAAAATTTGTCCGTGCTTTTGGTTAAAAAAAGTGAAAAAATATATGGGGGAGTGACCAAAAACCACTATATACCAAGTGTAAGGAAAATCCTTCCTGCTGCTTAGGCTGTTGCCGAAGGAACAAACACAAAGACAGAATTATTATTTGTGTTTTTTCCCTGCCCGAATGGACTTGGACGAAAAAAACGACGTCGGGGCTAAGCAATTTACATGTTGAATGCAACAAAAACCAACCGCGATCGGGCTTAGCAAAGCCCAGAGAGTTTTCGGGGCTTAAGGTGCCAGTTATAGCTATCATTGAAACTCATCATTGAAAACTTTAATGATTAATTTTGAGACGTTTAGGAAGTAAAATCAGTTATAATTTTAATGGAAATATAAAGCTTAATGCTTAATTAATATTTCTAGCCACAAAAATTGTTCAAATAGGCCCAAATTTCCACATAGAAAGACTTTTCTTATTTCAATGATTGAACTACCTTACCAATGATCATTGAAAAATCAAAAATCAATTTTTGTGGAAAGTTTGGCCTATTTGAAAATTTTTTTTGACTAGAAATATTAATTAAGTTTTGAGCTTTGATCGTCCATCAAAATAATAAAAGATTTTGCTTTCTAAAAATCTCAAAATCAATCTTTAAATTTTTCAATGATGAGTTTCAATGATAGCTATAACTGGCACCTAACTTATGCCCAGATAAAACTGTGTTACCGGCATAAATTTTATACTTGTTATCGATAGTTTGTATGGAAACTCAAATTTTTTTGTTTGTTTATGTAGTTCAAATTTGTTTGTATTTGAATATTTACAAATTTGTGGGGGGGAGGGGGCGGCAAAATTTTCCACCGCCCCGGGCGGCAGAAACTCACGCTACGCCACTGGTGGTCACGCTATGTACTGGTACACATATTGAAGGTAATATCATTAGCGTTTTCATTTTTGTTCAGTTCTGCGCATCCATCAAAATCAGTGAAAAATGGCGACTCTACGTGACCCCGACTAGTTAAACATCAAAATTTGTTGTGTGTTATGTGTTCATTTGTTACTTATTTAAATACAAATACAATTATTTCAAGCTTTTTAGTGTTTATTAACATTTTTTTAGTGTTGTTTAAATTATCCTTTTGTGTTTGTTTTCTTCGTTGTTGTTGTAATACAGGGGAAGAGGTCACGTAAGGCTGCCATCTTGAATTTCTTTGACAGTTCTCATTTCGGACCACATGCGCAAGATAATACCTTAGATATGTGTACTGTGACGCTATGTATAGCTTTTAGGTAAGTGAAAATTTAGGTAGGAGGAAAAGATAGCACATAGAGCCTTTAAATTGATAATTGAGTTTGATATCACAAAACAGTGTTAGTTTTGTGGGTTGTGGCCAAATTCTCGCCAGGAAGTATCAAGTATTGCGCAATAATATTGACCGTGTAAGGCCTGTCTGTATTGTGCACTAACTGCGGTACGATTTGTTTTCACGCAATATTTTGTTGCTGTTTATTGACCAGTAATAAAGCCTAGTGTAGGGCCCGCAGAACAATGAATCTCTATACTCAATATAACCTTCGAAGTTGGGTCAGAATGTTACGATGCAATCATTTTAGGCGGGGAAATCGGGAATGCAACTGGCTATATATTATTATATTATAAGTATAAGGATATAAGTCGACCATATCAGGACCCTGCGTATCGTCCTTGAACAGTCGATGGAGTTTCAATCACCGATCAAAGACCTTCAATCGAGTTGTTTGGTACAGGAATTCCTCCAAAAAATGTTGCCATTATTAGGGAGTCCTACAACAACGCATTAATAAGGCTCGTGCTGCCTTCGGTACTCTGCCACAATTTGAAAATCCAGTCAAATCTCCTTACGCACTAGGTTGAGATTCTTCGAATCCATTGTCAAATCCGTGCTGTTATATGCTTGTGAAACCTGGAAAGTCACGTCTACCATTTTGGAGAAATTGCAGGCTTTTGTGATTCGCTGTCTTCGCCACATCCTAAAGATTCGCTGGCCACAAATAATATCAAATGAGGAATTGTGGCACAGGACAAGTCGAGAGCGGCTGGACGTCGACATAAGAAAGCGTAAATGGCGTTGCATTGGTCACACACTGAAGAAACTAAACGATGAAATTGCAAAGCAGTCCTTTAAATGAAATCCTCAGGGTGCACGGCGGGTCGGAAGACCAAGAACAACACGGAATCAAATGTCTTAGCGGAAGCAGAATCCCATCAGAGAAAGACGTGGCCGCAGTTAAAGTACCTTGCAGCAGACCGTGAAGGATGGAGACGTTTTGTTGACGCCCTATGCCCCAGCCGGGGTTACAGGACACGATGATGATGATGTTAGGATATACGTCAACCATATCAGCACCCTGGGAATCGTCCTTGAACAGTCGATGGAATTTGAATCACCGCCTTACCTTATGTTCGTGGATTTTGAGAAGGCCTTCGATTGAGTTAACTGAGAATGTATGCATATGGAGATCGTTGCTTGGTAGAGGAATTCCCCCAAAAAATGTTGTCATTATTAGAGAGTCCTACAACAACGCAAGGTTTTTTGTTTTACACAGTGGGCAGCTGTCCGAGCCCTTGTTAGTGCAGCAGGGTGTGAGACAAGGCGTTGTTCTATCGCCTATTCTCTTCCTGCTGGCGATGGACGACGGCCAGTGTTGGTACAGCTGAGCGACAGGGCATTCAATGGAGACCATTTGAAAGGCTCAGTTCTTTAGACTATGCCGATGACGATTATGTCTACTGGCAAATAACATCAGTGGATTGAACGGGATGTACCAAACACTGCAAGTGAAGGGAGAGTTCACTGCAAAGCAGTCCTTTGAATGGAATCCTCAGGGTGCACGGCGGCGGGTTGGAAGACCAATTATAACATGGAAATCAAATGTCTTAGCAGAAGCAGAATCCCAGAGAAAGACGTGGTCACAGTTAAAATATCTTGCTGCAGACCGTGAAGGATGGAGACGTTTTGTTGACGCCCTATGCCCCAGTCGGGGTTACAGGACACGATGATGATGATGATGAAGTATCTTAGAAATTCATTTTTTTTAGTTTTTAAAGCGGGTTTTTGTATCTCCTAATTGATTTTTTAATTCAACTTACGAGGTTTTGACAGAAAGCCGACGATCAGTGTTGTCACCTTACCACAATTGTGGTAGATCTACCACTTTTTTCCAAGATTTTGATAATATACCACTTCTACCACTTTTTGCTCATCCAGAACTAACAAAATTTGAAATTCAAAGATAATCCGATCATTCATGACAAAAAATCCCAAAATTTTTCAGTAGAAAAAAAAATTCCTGTGAGTTTTTGTCTCTATGTACTTACCTGAATGCACCATTGGAATTATTTAGAACTGATTTCTTTTCGAAATAGAAATCTAGTAGATTTTTTCAAAGCTTGTGTCATATTTTGGGAAAAAGGGGAAACTGTGCGCTGTGCCCTAGGAGCATTTCATGATACGCTTTCCTGACATGTTTTTTGGTTTGAGTTTTGATCACCACATTCAAAGTGAAGAAATAGATACTAAAAATTGTTTTTCTTTGATCTTATCAAATAGGTACATATATTAAACTAATGAATTAAATATTCTTTGTCAACTTGCTTAAAAATTGTTATACACAAAACATAATTTAAATGTTAATAATAAAAGAAAACCTGCCTTTTTAATATTTTAAAAGTCATTTTAAAAAAGATTTTAAGAAACAATTGTTTTTTTTCCACAAATGTAATAATGTATTAAGTTTTGCCAACGCGTTTCGTCTTAGTTAGGGTTTCATCAGGGCACTCCTGTCCTAACTAAGACGAAACGCGTTGGAAAAACTAAGAAATCAAATTATTAAATTTGTGGAAAAAACAACTGTTTCTTTAAATCTTTTTAAAATGTCTAAGATTAATTTCCACCAAGTGATTAACGATTAACCCTAAATCGATTGATTATATTAAAAATTTTAAAAGGTATATATTTTTATAATAATAATTCTTATTGATATCCCAGACAAAATTATTAAGATCTGATATATTTTCATTGCTCAAAAAATTCTTCAAAGTGTCTGATTCTCAGTCCCCTGCCCGTTTTCGAAAGGAAAAATTTTTGCAGTTCTCTTATTTTAGTTCCAAAACCAAAATTAACCCTCAATTATGACGTTAAATAAGAAATCTTTTTATTATACAAAAACATTTTTAGTACATACATACCACTTCATTTAATTTAAAAAAAAAATTAATTGAACTTTTTTTTAATTGAACTTTGTACAAAATATCGTTAATTTTGAAAACTATCGAAGTTTCAGATTTGGTAGCGTGAAGCATTAAGTCTGGTGAAAATAAAACGGTATCCGTGTCTCACGTCCATTCGCTATTTAATTTGTTAAGAAGGCATTTGTGCTACCTACAGGTCTTGGATTGTCCGTTCAGTTTCTCAGTCCTCTAATGAGTATTTACAGGATAAAAATCTATATATGTAAGTAGGCATTTTCTAGCATAATTATGTGGCTAAGTAAAACCTTAATAATATATTTTTTTTCTTTTTTTCGTACAATGCGTAACTATGTTTTTGGCGCAAAAAACTTTGAAAACACTCAGTCTCCTGGCCCCAGTCCCCTTGCACTTTTACGGCTAACTGTTTATCAAAAGACCCCAAAAGTGTTCAGTTAATGCTACTTTTCCTTGTTAATACTTGTTAATACAAGCTTGCTCTTATTATCAATGTGGCTTAGATTTGTAAAAGAATATTTATACAGGCAAGGGGTACGTTTTTCTAAAAAATTGACTAAAAATAATAAAAAAAAAATCCTAGTCCTATAAGCACATGTTTTCAAAAAATGTCGATAAAATTGCTGTTTTTTATTTTTCTGACTGGCCGCTTTCCATTCTGTGAAAGAAAGCTCTAAATCAACTAGAGATAGTCCATTTTCTTCCAAAAATATCTTCATTTTCTTCCACTTTTTGTAGAATCACCCATATACTTCGATGAATTAATTGGTTCTCTTTGACTAAAATAAATTTTTCCTTATTTAATTTTTGGAAATTAAAATCTACCACTAAAAATCTGGATCTACCACTATTTCTTAGACTTATATACCACTTTTTTAAAACTGGAAGTGACAACACTGCCGACGATATACTTGATCTTGCCTTCATTAAACCCATCTTCTTGGATTCCTTCACAGGACTCACGAAAGCACCACTGAAATCAAGCTTTGTTCTTCCGATTATGTCGGCGTAAGCGACGGACTTTTGAAAGACTGTGCCTCTGATGTTAATGTGAGAGTTTTGCACTATTCTCTCAAGAACGATGTACAAGAAGCCATATGACAGCGCGTCACCTTGCCTAATACCTTGATATAGAGCAGCGTGCATTTTATGTTATCATTCTGCACAAATGGACGAGTTTGGAAGTGATGCCAAAACTAGACAGTGTTCTACATAGCTCATCTCTGTAGATGCTGTCATAAGCAGCCCTGAAATCGATGAAAAGGTGGTGGGTATCGATTTGAAACTCCTGGGTTTTTTCCAAGATCTGCCGTGGTGCGAATATTTGGTGAAGCCACACTGTTATTGACCTATCAGGTTGTTGACGAAGAGCTTCAGTCGGTCACAAAGTACGGATCTTGTATGCGATGTTGAGGAGACTGATACCTCTGCAGCTGGTGCAGTCCAGAAGATTGCTTTTCTTCAGGATCGGGCAAATAAGGCTAAGGTTCCATTCATCGGGCATGCTTGCCTCCGACCATATTTTGCAGATGAGTTAGTGCATATACTCATAAATAAATTCATCGCCAGCGCTTTATTAGACTTAAGTTTAGATATTACTGGCTGAACAGAATGGAGACGGAGCTACAACTGGAGCTGCACCTGGAATAGCTGTAAAAATTTTGAATACACACAAATTCAATGATGCCAATTGAACATGACGCAGCTGGACAAGTTGGCCAACTTTTAACTTTTGCTTGCAGCTTTTTTGACGTTTCAAAATTGCGAGCAAAACGAAGTGTTTACATGTGGGTTAAAGTAGTTTTTAAACTCTTTTTAATCACTCATAAAGACGTAAAGCAATTTAAGCTTCTTTTTCATCATTATTCAGTTTTATTTTTGTTTTCATTTTTATTTTCGATACTAAAATGTCAGAAAGCTGTACAGCTACATTGTGGACGCGTAAAAAAAATTATGTACGACACTAAAATGTCAGAAAGCTGTACAGCTACATTGTGGACGCGTAAAAAAAATTATGTACGACACTCGGGTGGATACAATTGTTGGCCTTCTACGTCAATTTTCATGGCAGCGGAATTCGATTCGTCATCACCGTTATACAATTTGCAGAAATGATTTTTCCATATTCTCATGTGTTGACTGCGATTCTACCACTATGTTCCCCTGATCATTCTTGCAGGCTTCGGTTCAGACCTTGTAACCCTGGGAGGTTCTTTAATATTAGTTTTTACATTATAGATCTGTTTCATATCATTTTACCGTTTTTGGATTTTCACTAGCCGAAGAATTTTTGAACAAGAATTCTTTGCCTCCATCAGTGGGGAAAAATTTCATTGATTTTGTGTCTGCTCCATGTTTTGGTTTAAGGCATTCGATCGCTTTTGAAATTTTGCAACGAAAATTGTGGGTCCTAGAAAGCACGATGTGTCTCGTCACTATTCGAGAAATCAGATTATATATGTAGGTTTTGGTAGATAGGAATAGATATAGTACGTAAATTAATTTTCCAACTTTAATACTTGAATTTTTTGCACGTCTAACAAAGTTGTTTTGGCTTGAAGTTAATGTTTATAAAGGGTGATTTTTTAGCTGGTTTGGTTTTGGCAACACTGGTTTTGACAGCTGACGTGTGTTTAGTACCTTGTGTCACTGTCAAACAGCTTCAGTTTGGTTTGCAATTTAACCATGGATCGTCTTACAAATGAACAACGCTTGCAAATTATTGAATTTTACTATCAAAATTCGTGCTCGGTTCGAAATGTTCATTGCGCGCTGCTTCCATTTTATGGTCGGCATTCTCGACCTTCTGAGCAGTCTATTCGGAAGATTGTGACCAAATTTCGCACCAAATTTACTTTGTTTTACATTAAACCACCAACACGTTTACGTACTGTGCGTAGTGAAGAAAATATTGCGGCCGTATCAGCTAGTGTGACAGAAGACCGCGAAATGTCGATTCGGCGCCGTTCCCAGCAGTTAGGCCTTTGTTACAGCACTACGTGGAAAATTTTGCGGAAGGATTTGGGCGTAAAGCCTTTTAAGATACAGCTGGTGCAAGAACTAAAGCCAGCCGACCTACCACAACGCCGAATTTTTGGTGAATGGGCTCTTGGAAAGCTGGCCGAGGATCCGCTTTTTTATCGAAAAATTGTGTTCAGCGATGAGGCTCATTTTTGGTTGAATGGGTACGTAAATAAGCATAATTGCCGCATTTGGAGTGAAGATCAGCCAGAAGCATTGCAACAGCTACCAATGCATCCCGAAAAAGCCACTGTTTGGTGCGGTTTATGGGCCGGCGGCATTATTGGGCCATATTTCTTCAAAGATGATGCGAATCGCAGCGTTACTGTCAATGGTGAACGCTACCGAGCGATGATAACAAACTTTTTTTTGCCCGAAATGGAAGTTCTTGACTTGCATGATATGTGGTTTCAACAAGACGGTGCCACATGCCACACAGCACGCGAAACAATGGCGCAATTGCGAGGCGAGTTTGGTGAACAGTTAATTTCACGTTTCGGGCCGGTCAATTGGCCGCCTAGATCGTGCGATTTGACACCATTAGATTATTTTTTGTGGGGGTATGTCAAGGCTAATGTCTATAGGGACAAGCCCGCTTCGATTGACGCACTGGAAGCCAACATCCATGCATTCATTCGTGAGATACCGGCCGATATGTGTGAAAGAGTATGCCAAAATTGGACTCAGCGGATGGGCTACCTGAGACGCAGCCGCGGTCAACATTTGCATGAAATTATCTTTAAACATTAAATTGCAAGGTTCAAACTATCGATTCAAATAAATATTTCATTCATTTTTTCGAATTTTTTGTGTTTTTTTTTTTTTAAAAGTTCTAAACCTCTTAAAAAATCACCCATTACAAAAATCTATTCTCTCGGGAATTACCTACCAAAAAGTCTCTTTTTTTTTCTTTAAATGTATTGAAGGGATACAGCATGATTCCACCCTCTCTTAAAGTATAAAAGTATACTTAAGCATCTAAATGACAAAACATCAGGAAGGAAAAGTTAAAGTTAGAAGAATACTTTTCCTAAATTTTTCTTTTTTTTTTTGCATTTTCACCTTTTTGAAGGAAGTAAATTTTACATTATGTTTCGGGAAATAGAAAATACATAGTTCTTAATATAAAGACACTACCTCTGTCTTGAATGCCTTTGTTTAGTTCTTTAAATCTTAAAACATTAATTATAAGTCTTGACAAAAGCATTTCCATTTTTTTTTTATTTTCTAGTAAGGTTCCTGCTTGTGATGGTGGTTTTTTGTAAGTGTTTTTTTACTCTCAGAAGGTTTTTTTTTTAACCCTTTTGCCAAGTATCTACGTATGCATAGCATACCCTACCCAACCTACCTACTTTGATTTATTCAAAACACTATTTATACGATAGAAATAGATTTTGCTGAAGCAATACAATGGATGTGGATGGATAGCTTCTTTTTTTGCTCTGGGGGACTTTACAATTCAACAGAAATGTAGAAAAGAGAATAGTTTTTTTTTTTTTACTGAATTTGGCAAAAAATATTTTTCTCTTCAATATTCAGTCATGTATACCTTCATATATCTCTATACACAACACATGCACACATGGTTTACACAAAGACAAAAAAATAACCAACATTGAATTGTTTAAATTTATTTTGTCAATTCTGGAGGACATGCTCAATTCGGTGAAAATAAAAATATCCGTCGGATACACACAAAAGATATAAAAATTGTGTTCCTATAGTATATCAGCTATTATCCTTACAGAGCTCTTCTCTGTGTGTAGTAGTATATAATTGGAAAAGCTTTTACTGTGTTGTGTGCATATAATATGTATATATGCAAATATTTATGCACATGTGTGGGTTTAATGTTGACAGGTTGTTGTATCCCACCCATAGTAACAGTATAGTAGGAGATTTTATGCTTTTCCTTGCCTTGCTACATGAGACATGGCACATGGACCATTCTAAAAATGCTGGTACCATGCCATCTCTATAAAGGTAGAAGACAAGAGTCGCATACAAAACGATAAAAACATGACACTGAAGAATAAGAGCAAGGAATTTTATATAAAACTAGATATAGAGAGTTTTCCTTTTATTATTTGGCAATAAAAAGGATATTTTTTCTTTTTATTTTCTCCTGGATCGTTTGTGGTTTTCATGTTACCAAAAATACGTATTCCTTAATGGGAATATATATTTTGACAAAAGCCATTTGAGGGTTTATTTTATTGCAAACTGTTTTTTTTTTTTTTATTATAACTTTATTTTCTGTTTTGTTTTATTTTTTTGTTTGTTTGTGACGAATATTTAAACCTTTAAAATTGGTGGATGAAAAATTTAATACATTGTTTTAGAACTAGTTTCTAAGTGGCAAGTTATCTCTGAGTTAAACCAAAGTTACTTACATCGATATCAATGTTAAATCAGAATGAAGATTTTCAGTAGATTTTTGTGTTTTTTGCCAAGTTAAACAAGAGTTAATTCACCAGTGTATTGAGGATGATCTCAAACTAAAGTACTGGGTTTTAATGTAGAAAACAATTTACATAACTTGCCTATTAGTATAAGTAGAGGAATAACACGTTAGATTATGTACCTATATCATCGCGTCTTTACCTACTTCCCGATAGTCCCAAAATGACCACTTCTGTACCTTCTTTTTAACATAGATATCCATAGAAAATATAAGGAAATACTATCCAAAAATTAACTAATTTATTTATATTTATTTCTATCAAACTCCCAATAATTTTGCTTACTTCGAAATGCATACGAATGCCGGGTAAGAGCAGTTAAAGCGTAGGAACTTATAGTCCGATCAGGAAACCGAATCTCGTGCGGTTTTTGGGGGGACCTTTTTATGATTTGAATTAATTTCTAACAAAGTATGGATGAAATGTAGCTTGAAAGTCGTTTATTTAATCCTGTCGGTAGTCCTGTCGAAACCAAAATCCCTGCGCTTGGGAGCCATTATTGTAATCCTATCGCTTGGACACCGTCGTTTATTTAATCCTGTCGGTAGTCCTGTCGAAACCAAAATGGCGCCCAACCTGTGCCAAATTGTAAAATAAAAAAACTAGTAAATTATTTCAAAGATTTCCATGGTTAAATAACGATTGATGTCATAAAGGATAGGTGTTGAGTAGAAGCATTTTCGGGTAAATGTATGTGTAAATGGCGGGACCTCCCCTTCTTTGATAATTTTTAATATTATGAACATGAAAAAACTTGCAACTTCTTTTCCCAACACGCGTTTGGCATGGGGAGACTTCTCTGAAACTTTAATGGCTGTTTTACAATAACGCGTTCGCGTTCGCGATGCGTACGTTACATTTAACAAGCGCTACGGCCGCGTCGAGATAAATCGAGCAAAAAAATTCAAACTTTTTTCAATACAAGATGGCTACATACCTAAATTGAAATCAAATTGTCAAAACGCACGCAAAAGTTGAATAATCTCTACTTTCGCGTTGTAGCCGCTTACGTTACGTTGGTTTGTGTACCTACTAATTGATGCAAAATCGTAACATTATGCTCAACGCGTCATTGTAAACACTAAACAGAAATTCCTATGCCTGAACTTTTGCGTTGACAGGCAAATCTTTCAACGCGACGCCCAACGCGGCATTGTAAAACAGCCATAATTCTGTTCAAAATAGTTAAATTTACCAAAGAAGTGGAGGATCCACTATTTGACATAAAAAAGTGGAAATACTGAAACTTTGTCCGCAAGTGCGTCTGCTCAACACATATATTTTCCAAGCCCGCGTTTGGCATCTGGAGGGTCTTTCGCAACTTGTTCAAAATTTAAAAATTAACAAAAAAGTGAGAGTCCTACCCTTTGACACACAAAAATGTATATATTTCCAAAAAGTGGACAAACTGACAGCCTACCCGAAGGTGCGTTTATGCAACACCTATCTTTTAAGACATCAACCTTTATTTTCCCAACACGCGTTTGGCGTATGGAGGTGTTTATGCAACTTTGTTCATGTCCAAAATACACGGTGTCCGCCGGGAAGGTATACTACTTTGTACTGCCGCCATTTAGGCAGTCGTGAAGTAGACACGTGGCAAATTTATTATGGAAAAATATTCGATAAACCAACGTGTTTTAATCGTTAAAACATTTTATCAAAATCAATCATCGATTACTGTGACGATGAGAAAGTTTCGTGAAATTTTTGGGAGAAACAACGAGGCACATTTTCATTTGAGTGGATATATAAACAGAATAGTTGGTTCTGGGCAATGGAAAACCCTCAAATTATTCATCAGTCACCTTTGCATCCATTAAAAGTTACAGTCTGGTGTGCATTTTGGTAACTGTGAATGGGGAGCGATTGAAAACTTTTTAATGCCACAACTGCATGCTTTTGGCTTGATTAACATGTGGTATCAATAAGACACATCGCATACAGCCAGGATTACAATGGAATTACTGTGAGACCTCTTTCCACATCAAGTTATTTCGAGAAATTGTGATCACAACAAAAACATAAATGTTAAAAATGGAGCCAAGTTCTTATATGTACAAGAAACCTGTGCGTAAAAAAGTAATGAGTCTAAAATATATCAAATATCTTAAGTAGAGTAATATCGAAACAATTCCAAATCATGACAGAAATTTGGTAATTAATGATTACTGAATAAAATTTGGTGGGTTCACTAGTCAAGTTTTCATACATTTTAAATTTGTGATTGAGTAAGTATTTAAGAGAAAACTTGCCAAGTAAATCCACCAAATTTTAATCAGTAATCATTAATTACAAAATTTCTGTCATGATTTGGAATTGTTTCGATATTACTCTTCTTAAGATATTTGATATCAAACTTCATGAACTTAAAACTTGGCATATATTTTAGATCTCATTACTTTTTTTGGCTGAATTTTTACGCACAGATTTTTTGTACATATAAGAACTTGGCTCCTTTTTTAACATTTATGTTTTTGTTGTGATTTCACTCCTTTTTGCAAAGACTTATTTTGCCAGGTGAAAGTCACCACTCTACAAAGTTTCATAATTCTACGACAACCGAAAATGCTCTATACAAATAATAGCAATTCTGATAAAGTGGGTGGATGGCACCCCCCCTGAATGGACAGTTCCAAATTTTCGATTTTTTCCTTTCTAAGTACTTCAAGTCCTACCAACCTACCAATTTTCATCGTTCTACAACAATCGGAAGTGCTCCATATAATTTATAAGAATTTTGTAGAATGTGGGTGGATGCCACGCCCCCCGAATGCAAAATTCCAATTTTTCAATTTTTTCTTTCTAAGTACTTTAAGTCCTACCGACCTACCAATTTTCATCGTTCTACAACAATCAGAAGTGCTCCATATAATTTATAAGAATTTTTAAGAATGTGGGTGGATACCACGCCCCCTGAATGCAAGATTCTAATTTTTCAATTTTTTTCTTTCTAAGTACCTTAAGCCCTACCGACCTACCAATTTTCATCGTTCTACAACAATCGGAAGTGCTCCATACAATTTATAAGAATTTTTAAGAATGTGGGTGGATGCCACGCCCCGTGTATGGAAAATTCCAATTTTTTTCTTTCTAAGTACCTCAAGCCCTACCGACTTACAAATGTTCATTGTTCTACAACAATCGCAAAGGCTCCATATAATTTATAGAATTCATTTTGATGATCTGTCAGTGAGTCAGTGAGTCAGTCAGTTACGGTTTTTGAAGGCCTATATCTTGGGAACTGCTAATGCTAAAAAGTTGAAATTTGGTGAGCCACCTGTGTTTGATCAGTTCAGCAAATACTCCGAATTTGAAGTTTCTGACTTTATTGGTACTGAAGTTAGAGGGGGGTTGAAAATCGCCTGAGTTTGTTTCTGTAAAAAGGGTGTAGTGCCGCGAACTTGGCCCGTGCCCTTTGATGTAGATTTGCCTCCACGATCGCCTGATTTGACTGCTCCGGACTTCTTTTTGTGGGGATATCTGAAAAGCAAAGTTTATGCAAACAAACCAGAAACGCTTAAGCAACTCAAACAAAATATTCGTGATGAAATTAATGAAAAACCGCGTGAAATGTGTGAGAATGTAATGAAAAATGTGCTCAAAAGGGCTCGCATTTGTGAGACTAACAGAGGCGGACACTGACCTGATATTGTATTCCATACATAATTGCCGGCATTAAATATGTAAAACATTTATCAATATAAGATCCATTCTCTTTCATTTAATCAAAAATTATAAACAAACAAAGTAGTATACCTTCCCGGCGGTCACCCTGTATAAAAAAATTATCTACCAAAAAAAAGTGAAAGTCCTATCCTTTGACTTTTATGTCATGTATGTCCACGAAAAGTGGTAACATTAACATTTTAATAAAAGGCACGTCTACTTAACACCTGTTTCTAATACATCAACTATTATTTCTCAACATGCGTTTGGTATGTGGTATCTGAAAACGTTTCCACAACCATTTCTCATTTTCAAAATATTAAAAAAAAACTATTTAAAAAGTTGCACCCTTTGACATTCAAAAAAGTATGTTTCTGAAAAGTGGAAACACTGATATTTTACCTTAAATGCGTCTCCTCAATACCTATCTATTAAGGCAACGAACGTAGAAATAGAACTAAATTTTTAGTTTATGGATTTTCTTGTGTCATTTTGTTATCAGCATCAGCATCAGCAGGGTATACTAGCAATAAATATAGCACGCGGATCAAATAAAAATGACTGCTTTTTTTTATCGTGGGACGTAGAGCTACATCCCAGTAATCTCAATTTTGTGTGAGCCTTAGACTTTATATTATGATGTTAAAAAAGAAAAGGTTTACATACATAGATATAAATACCAAACGCCAACTTACTACAAGTCATCAGCAGTTCGATCAACGGACTCGATTTTTGAGGAAGAAGAAAAAGAGCTTGAAAACACAAATTATTGAAAAAATGATAATTTTTATTTGTACTGGATGCGATATCTATGTAACTCTAGTGTCTGTGGTAGTAGACTTTTCATACTATGTTTGAAATTTTTGAACCACGGATACGTAATCCTCAGAAAAATTAATTCAATGGAACTCATATTTTATGAAACAAAAAGATTAAGAGACAAAATTTAAGGAGGAAGCATTTGGACCACGATGCAGGATGTTGACGAATCGTGTGTCTGTTTTACCTACTGGATCCTCCTTTTTGCACCAGCGGTCTTCTTCTTCGTCATTTGCTGCTTCTCGACCTTGGGGGTCTGTCCCTTGGCCGGCATGAGCTAAAGAACCACGCACTTTACCTCCGAGCAGTGGTAGATGGACATCCTATTCGAAGGATGAGAAGCTGCTAATGCAGGCATCATTCTCAAAAGCGTTTCCTTTACCTAATTGTGGACAAAATCCTCTGTGATGCCCTTCAATTGGGTCAGTAGATACTTGATGCAGGCAATGGTATCATTTCTGGAAATCTCTAGGGTCTCAACGGTGTCCAAATCAAGTACAAAAAGCTAGATATCTAAGGTATTTATTATACTGCGCAGGTTGTCAGTCGAAAATAAAAAATGGCTGTGAGCGTGAGGAAGAAAACACACGTAAAAACAACAACAAATTAAAATTGAAATTGTCAGAAATAAAAATGGCTGGGAGCGTGATGACTTAAATACATGTAAAAACAACAACAAATACTGACATTTGACACAAATTTTGATATATGCGCAGAAGAAACAAAAATCAAAACTCTAATGATATTACCTTTAATATGTGTACTGTGGATATTGGCTACTTTTTAGGCAAATTTATGAAAAAAGGGGAAAACAGCACAATTGTTTATAATTGATGACAGTTTTAAAGCTTAAAGTTTAAAGCTTCTCGTATCCAACGTATACGACTTGAAGAATAACGATTTTGATACGAGACGAGTTCGAGTTCGACTACGAGTACGAGACAAAATACGACTTTCTGAATATGGGTGATTGTTGGCACTTTTCAGCAACACACTTTTTTTTTTTTATCAAATGGTGGGACCTCTACTTTTTTTTAATATTATGAACACGAAAAAGCTTGCAAATTATCTTCCCAGCACGCGTTTGGCATCTGCAGGCTTTTCTGCAACTTTTATTGTGTTCATTAAAAGTTATAGTATTAAAAATTACCAAAGAAGGGGAGGCCCCACCCTTTGACATAAAAAAGGATGATCCCGAAAAGTGACCACGCTGACACTTTTGGTTGTTGCATTTGGGTGATGAAACGTTCGCACAGCTGTTCTCTGAACATTGATATTCCTCAATAACAGCAACGAATGTCTCCACCTTGGGTTTTTGTTTTGAGTAAACTCGTTACCTAAGCAAAATTTCTACAGCAAGGTATTTAACTCCAAATTTTTGTATAGTGAAAATGCACAATGGCAATTCCAAAATTAAATAACAAATAACATTTGACAATTTAGACGTTTCAATTGTGCGTATGTATGCGTGCTTCTGGTTTTGATTCTTTCTTCAAATAAAGAATCGATGCTCTCTTCTTTTCAGAAAAAGAACTGTCATCTAGTGCCAAATGAACTTTTTCAGAAGCATTTGAATTGCTTCCGGATGCTTTGGGAGTATCAAACGAAAACGCTATCAGTCATTCGTGAAAACGAAAAGATAAAGTGACATTTCGTTTGTCGATGGAGCAATAATTTTCACTTGTCTTTCACTGACAACACTTTTTGTTTGGAAATGTTTCCTATTTGGGCTTTATTTCCCATTTGATTTATTATTTCGAGTATTGTTTCTTTTTATAAAAAGAAAGCAAGATGAATCAGGAAATATCATGCAAAATAATCAGTCTTTTTTTTGCGTTGTTTCCAAATTGATTTAAGCGCTTTTCCAAATGGCTGTAAATTTTGATTTATGGTATTAAGTTTTTCTATGCAATCGCATATTTATGTAAGTATGCCAGGTGGGCCACTTAAAAAGCTCGACGGGCCACATGCGGCCGGCCGGCGGGCCTCAGGTTGAGTATAGCTGTCTTAGACTATCATATACCAGAACTCAAACAAAACAAGTAATCACTTTCTTGCCTCCAAGAAATACCATAAGCGTTAGTTGATTTAATTAACGACTGCACCGTTCCTTGGACTGAACGAAATATCAGACAGAAAGCAAGGTGTATTATTAAAAACCAAACAGATTATTAAAGAAAACTAAAAAGAACTAAAATCTTACTTTCTGTTAAAGACTTGAAGCAAGAAATGCGAACCGTTATTAGAATAATTTTCATGTATACCTACTCTAAAGTCCATCATTTGTGGTTTGAAAAGTTTCAAATAATTGTGAGAAAATAAACAGTTGTTGTATTAATTGATTTTTGTTTTTGTCTACAAGTGTCCTAAAAATATTATGTACTAACCCTTAAGCAAAGAATTTGTAAGTATAGATATGGGGTGTTTTCTTACAGAGGAAAAGCTTTCCATTTTAAAATAATGATTATACCTTTGAAAGTTCTTTTTTCGCACAAAAAAATTTTATTATTATAGAAATTGATTTGAAATTGACCAAAACATCTATCAAACTTTTATGCTAGGTAAATTCTTACTTTAAATTCGACATTAAACAATAGATTAGTATTTTATGAAATGCACTGCCTTGGTAAGTTAATACGATAGGATATACCACCTTATGTGGGGATATTTGCAATAAAAGAACGCCATCTAACTGATCTCTAATCATCAAAAAAGGTCAAGTAGAGGACAGTCTGATGTCCCATTTCTAGAAATTTCCTAATGAGGTAGGTAGTGCATCCTGAAAAGTGTATTTTATAACCAAAGCAACCACGGAAAGCTTGTCTGACCAGTGGTTTTGTAAATGTTAGAAACAAAGCTGTCAGTTGGCATACTTTTATTCAATAGGCATGATGAGAGAGGTAATCTTACAGTTGTCTCTCAGACTATTACATGTGCCATGAAATAAAGTCCAATACAATTAAACCCAAAACTAAAATGCAATACAATCTAAAGTTAACAGCTTTCTTGGTCAACAGTACTTAGCGTATTCAAATGACTTTTACTTCCTTTTTGGGCCCTCTGTTTCGCTCACGCAACTCCTTTGCTCAGCTTAGGGTAAGTTAAGTCGCCAAAAGACAGCAGTATCTTGGCTGGCACTGTATAGCTCATGCTAAAAAACACATTTTTTTTTTTTAAGTAAAGATATGAATTCAATAAAGCCCAAAGCTTTATTACACTTTTGAGAGTGAAAGTCCAAAATCGTTGTATTGCATTGGACTTTATTTCATGGTACCAGACCTCCCATCTGCATAGAAAAGGTCACTCTACAATAGAAGCACGAAGTAGTTAGGGCCACCGAAACCACCCAACAAGGAAATCACTCCCACCAGGAAAATTGTGCTACTGGTTACACTGGATGTCTGAAACGCCTTCAACTCAGTCAGAAGGTCAAACATGTTGAGTGCACTTGAAAGATTCCAAATTCCATAGTTTCTTTTGTGGATGATAAATGATTGCCTTAGAGACCGCGATCTAATTTACCAAACAACAGAAGGACTGAGAAGAAAGGATATCTCCTACGGCGTAATTCTTTTTATAGAGATGCCTGAAAACTCCTTCCTAGTCGAATACGCAGTTGAGGTCACCGTGGTGATAACAATGAGGGACACCGAAGCACACAGAGAAAACTGAACTGAGTTATACGAAGAACAAATTTCTAGATAGAGGAATACGGGCTGTCTCTGGGTAGTGAAAAAAACCGGAGAAGAATACGCAATTGACATGACGTCACCGTGGTGATAACAGCGAGAGACACCGAAAGTGCACAGAGATATAATCGACTTCCACACCAACACCGAAATTACAATGAACAACAAAAGAACACGGTGAAATATCTGGGAATAAGACTCGATACAAAGCTGAGTTTCTAGGAATATAAACGGTTGGCAGTGGAACGTGTTTCAAAAACTACAGCATTCATGTGTCTAGATTGATGGCAAACATTGGAAGCCCAATAGCAAGCAAAAGGAGACTGATGTCTTAAATAATGCATGCAATCCTCGTTATACGGAAAACGGAAGTGAAATATGGGAAGTAGCTCAATAAGAGAAATACAAGAAGTAGATGGCAGCAGTACAAATACTAGGTGCTCTGCGCATAGCTAGCTCCTACTCCTACCGCATGGAATTGAAGCCAGCCGTTCTTGTAGTCACAGGAATGATGCCAATTGATCTTTTAGCATTGCAACAAAAGTACGTCTAAGGGATGAAAATGAAAATGGGAGTGAAAACGGCGCTTACAAAACAGGAGTGACGAGAAGTGATGAGGCTTTTTCAACGCTTTCCTACATGGGATCGGCCAGTACGCAGAATCCACCGTAGACGACATCTATCACACCGTCTTCGAATGTAAAATATGGAAAACTTCAATCCAGAGAACATAGCACAGAGGGTGTTGGAAAGCGAGGAGGAAAGGCAGTGAATCAGCATATATACTCGGTCCACATGCTGAAAACTGGTTGATAGCTTTTGGGGCTTGGATGAAATGACTATTGATTCAAAGTATGTGTCAGAGCTAGGGCTGGCCACGGTACCAGAAAAATCTCGGTATCGGTATTGTAAGAGGTCTAGAAAATGATTTTAGTGAAAACCACCCAGTGGCAGTCCCATTTTTCACATGCTTTATTTTTCGGATAAAATTTCAAGACTTTGACCTGGGTTAAGTAACTTTAGGTAAAGTCACTCATCATGAGCCACGCTTCAAAAATTAGTAATACATCAGAAAACAAATTAAGTTGAAAAATAAATGTCTTCCATTCATTATGCGTATTTTTTTATAACGATTTTTTAATAAATCTCAAAAACATCAAGCTTTTTCAACAACAGGACCTAGGACATGTAACCAAATCGTGAATTTTTTTTTTGCAACTAAGACCAGACCGAAACAAGATGAGACCTTATTATACGAGACCGAGACCAGGACCGAGACGATACTGACTTATACGAGACCGAGGCCGATACCGAGGCGTTACTGAAATTTTTCGATTTTAACGATATCGAGACGGTACTTATAAAATTATCGTTTGGTTTGGTATCGTGGCCATTCAGGCCAGCCCTATCTCGGAACTTGGACTCCCAATTACTTTAGATAGAATAAGCAAATGTTTCCTTAATCAGGCACATTTATGTACTGGAAGCAAAACACGTATTATCAACCAAAAGAGTCCACGCGAGAGTGCCACTAGTATATTAAATATCAATATCTACACCACTGATCAACCAGACAGCATAGTAGGAAAAAAGACGTAGCTTTTACGTCACCAGACGCAGACGACTCCATCACACATGCCACATCCTCTTCACCAGAAGCACATCTAAAACTAATGGGAGTACTTTTTCAAATAGGGGATAAAGATAAACACCGGCAAGGCAAGTAAGAACACACCATCAGTAACTGTCATTAAGAGAAGACTATTTACAACACGCTGTATTAACATCAAAGTCAAGCTTCCAGACAACATGAAAGTAACAGTCAAATATTCAACGAAGTAAGTATGTGCTTGCGAATCAAATTTTCCACCAAGTTGAAATCTAAGAAACTCACAGACTTTATGTTCAAGAAAGCCAACTTTTCGCTTCACTTGGTCCATCCGCTACTCTAGAGATGAAATGAACTAAGTAAGAAGAACAAGCTGTTTGTTTACCGACAGACAACTCATCCAACCTTTTCTGGCTTTCGCCTATCCTGCCATCATAAGGAGAAAGGTCGTATCTCCATTTTAGTAGTTTTGAGATACATAAATACATTTCAATGATTTTGTTTCTCTTGCCTTAAAATAAAATAAATGAAAATGAGAAACTTAAATTTTGCCACGCATTGCAAAATTGTTGAAAAACATTTTACAAAACTTTCTCAAAACAATTTTTGCAACATGTACATCAGCACACATCTCGAGGTAAAAGTTTTGAAGAAGTTTTTTTTGTTTTGTTTGTAATCCACTTATATGTTTTGAAGCAACATTAACCCATTATCTTCTATAGGTACTCTTGCAGCCTGACAGTCCATTTTAAGCCTTTTGACTTTAAGGACAAATCCTATATAGTACTTTGTTTACTATCTTCCAATCCACTTTTCATGTTGCCCCTTCGTGGATTACACTTCGTAACTCCATTATATTCTTCAGCAATAGCCATCTGAATTCTAAAACTGTCACTCACCATCAAAAACGTCTCTTACCCTTTATTTTTTGTCCGAACTTCTCTTATACGTAATTTAACCCTATATAGAATTTATATGTATGTACTTTCAATCGTGGATAGGTATATATCTGGTTATCCTTTTTAGATTGACACTAAGAATTGAAAGAACAAAAATAACATAGGATTTGCTGTGTACAATTTGGTTGAATTTTTTATATAGATACGGGGTGTTTTATAAGTCCAATAAAGCTTTCAGTAAAAAGACACAAAAAGCAGGAAAACTTAATTTTGTTTAAAAAAATATATTTTACTTTTGAGAAGTGTCATTCTGACTTCATGTCTTTATTGTTTTGGAATCACAATTTTGTTATCTTGTGGATAGAGATTTTAATAACAGTAGCTGTTTAAGGTGGTGGAGGATTTATTTATTTTATATTCGGAGTAGGTAGACATAGAAATAAAAGTAAGAAGAAGACACTTCATATTTTATAAGGAGCACGGAAATTATTGCTAGCTACATATGTTTATCACAACAAAAACATAAATGTTAAGAAATAGAGCCAAGTTCTTAAATGTACGAAAAACCTGTGCGCAAAGAGTCAGCCTAAAAAAAGTAATGAGATCTAAAATGTATTCCAAATTCTTATAGTTCTTGAAGTATATAATATCGAATATCTTAGCTAAGGAAATGTTATATCAAAACAACTCCAAATTAATAAAAAAATTGGTATTTAATAATTACTGATTGAAATGTGTTAAGGTTCACTGGTGGTCAAGTTATCATACATTTTGATTGTGAGTAACTAAGGCCCATTTTGCTGATACGAATCTTTAGGATTTATGTTCAACTTAAAAGCTTATGTTCTACTTTCTCTTCTGCCTTAACTGTTACACATAAGCAGCCCCGGATCTACGATTTTGCAGAACCGGGGCAAAAACTTGATTTTGGCACCCCTGCAGTTTTTGATAGAATGAAAAAGAAAAAAACATTTGGTTGGATTTTTTGTCACTGGGAGAATAAAACTTTTTAATGGATGTGCAGTCTACATCTATTCAGCAAATTTCATTACCTAAAGATACAAAATTGACAACGGCTAAACAAAGACGATACACAGCCAAGGTTCGTAGAACGATAAAATATGATTCGTTCTCACGTAAAAATTCAAGAGGAATTTTTTTTATATTCGATCGCGAATCTTAGTTTTTGGTTCCTAATAAAATTTGTTTTCACTCGAATCAAATCTGCAAGGATCTGTAGAATATGGTTCGTTCCCGAATTTATCATGGGAGAACTATTGAAGATCTATTCACGAACCATTCAAATAGGAAAGAAAAATGTAATTTTTAGAAAGGACAAAATTTCGCTAAGCCAAAGTTAAGTTAGATAAAGTATCGAAGTACAAAGTTGCAAAAAAAGTTTTGAAACCCTCGGGACTTCGTTGTTCCTTGAGCGATTTAAACTAAATTGACAGAGGTGATAGCTGAGACAGAGTTATACCAGAAAAAAATATATTTTTAAAATAAGACGTTTCAAAATTATGGCAAAATTTTTCAACTTCGTTCTTCCTTGACCGATTGCAATGAAATTTCCACAGGTGATAACTGATGCAGAATTGTAACTGAAAAAAATATTATCAAAACAGGATGTTTCAAAAAATGTTGTTGTTCCTTGGACGGTTTCAATGAAATTGGCACATACAATTTCAATCCTTAATAGTCGAGAGCTGAGCAACGTCAAAACACAAGTCATTTTAGATTGGCTGGTTCTATGATACGCGTGCGGGCAGTCACTGGCTGGTGGAAAATGTTGTGTTATCCGCCATTTTGAAAAAGAGTGTTGAAAAAAGGTAAATGCATTTTTCTCGGCTCCTATAGAACAAAGAGTGCCTAAAAATTTTTATTTGATTTTGTAGGTTGAAATATCTTTAAAATTTTTTGTTTTCAAACATTTCGGACATCATGAAAATTTGGTGTCGAAAAACTGTAAAAATGGTTTTAAGCATTTATCTCACCTTTTGTTCATCTGAACGAAAAAATTTTTACTAAACAGTTTTTGTTGAAAACCTGATTTCCTACATTTGTTTGTATTTAGGTTTTTCGTGAACTAAAAAATACCTAAAATACAGTATAATAAAGTTGCCAGTTTCCAGCAAATAATTCTTTAGGCAAGACTACGATTTGTACGGCGGGTGGTGGCGTGGTGCGATGATTGTTGAGGGACACAGTTCAGGTGTTTTATATTATTATTCAAGAAGGGGTATCTATCTCCTACAGTTTAGGAAGGAGGGGAAGTTTTCTAAAAATACACTTGCATACAATGCAAAAATCAATTGTTAAGAAACCACCGAAAAACTTCCAATAATGTTTTATAGCTCGTTTCTTTTATTCATTTTTTCAATCAAGTTATAGTAGTCAAAAGTTTTTAAGAAATTATTTTAAATGGTGAAATAATTATAGAAAAAACTGCTAAGGGTTGACGGAGAAATACATTTTAATGTTCCATTGTCCCATCTCATTTCATTAAGCGTCGCAATTTTGTCAGTCACATGGATTTGGCGCCCCTGTAAGCTGCCGCCCGGGGCACAGGCCCCGGTTTGCCCCCCCATAGATCCGGGGCTGCACATAAGCGCTTATGTTCTATTTAAATATTTAAGTTTCGTATCAGCAAATGGGCCTAAGTCATTAAAAGAAAACTTGCCAAGTAAATCCACTAAACTTCAATCAGTAATCATTAAACTACATTGCCCGTCGATATTTTAGTACCTAAACAACAAATATCAGCTTTGTTCAGTCGGTAGACCGAGAGCTTGCAATATATTTTTGGCGGGAGATTAAACCGGACGATATTAATGTGAGGTTTTTCTGCCAGAGTGAATGAAAATGGTGATTTGCTGGTTGATTTTTGTAACACTAATCGTCTTGTACTGGGTGGGACTGTGTTTAAACAAAAGACTTGTAACAAAATCACCTGGGTACATCCGGATGTTCAAACTGAAAACCAAATTGACCATATCATGATTCAGCAGCGAGGGAGGAAGTCAATGTGCAATATTCGAACTATTAGAAATAACGACTTGGGAAGCGACCACCATTTGGTTCTCATGAGTCTCAGCTACGAACCGCAGCTGTACAACGACAATCACAGGGTACAGCAAGAAGTTCGAAGTTCAATACAAATGCTTTTAGTGATTCCAACATATGTCGTAACTATGTCACCAACCTTATTGACAGAGCTTCGCCATTAAACGGAATTCTACATTCAACAATTGATGAGATGTGGGGTGATATAAAAAGTGTTTTTATGGTGGCTGAATACAAATCTGTCATTGAATAGCCCGCCGACCTGGTCAAAAAGCTGAAAATAAACTGGCTGAGATGGCTGGGACACGTGGACACCAACGCACCAGCCCGACGAGTCTTCAAATCTACCCCTGATGGTCTACGCAGCAGAGGAAAACCCCACCTTAGGTGGCGCACACAAATGGAGAACGACTTCAACCGACTTGGAGTGCGTAACTGGAGGTAGCTAGCTAGGGACTGAGTTGGCTGAAGGGGCATGTTGTTTGAGGCCGTAGTCCACCCTGGACTGTAAGCGCCATCTAAAGCAAAGTAAGTAAGGATACAAATCTGTAACCAAGCAGACGAGATTTAAAATTGAGCTTCGCAAATCATTGAAAATGCAAATAAATGCCAAAACAGATGCTCAGCGAAAGGCTGAATTGCGAAGCGAGTATCGCCAAGCACATAAGATAGTCTAACGCTGTGTGAGAAGTGACAAGAGGGTGAGCCTAGACGGTCTCGCAGAAAATGCGGAAAACGCTGCCAGAAGAGGGGATATGAGAGAATTGTACCCAATATCCAAGGAAGTTATTGGGAAAAAAAGTAACACCAATCATCCTGTAGTGGATGTGGATGGTACACTTTTGGTATCAATTGAGGATCAGCTACGCAGCTGGAAGGATCACTTTTGTGGCTTGCTTCATGGGGATTCCGTTGGGCAAAGTGCTTGCTGAAGTACCCCAGCTAAACGAGATGCATATATCTGATAGGGGTATTGACATCAAACCCCCTACAATTTTATTATTTATTTATTTGAGGTGGCGCTACAGTCCGGGGTAGACCAGGGCCTCAACCAACAAGCTTCTTCCAGCCGGCTCGGTTTCTAGCTAGCTGTCTCCAGTATCGCACGCCAAGTTGGTTGAGGTCCTCTTCCACTTGAGTGCGCCACCTTTTACGCTGTCCACCTCTACTGCGCTGTCCCACGGCGTTGGATTCGAAGACTTTCCGGGCCGGAGCATTGGTGTCCATTCGCTCTAGGTGACCCAGCCATTTTAGTCGTTGGCTTTTCACTTTTGAGGCTAGGTCAGTGTCGCTGTACAGCCCATACAGTTCGTGGTTGTATCTTCTTCTCCATTCCCCATCTATGCAGACGGGACCAAAAATCACCCGGAGAATTTTCCTCTCAAAACAGCCTTACGGATTCTCATCCACCGTTAGCAGTGTCCATGTCTCTGCACCATACATCAGGACTGGGATGATAAGCGTCTTATACAGGGACAGTTTAGTTGCTCGAGGGAGGGCTTTTCTTCTCAATTGCCTTCTTAGCCCAAAGAAACAGCGATTGGCAAGAGTAATTCTTCGTTTGATCTCGGCACTGGTATCGTTCACTGAGTTTATAGCGGATCCTAGGTAGAGAAAGTCTCTGACCACCTCAAAATTATAGCTGTCTATAGTGACGTTCTGTCCTAGACGTCGGTGTTGGGTGTCCTTTCTTGTTGACAGCATATACTTCGTTTTGCTTTCATTCACCGTTAAACCCATCTTCTTGGCTTCCTTCTCAATGCTCACAAAAGCACCACTGACATCAAGCTTTGTTCGTTCGATTATGTCAATGTCGTCAGCTTAAGCGAGTAATTGGACGGACTTTTGAAATATTGTGCCTCTAGTGTTGACGTGAGAGTTTTGCACTATTCTTTCAAGAACGATGTTGAAGAAGTCGCATGACAGCGCGTCGCCTTGCCTAAAACTTTTTTTGACATCAAAGGTGTCGGTGAGGTCTTTGCCGACCTTGATGGAGCAGCGTGCATTCTCCATCGTCATCCTGCACAAACGGACGAGTTTGACAGGGATACCAAAACTAGACATTGCTCTATATTGCTCGTCCCTATAGATGCTGTCATACGCGGCCTTGAAATCGATAAAAAGGTGGTGGGTATCGATTTGAAACTCCTGGGTTTTCTCTAAGATCTGCCGTAGTGCGAATATTTGGTCGATGGTGGACTTCCCTGCCCGAAAGCCACACTGATATGGACCTATCAGGTTGTTGACGAATGGCTTCAGGCGTTCACAAAATACGGCAGAGAAGATCTTGTAGCCGATATTAGGAAAACTGATACCTCTGTAGTTGGTGCAGTCCAGATGATCGCCTTTCTTGAGGATCGGGCAAACAATGCTGAGGTTCCATTCATCGGGCATGCTTTCCTCCGACCATATTTTACAGATGAGCTGGTGCATACTCCTAACCAATTCATCGCCAGCCGCCGCAAGGCCATCAGCTCCAGCAGCTTTATTGGACTTTAGTTTAGATATAGCTATCCTTACTTCGTCAAGATCGGGTGGACGGAATTCTTGGCCTACGTCGTCCAGGTTGAATGGTGCAATCTGCATGGTAGCGGAATTCGCTTCGTCATCGCCGTTATAAAATTTGCAGAAATGATTTTTCCATATCCTCAGCACCGACTGCGATTCTACTATGATGTTCCCCTGATCGTCCTTGCAGGCTTCGGTCCGGGCCTTGTAACCCTGGGAGGTTCTCTTTACCTTTTGGTAAAACTTCCGAACTTCATTCCTGCAATGGCATCCCTCTATTTCCTCGATCGCACGCTTCTCATGCTCTTTCTTTTTCCTTCTTAGAAGCTTGTGTTCCTCTCTCCTCTTCTGCTCGTAGAGCTCGCGAGCAGCTCTGGTCCTTCTATGCAGCGCCACTTTGTATGCCTGTTGTTTGGCTGCATGTACTTGTCGGCATTCTTCGTCGAACCAGGGGCTTTGCTGTGGTGGTCAAGCAAAGCCCAGCACGTCAGAGGCGGTATCTCTGATGGCTTCCTGGCAATTCTTCCACTGGTTCTCCATGCTTGCAGTTGGTGGTATAGGACTTTTTAAGAGGGTGCGAGAGACTCGATCGGAAAAGGACCTGGCGATTTGTTGCGACTGTAGCCGTCCGACGTTAAATTTCCTTACAGTATTTCCCTGCTTTGGCTTTGGTCTGGATATCCGTAGCATTACCTTGGCTACAACGAGGTAGTGGTCCGAGTCAACGTTGGCTATCCTCGGAACGTTCGGACATCCTTGATACTGGAGGTGTGCCTTGCGTCGATCACAATGTGGTCAATCTGGTTAGCGATTGATTGACCAGGAATTCGCCATGTCCCCTTGTGTATATCGAGATGCGGGAACTGCGTACTAGCTACCACAACATTTCGCCCCGCAGCAAAGTCGATTAGCCTGAGTCCGTTTTCGGAGGTGGTGTCGTGCAGGCTATATCTTCCGATTGTGCCACCAAAGACGTCCTCTTTTCCTAGTTTGGCATTAAAATCACCCAAGACAATTTTAATGTCATAGCTAGGGCATTGCTCATATGTCTTGTCCAGGAGCTCGTAGAACTCGTCCTTGGTGTCGTCATCTTTCTCCTCTGTGGGGGCATGCGCGCATATCAGGCTGATGTTGGCGAATTTAGCCTTGATGCGAATTGTCGTGAGGCGCTCGTTCACATAGTTGAAACTCGAGACTTCTTGCCTAAGTCTGCCTCTAACGACGAATCCACATCCAAAGAGACGCTGCCCTTGTGGTCGGTAACAGTCACCGTAGTAGATATCGCAGTCTTTCAGTTTTCTCTTGCCCGGCCCATCCCATCGCACTTCTTGGATGGCGGTGATGTCTGCTTTGTAGCAGTCTAGGGCCTCCGCTAAATGTTCGGCTGCACGTAGTCTATAGAGAGACAGAACATTCCACGTGCAGATCCGATGTTCGTTGTCCTTATTTCGTTTGCTTGGTTCGTTAACAGTAAATCCGTCCGTATCCGAGGCTTGTTTGTGCTTCGCAACTAAGATAGCTTTACGTACACGAGCATATACTTCTGACCCATTCCAATTCACCTTCTGTCGTTTTGAACGGCTCGTCAAGAAGGCCGCCATCATCTCCAGCTGATTTTAACAAATCTAAAACAAAAATGCATTACTAATTATGTAAATTAAAAATGCAAATTGTATACCCTCCAACTATTATTGCTGGTTTATTTGTCATTCTTAAGTGATGCCAATCTTCAATTTTTAACAAAATGATAACCTATAGCCAACAATTATTACTATTTGAAAGTCAATAAATTAGAATGCCATTATCAATCATGCAAACTGCACATTTAGTAAACCATATTTAGATTGAGAACTTAAACAAACACTTTGTTTAAGTTAAACTTAGAGCTAATATAAGTCTTCGACACAAGAATTAACAAGTTTACTTTTAAATTTAAACAAAACAAACTTTTACAACCTTTTATGCTGTTCATTTTGAAAAATATGCATGTCTGAATTTAATGTTCGTGAGAATAATGTTTGCATTTAGCCATTTTCTAACAGATATACATATATGCTCATGCAAAAATACTACATTGCATTTGAGGTGGGTCACTAATTGAGTAATAACTTATCAAACAATTGAATCGATATTTTGTCGTTCTTTTGTTTTTTACTCTACCATCGGATAAGTGTTGCAAAAATAATAATAAGCAATTATTTTTTACGATAAATGTCAATTGCCTGTTAGTATATGTGAGACTTTTTAACTTTTCTGCTTTTTTTTCTTGTTTTTTCTTTTTTGTTGCAATAATAGCATTGTATGAAAATCCTTTTCGATATCAACCTAGAACCAGCTAATACAACATAGCCTGCCAAAATTCAAAACTATGAGACAACACACTAAACCTTTATGCCAAATCAATATCGGGAGGATTATTCAAGATTAAATTGAATTTATTATTAATATTAATAGACAGTTTGGAAAGGCATGGAGCTTTTTTATGTACATCCAAGAAAACTTGAAATTGTTTGTTGTAACGGGTGATTTTTTAAGAGGTTTAGAACTTAAAAAAAAAAAAAACACAAAAAATTCGAAAAAATGAATGAAATATTTATTTGAATCGATAGTTTGAACCTTGCAATTTAATGTTTAAAGATAATTTCATGCAAATGTTGACCGCGGGTGCGTCTCAGGTAGCCCATCCGCTGAGTCCAATTTTGGCATACTCTTTCACACATATCGGCCGGTATCTCACGAATGAATGCATGGATGTTGGCTTCCAGTGCGTCAATCGAAGCGGGCTTGTCCCTATAGACATTAGCCTTGACATACCCCCACAAAAAATAATCTAATGGTGTCAAATCGCACGATCAAGGCGGCCAATTGACCGGCCCGAAACGTGAAATTAACTGTTCACCAAACTCGCCTCGCAATTGCGCCATTGTTTCGCGTGCTGTGTGGCATGTGGCACCGTCTTGTTGAAACCACATATCATGCAAGTCAAGAACTTCCATTTCGGACAAAAAAAAGTTTGTTATCATCGCTCGGTAGCGTTCACCATTGACAGTAACGCTGCGATTCGCATCATCTTTGAAGAAATATGGCCCAATAATGCCGCCGGCCCATAAACCGCACCAAACAGTGGCTTTTTCGGGATGCATTGGTAGCTGTTGCAATGCTTCTGGCTGATCTTCACTCCAAATGCGGCAATTATGCTTATTTACGTACCCATTCAACCAAAAATGAGCCTCATCGCTGAACACAATTTTTCGATAAAAAAGCGGATCCTCGGCCAGCTTTCCAAGAGCCCATTCACCAAAAATTCGGCGTTGTGGTAGGTCGGCTGGCTTTAGTTCTTGCACCAGCTGTATCTTAAAAGGCTTTACGCCCAAATCCTTCCGCAAAATTTTCCACGTAGTGCTGTAACAAAGGCCTAACTGCTGGGAACGGCGCCGAATCGACATTTCGCGGTCTTCTGTCACACTAGCTGATACGGCCGCAATATTTTCTTCACTACGCACAGTACGTAAACGTGTTGGTGGCTTAATGTCCAACAAAGTAAATTTGGTGCGAAATTTGGTCACAATCTTCCTAATAGACTGCTCAGAAGGACGAGAATGCCGACCATAAAATGGAAGCAGCGCGCGATGAACATTTCGAACCGAGCACGAATTTTGATAGTAAAATTCAATAATTTGCAAGCGTTGTTCATTTGTAAGACGATCCATGGTTAAATTGCAAACCAAACTGAAGCTGTTTGACAGTGACACAAGGTACTAAACACACGTCAGCTGTCAAAACCAGTGTTGCCAAAACCAAACCAGCTAAAAAATCACCCGTTATAACTAAGTTTAAGGTGTTTCGATGAAACCTTACAGGGTGCATATGTGTGTATTATAATTGTACCTACACAAACATGATGCTTATGTTTTTTTTTTGCTGCAAAAATTGCCTCGTTTGCTTTTATTTCCATAGTTTTTATTTTGCCCGTTAATGCCTCGGAGTTTTCCTTCTTAATAGATTTACCAAAACTACATAACAAAATTTGAAAATAAAAAAAAATTTCATTTACAAATTTAAATAATTGAAACTAAAAGTATTTTTTTTACAAAATATACATTATGTATATTAATTTGTTGTGTTTTTTTTTTAAATGTACATCCATAGGTACATAAAGGCGAAGAGCCGGGTACTTTTATCCTGCAATTGATTACTGAACTGATTTTCTTGATGGAATATGTATGTTCTGGAGTGTCCTCCAAATGAAAATCCAAGTTGGTGCGTTTCATCAAATGTCTCGTAAAATCTAATATTCCATTATTTTATTTGTATATTTAAATCAAATTGATTTTGTGAAAAGTTTAGGAAAAATTAAATTTTAAAGTCAATATATTTTTAAAAGGAAAGGAAAACATCTTTGGCGGATAAGTTGGAAATAGGGTGACCAGATCTAGGATCAAGGAAAAGAGGACACTTGACTGTTGACTAACGGGACATCCAAAATCTCAAAAAAAAAAAAAAAAAAAAAACAGATGTTCATATTTTTTTTTAAATTTATTTGAATTAAACAAAACAAAATATTTAATTCTAACAAAAAAAGTAACAGTTAGTAAAAAATTCATAATATCATGGCGTATTATACATGAAAACAACTTAAATATGGATATACATATACATATACATATTATACTAATCAGGTTTCAGTAGCACCTTCTTTTCATGGAAATGAAAATAATTAAGAAAAAACATTTCATAATGTTTTTTTTCTTATAATTTTAAACTTCAATTTTGGTTGTATTTGTCATTAGACCTTATTTTATTTAACGTTTCGGGATTTTGCAAAATATAATTATAAAAGTCAGTACATGACATATTTTTAAAATTATGTTTACAAAATAGAATTGCTTTGACGTTTTCTATTTTTAATCTATTGCGTTCCTCAGTCCATTGACTGTTTATTAATGAAAATATGCGCTTAACATTAGCATTATGAGCAGGAATCGCAAATACAAACTGGGCTATAATCAAAAGTTCACTATATAGTTCTAGATTGCACATTTTTTCAAAATATTTTACTCATTTCTCGTGAATAGGTGCGTTTACAAAATTGATATTTTTTATTTCTTGTTCCAAAAACGTTTTTAAATTGCAAAATTGGTCGAACAATTTATTTTCATTTATATTAACGCCTTTCTCTCCCAAATAGAGCAAAGAATTTTGGATTTCGTTCCACTGGGGAACTTTGTTAAAATTCATCCAAATAAAGCAATTAAATAAATCCAGAGAATCACACCAACTCTGAAGATATTTTAAACATCTTGTATAAACCTCAATTAAATTTTGTTCGATGTTCAAAACTTCATTCTTATTTCCACCATTAGCGACAAATTTTTTAAAAATATCTCTAACTTTTAATGGAATACATTTATCATATATTCTTTCCTTTAATACTCTTTGGACAGTGTGAATTTTCTCTAATGTTTCTAGTATTGAATTCTTCTCTCTTTCTAATGCTCCTATTTGTTCGTTATAAAAATACATCAGCGAGTGAAAAAACCACAGATATGCTTCATTGATATCGTTTTCAAAAAAAAATTTAAGAACTAATGGTGGACTATCCATGGAAAGAAAATAAGTTTTCAATCCCTCGAACATTTGCAAAATTCTTCCAACGGCAGGGAAAAGCGATAACCAACGTGTTTTAGAATGGCTCCGCAGCTTTTTATATTCAATTTGCACAGACTCGCAAAAGCTTTTAAGTTTTTCCGATCGAACTGTCTAAATGGAAAAATGATTTTATATTTTCATGACTACGCTATCTACATCTAAAGATAACCCATCGAACCCAAATTGAATGTTGTTGTGCAAAATATGAGCCGGACAACCGACTCCAATCAAATTGGATAAACCATTTGTTTTTAACTTATAAAACACATTTTTCTTGCCAGCGCGTTTGCAGCCACCAAAATTTGTGTTACAATTATCTCCAGACATTGCAATGCACTTTGATGATATATTAAATTTCTTTAAAGTTGATAGCAAATAGTACTTTTAACTTTTATATTAACGCCTGATAAGTAAACAATAAGTTTGATTATGTTCAACTCATACTAATATCTATTTATAATATTACCTGAATCAATTTTAAAATATTGCAACAATATAGGAAATATTTTTTGGTTTCCATGGTTGCTGGCATCGGTAGAAATCGACAGATAATTTGTGTCTTTAATGTCGTCAAGGACACAATTCAGTGATAAGGGAGCTAAGACATTGATGACAATTGCTTCTGTCTTTGTGCGCGCGCTGGAAATATGTTGAGCGATTTTCGAATCGGGCAAAATACACTTTAAGAATTTGTGGCTGCAGTCAACAGATCGGAATCCAAAGTGGTGAACTACCGTATGATAAGCTAAGGCACCCTCAGCTGCATATACTTGGTCGTCAAATTTGGAATTTCTTGAAATAAGAAATTCCTTAACTTTTTTGCTAGAACTCGCTGATTTTATATTATTTTTATGTTTTTCCGTAAGTAAATGTTGATCGAGATCTCTTTTTCCTTTGTTTGCTACCGAAAACGACGAATTGCAAGTAGCGCAAAAGACAATATGTTGGTTGTCTGTATCGTATTGTTCAAACATGGGATATTTCTTTTGGAGATCATTGTTAAATATGCATTTGCGCTTTGGCATTTTATTTTAATTATCACAAGAACTTTCACATTTGAATTTTGAAAACACAAAAAGATTTGTAATTCACACAAAAAAGAAACAGTTATGTTTCTTGCTGAGCTGTCAGATGAGGGAGTGCCTTCGATGATTAAAAAGTAGAAAAGAACAGATGGCGTTCTGAATGGGTTCTGGAATGGGTGAGTTCAGTTAACATTTTGTGATGAAAATTCTTTTAAGGCCGTCTTCACATGAAAATAATTTTTTTTGTGTTTTTTGTTTGAAAATATAAATCGAAAAACTGGGAAAACACCGAAAAAGAGGACAAATCGCTTTAAACAAAAAGTCACCGGACAAAAGTTTTCTAGGTCAAAAAGAGGACATGTCCTCCATAAAGAGGACGCCTGGTCAGCCTAGTTGGAAAGCACAGCCTCCACGAAACGACAACAGATAAAGGCTTCCGACCAATCGACTTTGCTGCAGCTCGAAATACGGTGATAAGTAGCACTACATAGGTTCCCCAGGTGAAGGATACACAGATCAACCTGGCGATCTCCAGATGGTTGAACTGCCAACCAATTCGACCACGTGCTAATTGGCGCAACTTACGCATCGAACATCTTGGACGTGCGAACTTTCCGAGGTGCGAACGTGGACTCTAACCACTTTCTTGTTGTAACAAAGTTCAGAGCCCGACTGTCCAATGAAAAGAAAACGAAGACCGCCCAAAGGAAGAAATTCAACATTGCATGCCTTAGCACATCTGAGAAAGCCAGAGACTACAGTGAGCAATTGACTGGAAAACTCTTTGCCGTACCCCCAGCCACAAGCGTCAACAACCAGTTGAACCAGTATCGCGACACCGTACCGTGAAAAGAGAAGGAAAGAGAAAAAAAACCTGTGCAGAAAGAAAAGACCACCCACAGCCTCTCAGCTCAAGTATCTCGAAGAGTCTAACACCGCCACCAACACCCGCCGGTTCTACAAAACAGCCAAGCAACTGGGATCTGGTTAGGACTGGCACGCAAGCTCTTTGAAACTCTCTGCCGTACACCCAGCCACAAGCGTCAACAACCAATGGAACCAGTATCGCGACATCATTAAGGAGACAGCCGAGACCACTATAAGCTATCAACCACCCAGAAAAAAGAGCCCGTGGTATGACGATGAATGCGCGGTATTGAAGCAGGAGACGGAAAATGCACGAATGCAAATGCTGCAACGGAAAACAAGAGCAGCAAGAGAGGAGTACCATGAAAAGAGAAGGAAAGAGAAAAAACCCTGCGAAAAAAAGAAAACCTCATCTGTCCATCGCCTAGGACAAAAATTCACTGTTGATAGCAGTTATTTCGAGGTAGTCAAGGAGTTTATCTACCTCGGAGCTCGGAATAAACATCAATTCCACGAACGACACATTAGTGGAAATTCAACGATGAATTACCCTAGCGAACCGCTGCTACTTCGGTTTGGCCATAAAAATGGGTTCAAAACTTCTTTCTCGAAAGACAAAGTGCACGCTATACAAAACGCTAATTTTACCAGTTCTACTCTACGGCGGCGCCGAGCACTGGACGATAATTAAAAAGGGGGAATTGATACTGGGCACTTTCGAGAGAAAAATTCTTCGGCGGTGGTCCTATAAGCGAAGAGGGCGATTGGAGGAGAAGATTCAATCGTGATATGTACGAGCTGTACCAAGATGTGGATAAAGTTCAAAGAGCCAAAACCCGTCGACTACACTGGCTCGGCCATATCGAGCAAATGGACACAACGCTCCAGCCAAGAAAATCTTCGAATCCCAGCCCCCATGTTCGAGATGACTAGGAAAGCCGAACCCTCGCTATAGGGACCAAGCGGTCACAGACGCAAGAGCACTTGGTCTCGGTGACTGGAGGGAGCGTGTGAGGGACTGCAACCGATAGAAGCCCGCAATATCTCAGGCAGAGACCCTTCATGGATCAGGAGCCGGATAAGTTATATTTTTGAAAACAATCAACTTGAAAAAAAAAAATAATTTTTTTTTTTTCAAAAATATTGACTTTAAAATCATATTTCTCAAAAGCTTCACTGAAACAACCTCATTAAAAAAGAAAAAAGACAAAAGAATGGAATATTAGCTTTCAAAAAAATTTATTATTTTCCGTACGATGCACGGTTCACGAGATTCCATCAAGAAAATCATACTTACTTTTTTTTGCTATGGCTCTTGGACCAATATTTGTGTGTACATTAGACTGATTAAAAAAAAATAAATAAAAAATGTCTTCGATTTTCAATTCCACTTGCTTTTTAGTTAGAGTTTAATGAAATAATAATCCTGGTAAAATTTCAGCTCCCTAGGTCGCTACTTCCTATTTTCCATACAAATCGTATTGGAACTTTTTTTTTGATTCCTTCTTTATTTACAAAAAAAAACCATTTGCATGTAAATAATGCTCTGAGGTGAATATATATATTTTTTTGGAAGTGTAAGCCAACCATCCAAAAATAAATATTTTATTCACCACACTTTTTTTCGCAAAAACCATTGCCGGTCCATTGCGGCGCCAAAAAAATTCTGCCAGACTTTTGAATTCGGTGTCAAGATGGCACCTATAGACGCTCATACTCATTTTTTGGTTATGCGTTCAAACCAAAAATAAGCAGCCAGCTCTTCATGTTGTAAAGTAGATATAATTCACTTAAACTTGTTATCATAAGTTATTTTTATTATAATTAAACATTGTTTCTAATATTATTCTCTATTCAAACTGAATAGATGTTAAATTTGTAATTTGAATTTCCTTCTCTGCGTAACTTATAATTTCAATACTTCAGCGTAGTACATACATACTTCCTCGTGAAGTGAACAATCACCAGTAGATAAAGTGATTTTTTGAAATTGCTCACTGGTACAGATTTGCGAATTTGTTGTGAAAGTTAGACGTTTAAAACCACACTGCCTCCAGTGAGGCATTTTTCTTTTGTAATCGAACTGTCAACTGTTCACCGAGAGTTCCCGTACATTTTTCACGGGGAATACTCGTGAACGAAAACTCTTCACACAGCACGTTCACGGGTGAACAAAAATGCAAATTTTGTATGGATTCACGACATGATTCACAAGTATGTACTAGGCTGATATGTAGGTGTGTAGTTTTTGATTTCAAATTAAAATTTGATCGGCAAATTAATTAAACTAGTCTCGTCCCCACACCGTGTCGAAATTCGACACCCATCAAAAAATGAAAGCTAGCTATAAAATATTTGAAAATTGAAGCAAAAAAACAATATTTCATTTTTTTTATTTAATTTTTTTAGTGTGCAGTGGTAGTATAAAATGGTACTTAGCTGAAATGGACCCGCAGTGTTTTATTTTGTAATTCGCACACTCCCCGCGCTTATAGCTTTCCAACTACATAAGATTTATCCAAATCCAAAATAACCACAAAATTTATTTAAGCCTATTTATATACAGGGTGTCCCGTACCTGAGTGAAAGTATTTTAGGATGTGATTCTTGGGGTTATTCTAAGAAAAAAATTGTATTGGGGGAAACTTGTACCTCCCCTCCCTGAGGAAGGTGGAGGGGGGGCAGTTTCTGAAACATTGACTTTAAATGCAAAAAAACATTTAAAATCAACGAAATCACATCTAATAATGTGCTATAGTTTTTTTTGGAAGCCAATACTTCATTCTTGCATTTGAGTTTTAAATCAAGTTGTTTAAGCGAAAAAATTTTGAAAAATTAAATTTCAAAGTCAAAATTTAAAAAAAAATGTGATTTTTGTTTCTTAAGTCGATATTTTTCAAAATTTTACGTAATTAAGTGCTTGTTTTGTGTTCAATATTCAAATGTAAATCTCTTTCTTAGTTTTTGAGAAATTAAGAAAAACAAAAGGTACTTTTACCAAAAAAGCCCGAAAAAATTAATTTATTCATGAATTATCCATCATTAAACCTTTTTTCGGGCTTTATTGGTAAAAGTATCTTTTGTTTTTTCTTAATTTCTCAAAAACTAAAAAAGATTTTTACATTTGGTTTTCGGGAATGGACTAAAATATAATGAAGGCATTGAATATTGAACACAAAAAAAAACTTAATTACATAAATTTTTTAAAAATATCGACTTAAGAAACAAAAATCACATTTTTTTTTAAATTTTGATTTTGAAATTTAATTTTTAAAAACTTTTCGCTTAAACAACTTGATTTAAAAATCAAACTGCCTCCCCCCCTTCCTCAGGGAGGGGAGATACAAGTTTCCCCCAATACAATTTTTTTCTTAGAATAACCCCAATAATCACACCCTAAAATACTTCCACTCAGGTACAGGACACCCTGTATAGATTATTTCTAAAAAAGACTTTTAGCACCTGTATACAGTTAAAACTTTGTATTGCTCTTTAGTTTGTCCTCTTTTAGAAAATAGTATTGTTGTTTGGTGTCTATCACATAAATAGATTAAAGATGATCCAAAAGCAGCTGTTACGGTTTGCGGTTCGAAATTTTCCTCAAAAAAGTGAAGTTGTTTTAAAATATCAGAAAAGATGTCAGAGAAGATTTCAGTATAGTTTTAATTTGCGACATTCTGTGTTATGCTACATTTCCACCTAACGCTAATCTGAGATTTAATAAGATTTACCTCAAATCTTCTTTAAATCTTGAAGATTTACCATACAAATATATTTCGTTAATCTTGGAGATTAGAAATTAATCTTATTAAATCTTCCTAGGACAAATAGTTTTACAAATCGAACTAACCTATTTTAACATGGTGTTGAACCATTAATTCGAGACTCGATTCAGTTCTTCATTGTTTGACACGAATAAAACATTCTGCCTCTTTCGCACTTCATAAGAAAAATTAAAGCGCCATTTGCATTTTTGAAAGTGTTGTCAGATTTAATCTTTTTTAAATCTTTTTGTGCGGTGGAAACACCAAAAAGATTTATTTAATCTAAACTGAGATAAACCTTAGGTGGAAACATAGCATTACTATTGATATTGGAATATTTTATCAAAGATTAATTTATGTGCTCCTGAAAGGTCAATGCGATTAATGCTATGTTTCCACTAAAGGTTTATCTCAGATTAGATTTAATAAATCTTTTTAGAGTTTCCACCGCACAAAAAGATTTAAAAAAGATTAAATTTGACCTTCAAAAATGCAAATGGCGTTCCAATTTTTCTTATGAAGTGCGAATGAGACAGAATGTTTGAATCGTGTGAAACAATGAAGAACTGAATGCGAGTCTCGAATCAATCGTTCAGCACCATTTAAGCAAAGGTCAGTTCGATTTGTAAAACTATTTATCCCAAGAAGATTTAACTAGATTAATTTCTAATCTTCAAGATTTACGAAATAAATTTGTATGGTAAATCTCCGAGATTTGAAGGAGATTTGAGGTAAATCTTATTAAATCTCAGATTAGCGTCAGGTGGAAATGTAGCATAAGACCATTAATTTACAAATTGCCTCATGCTACTTCCTAAGATCAATTTCAAGAGTACTATACAGTATTTAATTCACATTATTGCAATATTGATTTATGCTTCGGCAGATATAGGTTCAAAAAGGAATACAAATTGATCTTTCTACAATTAGATAGTTATATCATTGTATATAAATTCTATAGTATTCTCATGAAGAAAAAAAAAGCTCGTGGCCATCTATGCGTCCAAATGTAATACTAATTTTTGTTAAGGGATCTCGGTAAGGCGATCACAGCGAACCTATCGACCAAATGTCTACCTACAAAATCGTGTTTCATGAGAATACTATAGATTGGATATACAATGGTTATATTCTTATGTTTTTTTTGTATTTAAACAGTTAGTTTTTAGTTACAATATTATATACATATATGTTGTTAAATTTTCTTTGAAACAAAATAAAACAAAACAAAAAATTGAATAGTTTTCTAAAGTCTCTCACAACTTCGACTTGAAATTTTGAAAGTTATAAAGTCTGCAATCACCCAATCTTTAAATGCGTTTTATTGAGTTTCTATAATTACCTATGAATGAATGAATTAGTTTAAGGGTGTAAGTGCACTGCGACCTTAAGATCTATTGTGCCCCCTTACTAGAGCTTGATGAGGTTACTCATTCTACAGCTCATCCTCCAAATTGATTTCTTTAAGAAACTTGAGTATTTGGAGTACTTTTAGAGAGGATAGTTCTTTCTCCTCTATCTGGTGATTTCCCAGATGCCTTTGTCTTTGATGCACAAGTGCATCACATCTACCCAATATGTGGTTCGGGGTTTCATCGTGCTCATTGCAAAATCTGCATATGGCACTGTTTTCCAGGCCAAGAATTCGGAGGTGTCTCCTTAACTTGCAGTGGCCTGTGAGGAATCCCGTTATTATTCTAAGTCTATTTCTATTTAAGCTGATGCAGGATTGGAATCGTGCTTGGTTGTAATCCCCAAGTAGAAGTTTGGCCTGCCTCAGCTTAGGGAGCTCTTTCCAGGTTTTTGATCTTTTCTCCCTCTCTGTTGTTTTGATTTTGTTTTTAATCACGTTTTCTCCTAATCCGCAATAAGGCTCTGGCCCCATAATGGGTGACATTGCTCCTTTTTTTGCTAAGGAGTCTGCCTCTTCATTGCCCTGTATGCCAACGTGCCCAGGTACCCAGTGAAGAGTAACATAGTTATTCTTGCCCAGTTCATTTAGCCTGCCCACACACTCCCATACCAGCTTAGAGCTAATGCTATACGAGCTTAGTGCTCTGAGTGCGGCCTGGCTATCTGACATGATAGCAATATTTTGGTTTTTATATTTTCTTTCGAGATTTCTTTCTGCACATTTCCCTATGGCATTAACTTCTGCCTGAAAAATGCTGGTGGACTGTCCCATCGGTATGAAAAGTTTGGTTCTAGGCCCAAAAATTCCAGCCCCAGTCCCCTCAGACGTTCTAGATCCATCAGTATACCATTTGATGGTATTTGCTTTAAGAGTGTAGTTTACGTCTTCGTCTACCCACTCTTTTTTGCTACTTAGCTCCGTATGAAAGTTCTTAACGAAGTTATACTTTTTAATCATGCCATCTCTTGGAATGTCAAGAAGGTTTGATTCTGTGGACGTGCAAATCGAGTGTCTTTCCCTAAGACCAATGATTTTCCCCGTCCCAGTTCCCTCCCTTGCAAATCTCATGATGGCTCCCTTAGCAGCACTATCTATGGCCACGTGTAGTGGGGTCAAGTCCAGAATGACTTCCATAGCTGCTGTAGGGCAAGTTCTCATTGCACCGGTGATGCAAATGCATGCGAGCCTTTGTACCTTATCTAGTGATTTCCTAGCTGTACTAAGTTCGGTTCTTTTGTGCCATGCGACCGCCCCATAGGTAATGATGGGTCTTACCATCATGGTGTACATCCATCTCAGGATATTTGGCTTACAGCCCCATGATTTACCTGCAAGTCTCTTGCATATCATGAGAGCTTTTGTGGCTTTTCCGACAGTTGTCTCGACATGTTTGTTCCAGAGAAGTTTGCTATCTAGTGTAATACCTAGATATTTAACCTCTTTCTGGATGTCGATTTCTTCACCAGCCAACCGGATAGGTTTCATGCGTGGTAGAAGCCTCTTTTTAGTAAAAGGGACTATCGTTGTCTTTGTGGGGTTAATGTTCAATCCCACTGATAGACACCATTTTCTTGTTATTGTCAATCCTCTCTGAATAATATCACAGAGAGTTTCTTCGAATTTTCCCAAAGCTGTTATAACAATGTCATCGGCGAAACCGATGCAGCGTATTCCTTGAGAAGATAGACTTTCCAGCAATTCATCTACTACAAGACTCCACAGTAAGGGTGATAGAACCCCTCCCTGTGGACAGCCTCTTGTTGTGATGACTGTCTGGACACTATGTCCTGCATAAGCTTCCGCAGTTCTTGTGCCTAGCATACCACTTATCCATCTGATTATAGTGACGGGAACACTCTTCCTTACTAAAGCCCTGTTAACGGCTTCATGTGAGGTGTTGTCAAAGGCGCCCTCAATATCCAAGAACGCACATAAGGCCGTTTCTTTGGAGTCTAAGGCCATACGTAAGGTGTTTGTGAGTTCATACAGGGCGGTTTCTGTAGATCTTCCCGCTCTGTAAGCATGCTGGCGATGGTTTAAAGGTTTGTTTATTAATACTTCTGATCTGATGAAGTTATCAATTACCTTTTCCAAAGTCTTCAGTAAGAAGGATGTTAAACTAATTGGCCTGAAGGACTTTGGATGTGTTGTATCTTTTTTCCCAATTTTTGGGATAAAGATTACCTTGGCTCTTCTCCATAGACTTGGTGTATGCCCAAGTGCAATACTACTTTGAAGTATTTTTATAAGATAAGGCATTAATTCCTCTTTTCCTTTTTGTAAAAGGGCTGGAAAAATACCATCTACACCCGGTGACTTGAAAGGTTGAAAGGTACTTATTGCCCATTCAATCCTATTGCCTGAACAGATAGTTTTGGCTATTTTCCAGTCTTCCCGGTTTGGTCTGAGAGGTATTCTCTCTATTGTGTTTCCTACCGTTGATGTTGGTAAGCTGCCCGGAAAATGAGTATTTAACAAGAGAGTCGATCTTTGCTCCTCATTTTCTGTAAAACTACCATCAGGGTTGCGAAGTGCCAATGATGTTAGTGTCTTTTCTTTCGCAAGAGCTTTATGTAGTCTTGCTGCTGCAGGGGTAGTAGAAATTCCCTCACAGAATTTAGCAAAACTATTCCTTTTGGCATTTCGTATTTCCCTGTTATATTTGGTCATTTCTGCAGAGTAGTTATCCCACTCTCCAGTTCTCTTTGCGGTATTAAAGAGTTTCCTTACCTTGGATCTTAGTTTCGACAAATTATTGTTCCACCAGGGAGCATCTCCTTGTCTTTTAATGGGCCTAAGGGGACAACTGAGTTCATATGCCTCATTTATTGCCCCACTAAACTCATTAACTACGTGTTCTAATTCCAGGTGACTATTTGTCGTCTCAGCCGGACCTAGGTGTTCAAGGTTTGCCTTCAGAACGTTTTTATAAAGATTCCAATTTGTTTTCTTAGGATTCCTTCCAGAGGTATTCTCTGTGAAAAGGTTTTCTAAGGTAAACACTATAATTCTGTGGTCAGACATTGAAGGTTCACTAGAAACTCTCCAATCTCTTACCAAGCAGCTTAGGTTCGGGGTTCCAAACGTTAAGTCTAAGACTTCTTTTCTATTTCTAGTTATAAAGGTAGGGGTATTCCCTACATTAAATATATCTAGATTTTTTTCCATAATAAATTCTAAAAGGTACTCACCCCTTTGATTTATATCGGTACTTCCCCATGATGTATGGTGGGCGTTAGCATCACATCCCACCATAAACGGAAGTCCTTTTGAGTTACAGTACTCCACAAGCTTCTTTACTTCGGTTGGTGGAATATTGGCTTCATCACCGGCAAAGTATGCAGATGCCACTACCATCGTTCGGGGACTGCCCTCGATGTAAATTTGGGCCTGTATTGGAACCAGATCCCGCGTCATAAATTCTGAAAGACATATAAAATTTATATTATTTCTTATTTTTATGCATGCTCTGGGAGAGTCGTGTCTCGTATCCCAAATTAATTTAGAGTCCTTACATGTTAGGCCTCTAACTTGGCCCCCGTATATCCAGGGTTCTTGGATCAGTGCTAGTCCCAGGTTATCAGCATTGAATTTTCTTGCTATGACAGCTGATGCTGCCTTAGCGTGATGGATATTCACCTGAGCTAGCTTGGTGCTGATCCCGCGTCCAGTCATTTTGTTTTATTATAAGATGGGGGCAAATGCCCCTTCATCTTCAAGTAATCTATCTTCCTCCTCATTGGTCGGAAGCACCTCATTTTTGTCAAATCGGCTTGGAGAGAGGTCTATGCCCTCCATCTCTTCGCTTTTTTGACGTGTCTCCTCGATTGCCAGTGATTTTGCCTGGCTTTGTATTGCAGGTAGGGGAAGGGTTGGGGATTGCTGGGGGGGTTGGGATGTTTGATTGGGTTGGATGTTAGTGGGTGCATCGGGGTTTATGGTGTGGGATATGGGGGATGTAGGAGAGATGGGGAGGTTGTTGAGTTGGGAGGATGTGGCAGGTTTGGGGTCCGGGATATTTGCGGCCATTATGGATTTAGGGAGATTTAGGTTGTTGGATTTCCGAAGACCTGTGACAGGTATCTTCCCGAACTTATAATGTAGCTGGTAATCTGCTTTCATTATAGTCTCAGCTGACTGACCATCGATGCCAATCACAAGAAGCTGCCCCTTGCCCTCGACTTTACTTCTGAGGATCTTCCAGGCATTGATCTTCAAGCCTTCATTTTGGGCCTCAATAAGTGCCAAGGATCTTTTATCATCTTGCCCCGTGCTTCTTGGCAGGAATAGCGTGATTGTGTACATCTTGGGGATATCATCACCCATACACGCCATCAGTTCACTGCCCTTCCAGGTGTTCAATTTTGAGGCTTTCTCTTTCAACCAATCAGCTGTGTCTTGGCCAGCGCAATCAACTAAAAGGAGCCCTGTTCTGAAGTACAGACCGTTGAATTTAAGTTTGCACCTCCAACCAAGTGAAACTTCCTCAATAATGGCTTCCTCTAGTGCCGATAATTCATCGGCACTAAGAGAAACCTGAGGGTACTCCCTTGGCAGAACCGCAATCCTCACACTCGACGCTGCACTTGCATAGGAGAGCCCATGCTCGCCGGCTTTACTATTGGCGGTGCTTGGTCCCGCAAATGTTGCCGACGTCCTGTATTTTTTGACATCTTGCCTTAGGGGAGGAGATATGTGGTGACTTTTCCTCTTACCCTGATCTGACTTCCTCTCGTCTACCTTCTTCCTGGCTTCTTGTGGGGACATCCCATCTGATAAAAACCGGAGGTACCATCGTGAGGCCGAACCACTCAGTCCTTTCCTCAGTGGGTCATCCAGGCCTCCTGGTTTTCCCAGCCCCGGAAGTGGACCAGAATATCGGTTTGGCCTTCTTGTTCGATTTTTATGTGGCAGAGAGGTATCTTTTAGTGGTGACTTCCCACTATCGGCGCCTTCTATGGTTTTAGCAATATCTTTTTCCGGCATGGGAGGTATTCTCCCCTTGCTGGAGGTTGATGTACCCGGAGTTGCATCTTCCATTTGTCTGGGAGGTGTTCTCCCCTGGCTAATGTTCGATGGTTCTCCTTGAGCTGCCCGGTTCGGCGAGTTGTTTCCTTGAGGTTTTCTCTTGAGGAAAAAACTGCTTCCCGGTCTCGGATCGTCACCATGAAGGTTTTTCTCCATTCGATCCGCGTATTCGTTCGCGGTGATATCCCGCGGAACGTTAAATTTTGTGTGGTTTTTGTTGTTTTTCTTTTTTATAATTTTTGGCATTTTAATCCCACGAGTAGCTAGAGAAGTAATGGGGTCGAGCCATACCAGAGCTCCGCATGGTATGGTAAGGTCATAGTTACTCTTCAATTCGACCAACATCAAAGAGGTTCCGTTAGAATACAGCCGGTATAACCCCTGGCTGCAAACCATCCAATGGGCACGGGTCACTTAACACCCTGGATTAGGGGGGGCAGTTCTTAGTTCGTTACTCCTCAAAATCACCACTGATTTTAGGTTGCCCCAAAAAGCAGCAGGTCAGATGAATCTTTGAAACTTAAGCCTACGCACCGCGACAAGGTGACTGCCACGCGCAGGAGAATATAATTACCTAGATTGTAGACTACCACTGAGTTCAATAAATATTTACATACGAAGATATGTGCATATACATACATAATATGTACTGTACTCGTGCATATGAAATTATTTGTGTATCTGCTAAGAACTGTATGAACTAGATTTATATTTGCAACAGTTGCTATTTGCTGATTTAAAAAACAATAGCACGCTAAAGGCTTTTCGGCACGCTATACTATGCAGAGCCGGCGAGAACGTTTTTTTTTTCTTAAACTGTTTTATTGGTCGTAGAAGTGCATAAAATACTACGATAGTTGTAGTTGGCATAGAAACATAAATATGTACATAGCCTTGAAAACAGATTTAATAACTGGTAAACGTATGCACAAAAAAGACCTAGAGCCCACGATAGGCATTTGATTAACAATTAAAAAAAAAAAAGGTCACTTAAAACACATTTGAATGTTAGCAAGGAAGAAAAATTGGACTTGGTCAGCTAAAAACCCTTGGGCATGTAATAGTACCTATTGATATACATTAATTCATTACTGCATTTACTAATGTAGGTAAACAATTAATTAATTTCGAGAGAAGAGGCCTCCGGACGAATTTTTGAGAAATATGGAAAATTGGCCTAATGGATTCCAAAGGATCTCAGCCACGGAACCATGTATTGCCAAAATTTAAATTGCATATGAAAGAATAATATTTTGGGTTCAAAATGGGTGGACTTAAATTTTTGATTTTGGATTTTGATTTTGGTTTATTTCAAAAATCCGGGGAGAGGTTTTGTAAAAATCACGTAAAACTGCCTAATGGATTCCAAAGGATTTTGAAATAGGAGAGGTGTACATATAAAATAAGTATATCATTGTAACGTTAATGATTAGGGCTTCAATATGGGTGGAAAAGATTTTTGAGTTTCATCCTTATTTTTTGAAATATTTGCTTTTGGAAATGGACAAATTTTCTACTTTTCAATTGCGTTTTTAAGTAATAAGAAATTAACCAAATATATTGAAACTTTCTCATAATGATGTAAGAGTTCTAATAAACTAAATCACTAAAATAAATTAGCGCAAGAACTTAAATTATATTAGAAACTACCTTTTTTACACAGGTCTCTTTTCCAACAAAAAGTCGTTATTTTCAAATATTTCGAATTTTTAGTACATCTATTTGCCACATGATGGCTTTTCTTCGAAAATGAACATCATGTTGGATTTTGAATCAAACACGAACCAGATGCAACATTATACCACTATCGCAAGTGTACCTGTTGTTGTTGTTGGTTTTTGGGTATTTCATCTGTTTCTTTTTTTTTGCAATTAATGAAGGTTGTAAAGCAGTGGTGGTAGTTTTTTTGTCTTCATAGTTAGCTCTAACTTAAATTTTGCTTCTGTGTGTGTACACTTCAGATATATTTATTTCATTCTTGTCGATCTTGGCAAGAATTTTCGTTTTTAATTTTTGTACCACAAAACATATGTGAAGGTATGTAGGTTTGAAGGAAAAATTTGTTCTTTGGAGGATTTCTCTGTTTTCACATTTGGAGGAGAATGTGGAGGATAATGAATTTTCTGAAGCAATGGTAGACTTGGTGGCGGTTGTTTTTGTTTGCCATTTTTTGCTCTCATTTATCCTTTTTTGTGCGCTTGCTCTCTTGGATATATGTACATTCATTTCATAAATATAATCTCGATCTTCTAGTAAGGACATAAGAATTTCGGTTTTTGGTGGTTTCGGGGATTTCTATACAGCATAAAAATAATATTTAGGTGGTATGAAGGAATATTTTGTTTATTTAATGTATTTATTTATTCAGTACCGAAATAAAAAATATGTTAAGAAATACAGATGAATAATACACCTAATTTGTTTAATTGCAAAAATAAGCTTATCGAATCAAGGAGTATGTTCGCAAAAATGTACATATCATTCCTTTAAATCGAGTAAGCTTAGGTACTGTAAAGTTGGATCGACATTTTTTTGATTTTTTTTGCTAAGTCTTGAAAATGATCAAAATGCAACTTTGCTTGTAATTGATTAAAAATTGAAATTTATTTGGGAGCTTGTGAGCAATGCACATAAACATTCTCATATATGTACACTCAAATTTTAGTTTGGTTTTGCAAAATAGAATTTTGGAAAACTATAATAATTTGGTGGGTGTGGTCAACAGATATGAACTACATAACTCACAGGTAGGAGGATTTATACAGGGTGTCATGTAAATAATGGATAACCTTGTAACTGGTTGTAGCAAGCCTTATGGCCTTTCCAGAAAAAAATATAAAAACAAATATTTTCCCAGTGGTTACTATGTTATGACGTGAACGCTACGACCATGGATGAACAATTTTTACTATTTTTCTATTTTTGTAATATTCTAGAATAACTGTTATGAGTGGTAAAATTTAATAGTAGTTATTGCATTTTTTTTATTATAATTTTTTAAAATATTTTTTTTCAGTACAAAAATTTATTTTCACAAAAGTTTGATTACCTCTAATAAATTAAAATTGTATGAGAACATGAATGGCCAATTGCTTAAAAAAGTTGTCCAATTAATGCACTTTCCAAAATAGTACATATAACACATGCTTGTGTATTAACAAAATAGCTAACCGAGAAAATTTGTCAATCATCTAATAAAGCAGCTTTTAACATTTTTCCAAAATGTCTATTAAAATGTTACAATTACCTCAGAATTTGGGTTGGACAAAGATGTTCTCTTTTGATGTGTAAGGGGGTGCAAGTATAAAACTCGATTTTAGGTGTTGAAAGCCCCACCATTTGGCCACCATATTGAAAAACGAGTTCTTAAAAGTTTTCCATGGCAACTTAAATTTTATTAGTCTTAGAAAAAAAACTTTGGTACAATTTTGTAGCAAATTCAATTCTCTTCAATACACTTTTTACCCTAAAGTTATTAATAAAAAAGTTATAATCAAAAACATCACGGAAAGAATTAAAAAATCACCAATTGAAAAATTTCCAGTTGCAATTTACGAATCATGTTTTATTCGTAAATCAAAGCATTTTCATCCTAAATTAATACAAAAACTTGTAGTTTAACGCAGCAATTTAAAAAATTTGATTTTTCGTGATTTGCAATTAAAATCCATAATTCAAGCTTGTACTTTTCATAGCAAAATACAACTTTTTTGGCGTTATTTACTCTCCAAAAGCATAATTTCACAAACAACATTTAAAAATATTGATTTGCGATAAATATTAATTAACATTGCACCATCACTGATTTACGTTGTTTTGTCGCAATTTGCAACTCCAAGAGAATAGTTGTAAATCACAAACAAAAAATTCCTAAATCACGACTTTCTTATCGCATTTTACTTCTCGAAGAGGCATGGCATGTATCTAATCATTGATTTGTTACACCATAGATCTATAATGCAAATTGGCCTAGTGGTTGCACGCTCGCTCTGCAACTGGAGGGTTGCGAGTTCAAATCCGAGTAGAGTCAAGCATCAAGTATTTATTTCAAATAAATTAAATTTAATGTGTATACCTGCAAAACGAATAGGGTAGAGCAAGATTTGATCTTTCAAGAAGCAATATCACGAAATAAAAGTGATGATCACAAATCTTTTTTGCATTTTAAAAATTGTGCGATTGAGGAATATTTGGATTAAATTGCGATTTGTTGTTCGCAATTTCTGTTTTCTCTCGATAGAATTATTGATACTTAAAGAGTGTTGATTTACGATTTTCGAGTATCAATATCTTCATTTTGCTCAGTTTTGCAAATTGCAAGCAAATAGTCGTAAATTACGATATCCCGAGCCAAGGTATAAATCGGGATTCATTTTCGTAATTTGCAGCTCATTTTTCATTATCTGATCCAAGAATTCTTTCCGTGATATGTTTTTTTTTCAATGTTTAAATTTTGTTTATAACTTTTTTATTTATAACTTTAGGGTAAAAAGTGTGTTGACATAAATTGAAGAGAATTGAATTTGATACAAGTTTGTACCAAAGTTTTTTTCTAAGACTAATAAAATTTAAGTTGCTACGGAAAACTTTTCAGAACTCGTTTTTCAATATGGTGGCCAAATGGTGGGACTTTCAACACCTATAATTGAGTTTTATACTTGCACTGAACCCCCTTACACATCAAAAGAGAAAATCTTTGCCCAACCCAAACTGGGAGATTATTTTAACATTTTAATAGACATTTTGCGAAAATGTTAAAAGCTGCTAGATGATTGACAAATGTTCTTGGGTATTTTGTTAATACACAAGCATGTATTATACCATTTTGGAAAGTGCATTAAATGGGCAACTTTTTTAAGTAATTTGCCATTTATGTTCTTATACAATTTTAATTTATTAGAGGTGGTCAAACTTTTTTGAAAACAAATTTGTATACTGAAAAAAATATTTTAAGAAATTATAATAAAAAAAAATGCAATAACTACTATTAAATTTTACCACCCATCTATTACAACAGTTATTCTAGAATATTACAAAAATAGAAAAATAGTAAAAATTATTCATCCATGGTCGTAGCGTTCACGTATTTGAGGAAAGTAGTACTTGTTAACAACTTTTGGAAAAAACATCATAACATAATTACCACTGGGAAAATATTTTTTTTAATATTTTTTTCTGGAAAGGCCATAAGGCTTGCTACAAGCAGTTACAAGGTTATCCATTATTCACAGGACACCCTGTATATATAATTATAAAATGTTTCAAATTTTTTTTTGGAAAATCAAATATTTCGAAAACGACATGATGGATTTTTTTGAAACTCGATATTTAAGAGTTTTTAGTACTCTCTAAAATATTTTTAGAAAAAAAATTACATTTATGAAAATTTAACGGTACCTTCCATACAAAAGTTAGTAAACCGCAAAGGAAAATATTTTTTTGCTTAAAAACGACTCCTACGATTTTGATTAAACTTTTTTCATATACTAAAATAAGTACGATCTACTTTCTTATCTTCTTATTTTCTCGTTATCGGTTTAACAGATTTACATGAATTTCTATATTCAAATTTCAGATAAGACCAAATAATATTGCATAGCTACATTTTCAAAAAAGTAGAAGGATTTAAAAAAAATGTTAAAATTTTTTTTTTGAAAATTCGATATCTCAAAAACGGATTGACAATTTTTTTTATATACACATAAATATTTACTTTAGACTTGCATACCAAAATTTGCTCTAAAAATTTTTTTTAGAATTTTATATACCTATACAAAATTATTTTTTTAAAAAACCGCTCCAACGTTTTTAATTTTTTTTTTCCATACAATTACATATATTCAATCAAGAATTAAAATGGCATTCTTTTTTCACCTCAAACTGTCAAAAGAATTGTTTTAGCCAATTCAAATGTCGTATTTCATGCTTCTCTACATTTTTCTCTTATAATTTCCATGTTTTTATAGGTATACAATTTTCTTAAACCCGCAGTGTCTTGAACATAAGAGCAAGTACGTGCGACCCAGTAGTGCATTTTATTTTAAATACATACCTAGGTACCTATCTAACTAGGAACATTACTATTTTTGTATAGTTATTCATTTCCTGGAGAAACGACATATTTTGGGTTTATAGGTAGTATAGGTATTTATAATTCATAATTCGGGAATTTTTAACAAATAATAGGTAGGTACCTACCTACATTTTCATTATAAATAAAATCACAAATAGCTAATTATTTTGTTAAATTAATCGCTTTTGTTATTTACCTTCCAATATCTAGAAGAAAAAATCTTGAAACCACACACAAAACAAAAACACCCATTGATTAAAATAATCAATTCCTTCCGGTCTTCCTGCTTGATCCTTTACCTGCCATAACATATCCTAAAATTTAAAATCATTCAAGTTCAAGATCAATTTGAAAAAACTACCCCCATTCCAATAAGTGCATGACCTACAAATACATTGAAATGTTTGTATCTATCTACCAAGGCTGTCGTTTCACTTTTTCAGAAAGCAGTACTTCGAGGAAAAAAATAGCAGTACACAGCAGTACGACAATTAAATCTGTACCTTGGTTCTAAAAGGGCCAATGTCCAATTTGATAATTTTTGGGAAATCGAAAATTAAGATTTATTATTTCTCAAAATGCTTATAACTTATGAAAATTAAACTTTCTATAACCATCGGTATCTTGTTAAGAAATAATTGGAGCACATTAGCCCTTATTACAGTCTTAGAACATCTTCCGCTGAGTCAAAAAGTGAACTTAAGTCAATATTGTAAGAAATGGAATTTGGCCCTTTTAGAACCAAGGACAGAAATATATAAACATAATAGTAAAATGCATTTAATTTTGTTTAAATGAAAATATTGTTCATTAAAAATTATCATATACGCGCCCATCACCTATTTAGCTCTAGCGCACTTCAATATGGTGGTATTGAAAAAAATTTATTACATAAAAAGCTCTCGTTACGTTTGCGCACGTTGTAGCCTAACGCATATAGTACAAAAAAATATTGCTGATTGATTAATGCAGTTATAGTAAATTTGTTTACTAAATTTCCTACTCCATAAAATTCCTGCATGATTTACTCTTAATCTATTGGTTGTATGAATAAAAAACTTGATAATTTTGTTTGTATAGAATTGAATAAGCAACAATTTTGCTTTACATTTCATTCCAAAAAGTTGATCGTTTTCGTGAAACTAGCAAAAAAAAAAAAAGAATTTTACACCATTTTACTCCTCCAAAAATTCTTTTTTCAGTCAAAGTACTTAAAAGTCTAAATTTCGTGGGCTAGAGATCCATTAATATAACAGATGCTTGACAGATGGGTAAAACTACATTTTAACTTGTTTGGAATATTTCGTTCCAAATGGCATCAAAAAGTTCGTAAACTTCCTTTTGTCGCATCAGAAAAGAAAATCGGAAAATTCCAGAATTTAGAATTTTTTACTTGCGATATACAGGCAATGCCTATATGCGGCAAACTTTGCAGTCGTAAAAAAATGGAATTCGAGATTTTTTTTAATACATCTACAGCGTATTCTTTACAATTTTATTTGTTTAATTTATAAAAGTCAACTTTAGATAAAAAGGACTAACAATTTTTGGATAGGATTATGATTTGCAAATGCTGTGTGAAATTTTCAAAAAAGCAGTACTTTGGTCGTAGTTGCAGTACGGCAGTACGGAGTTTCAAAAAGCAGTACAAATACTTCAATTGCAGTACTTCGACAGCCCTGCTATCTACCCTCATAAGAAAACAAAAACTACGAAAGAAATGAAGATACAATATACAAATACTATCTACATTTATCATAACTTTATTTCCAAACGAGAAAAAAATAAGACAGACAAAACTTCACAAATAGCGCTTTTCGTGCACCACTACACCAAAGCAAAAAATCACATATAGGTAATATCCCTTTCCAACAAACGAATACATTTACAAACACTTTACTCCCTATCCTTATACCCAAACTGAAATAATGAAAAAAATAAAAATCGTAAAGTTTGGTTTGTGCACTGTTTTTTCTTGTTCAATAGACAAAGAGTAAGTAGTGCAAGGGAACAAAAACAAAAAAAGCTGGCTGTGTGCGCTGTGCGCGAATACCTTTTTTCTGTTTCTTTATGTGTCGTATGCGTACCAATCGAACGATGTTTGTTTGAAGATCAAACATGTTCTTAGGGGTGGGTTTTTTATTTTCGTTTTTTTATTCGAAGATAGAAATCTTCGAATCTGAGTTTGAACTTTTGTCCGGAGGCCTCTTAATTATTGAATACAAAAAATAAGTTAACAAAAATTATGGCGAATTATAAGAGTTAAATGACTTTAACGCGGTATTGTTTTCATGATTTTCTAAAAGTTTTATAAAAATAGTGAGGCATTATTTTTCTACAGAACTACATAATATAAGGGGTAGGTACCTATATAGTTTCAAAACCCGAGTTAAGTATATGAGTAAGTTTCCTTTAGAGGGACCTTAATCGACGTTATTAGCTAAAATTAATGAGAACTTTTTGTTTCTTATACTTTTTGGTACTTGAAAAGAGATGTCTTTTTCAAAACTACACTATTCCACTCAGTCATTCAATCAGTGCCGGTTCCTAGCCCTTAGAGCACCTGAGGCAAGATCAGTGAAGACGCCTTTTTCGTTAGAAAAATTTAATTAAAAAAAAAAAACAAATAATTAATCGCCTGAATCAGGCATTGTCACTTTCACTGTATTAAAACTGGCTCCAAGCCACTGCCTACACATTTCAATACGTTTCGTACGAATGCAAAAAAAATGTCGCCTACCAGTCGAAATAATGGTTCATATCGACTTTCTTAAAAGTTAAAATAGTAGGTACCTGCTTTAACTTTTAAGTTTGGTAAAATTTCGACATTTTGAAATCTCGACTCAACAAAAAGTCGACTTTCCAAAGCTACATATATACAAAACAGTCGATATAAATCTACATTTTAAGCTGCCGACTTTTCAGCAGCTCGACATTTTTTCTGTCAGTCATTCTCTTACTTATTTTGCAATGAAAACATATTTTTTTAAGCTTTGCACACAGTACCAGCGTTGAGCCTGTTTTCGGACATGAATCAAAGAATACAAGGTAACGCCACTTCTCTTTTTTAGTTTTGTTGTTGTAATTTTGACCACGCTTCGTGCCGTCATTTGTGCAGAAAAAGAATATTTTGTCCCTTCAATTCTATGTGATGAACGGGCGCCAAAACTTTAAGTTACTTGAAATTTGTTTCAAGTGAATTTTTTTCAAAAAGTTATTAAGAATATTGCGTGTTATATATTCATTTAATAATATCAACAGTAAAGGAACAAGATAAGAGGAGAAAATGTCCACATTTTGCTTTTTTCCACAACACAAGTTTTCGTTTTCTTATTTGACAATTAATATAATTTCAAACTCTACAATTTATCAATAAGAATAAGGAACATGTTGTTGATATTTCTTTGTTTTTGAAAAATGCGAAACTAAATTAAACTGTCAAATATGCGCGCCCAAAGATAGCTCCACTGGAAAACAAAAAATAAAATCTGTGTCGCCATATTGTTTCTGCACAAATGACGTAGAAGTGTCGTAATCTTGTATTCTTTGGTTCATAGCTTTCGGACACTTAGTCGCTGCGAAAAACCAGCAGATACTTCAAACAACAATTCTAAGTGGTTACAAAACTTTCTCACTATTAATTTATTGAAAAAAAGTAATCAAGGTCAGCAAAAGTGTGGCTAAGCTAGAAAGCGTAGTGGATAGGTATACTGGAAAGTAAGGAAAGGTTCTTGGTTTGATGTCAGAAATCAGAAAATCACTCACGAAAAGATTGTGAATCATTTTAATCAAACAACAATTCGCAATTTATCTGTCCATTTTCTGGCAAAGGCAATATCCTTCTCATGCATGTTTGCATGTGCCTCAAACATTTGAAAATATCAATTACCTATAACTTCCTTTTCTATTGGCAAATGCCAGGAGGGGGCAAACCAAGAACATTGAAAAGAAGCTGTCAAGAAAATGGCGATATTTTCGAGGCAATATCGGAAATAAGGATATTTTCAGAAATATTCGGCTTGGTCCAGAGGCAGAGGGGGGCAAATTATGGACTCCGACAAAAAGAAGTATTTTTTTTTAATTCATCATAAATATGTAAGTGGTGTGGTATTGCCCAGAGCCAGGGGGGGGGGGGGGCAAATTCCCTCACTTACCCCCCTCTGGGTACCTATGGACTCGGTGGTAAAAATGTTCATCAAATAACGATATTATACATGTACAAATGGGTGATTCTACAAATAATGGAAGATTATGACGATAATGTCGGCAAAATATTTTTTTTTAGCAAATAGACGTAAAAACTTACTACAGCTGAACTTAAGAACGTCCTTTCACATAGTTGAAGGCGGCCAGTCAAAAAATATAAAATAAAGATTTTATGGGTATTTTTTGAAAACAGGAGTTCCAGGGAACTGAAAATTGTTTTCAATCCTTTCCTACTTTAGGTAATTTTTTTTTAGAAAATCGTACTCCACGTCACAATTTTGTTCTTATTTGGTCTTTTTCTCTATGGTCTAAAGCTATGGGCTAGTGTTATAACTTCAAATTTCCCCCAATAATGTGACTCATGAATTAAGAAAGAAAAATCATTTGTCGATCTTTCATACATTGGTCCTGTTTCACCCATAGTTTAAGTGCCACACTACTTGGTACCGATTCTTACCGAGTGTGTTTTGAAGATTTCCATCAGATAAAAAAATCCAATCTGTGCCCTGCAGCTTTTTATGCATTTTATGATGCAAAACACCCTGCATAGCTTATCATTATACTTCCAAGCAACTTGAAGATTAGAGCAAATTCATGTGAACGAGTCGTGCTTTTTATCTTACAACATTTATGAGGCCCCGAGATAGAAAATTAGTCATTAAAGTGCAAGGGGATTGAGGCCAGGGAACCAAAAACATAGTACCTAACCCATTTTAGGAAAAAATAAAATATATAATTAGAATTTTACTTAGCCTATAATGTAATGTTAAAAAATATTCCTAAATACATAGACATTTTTACTGTAAATACTGATCAGGGTACAGAGAAACTGAACGGAAAATTTAAGATTTCTCGCACAAATGCCTTCTTCACAAACTAAATAACAAATGGACCTAGGATATGGATATGATTTTAGTTTGACGTGACTTAATACTTTACGCTGCTACATCTGAAACTTCGAAAATTTTCAAAGTTAACGATATTTTGGCCTGTTTCAATCTGTCAGGGGACTGATAAGGAATCCGTGGGACAAAGAAAATACATCCCACTTTAATAACTTTGTCTGGCCATGTAGATATCAATTGGTTTTACAGTAAAAAAAAAATCAGATTAAATACTTGGACGGTTTTTAAAATATAAGCGGAGCCGTCGAAAAATTCCATCATCAAATACCTTCTTTGTAGAGTTTGAGTAATCCTATTTTTGAGAAGGGTATTTGGGAAAAGTGTATCGCTCTAGAAGGAGAAAATATTGAAAAATAAAATTAATTTTAAAATAAAAACAATTCTTTCATTTCAAAGTCACTGACATATCGAACAACCCTTAGTTTCTACATATCGTCAGTCCAAGGAAATACCGACGGAACTCAACAAACGTAATTTTTCAGCAAAAGGAAAGTGAAATTGAATAAAGCTGGGAATTTCTTTATTAATAATAGTCAAGTAATCTATGGTTTGGCCCCGGACATATTGTAACAAAAGAAAATTTTGTGCGAATAGACTCAGACCACTAGTACTTAAGACACATCCAAAATTAGCCAAAATAAGCCCATGGGTACGTTGGTATTTAACCGTTTCCAATATCGCAGATGACAAAATGTATTCCATTATAAGGCAGACTTGTGATACATCTATTTCTAATGTTTTTTCATGCTGATTCGAACTTTGATATCAGTTTTTACCAGAAATGAATCTTCAAACGTTTTTATTTTCAAACATACATATGTATGTACAAAACCTACATTTTCATTTCTCCTCTCTACTGAAATACTGTAGATAATTTTAAAAACCTTGTTTCTTCTAGTTTCGCTAGTAGGTATATGGTGTTTAAGAAATAAATTAGTTTAAATTTCGTGCACCACGTGATGATGCTTGTAGACAGTCAGGAATACAGCTGTATTAATTTTGTTCAATGACAGTATGATTGCAATTCAGAAGACTCCAATATTGAAGTATAAGTGCTCGGAGTTAATTTCTGAAAAATATGTAATAATATAATAATACTGAACTACTTGTTATATTAATTGATTAAAGAAAAATTTAAACCCTTGGTTTCCAGTTTGAATCCTTCTTAAGAAAGTGCATTTTATATACAAAAAAACAAATATACATATCTATGTAATTCTATTATTATTATTTATTAGCTATACTGCCTTTGATACTATATTACATTTCGTTTTCATTTTTCATACCTATATTAATATTTAAATTCATAATATTGATTTCTTATATGTACAATTTTTTTAAAATAAATAAAATATTTTATGCACGGGCAAAAGCCTCCCCCATTATTCTCAACTCGTTTCTGCTAGACGTTTTTTGGAACCAAAGCCTGTCAAAAGCATATAGCTCATCTCTCCATCTTTTTGGTTGACGTCCTACCAGTCTGGTGGCATTCAAAGGTGTCCACTTGGTACATTCTTTTGTCCATCTGCTATCTGAATTTCGCATGACATATCCTGCCCAATCCCATTTCAACTTCTTGCATATGTCGACGTTTCTTATTCGTTGCGATCTTCTTATTCTTAGGGTTGCTTTTTCCATGGACCTTTGAGTTATTGCAAGCCTCTTTTTCAACGCTACGTTGTTACTCCATGTCTGGTACCCATATGTAAGTACTGGCAAAACCGTGGTGTCAAAGATGTATTTTTTGGTAGCTTTTGAAATATTGGAATCCAGCATTGGTTTAACGTCCCAAAATTGCCTCCAACCGTTTGTTATTCTTCAAGAAACCTCCTTATTTTCCCTTCCATTAAAAGAAACCAACTGTCCTAGGTATATGAAGTCCTCCACATATTCCAACATTTCTCCATTCAAATACATAGGTGGTTCTACTCGCATTTGTCATAACTTTCGTTTTGTTTTCATTAGCCTGGTAGACCTGCTTTCGAGCATTCAACAGAGAGTTCCTTGATCATCCTCTGAAGATCTTCAGGATTATCACTCATCAGAATAATATCGTCAGCGAACCTCAAGTTTGAAAGATATTTTCCATTGATTTTTATGCAAATGTTTTCCCAATTTAATTTTCTAAAGCATTCTTCTAATATGTCTGCGAAGAAAGGTGGTGAAATTGGGTCTCCTTGCTTCGTTCCGCTTCGCAGTTCAAATGGTTCTCCGAATATGTCTGTTTTTATTTGTGCCGTAGAAGAATCGTAAATATTTTTAAAAATTCTAACCCAGCGACCATTCACACCTTGATTAAGAAGTAAATTCCACATGAAGTTTTGATCCGCATGTAATTCTAAGGCATGATAAATAACCCCATCGTTTTCTGCTCTTTAACGAATTGAGAAAAGGGTACGAAAAGTTAATTTTAATCCATGAGTATCTAAATAGAGTTTTTTTTTTATCATTTCATCAACTTAGTTTTTCCTTTGTTTTTATGAGTAGATACTGGGTTGGTTTAGTTATTTGTTTATATGTATCTTGAAAAATAAAAGTCCTAGGACCATTTGGTATTCTGTGTTTGATTGAAAATTGACAAAAGCATTGAATATTAAAGTCAAAAATAGTACTTAATAACATAAAATTTGGTAAGAAAAGCAGTTTGAACGATTTATTTTTTATTATGTTTTCAAAATTTTGAGTTTGAAAGTTAATTTTCCAAAAACTATTCACGTTCAAAACTTAATTAAAAAAAAAAAACATTAAAGAATGGATTTCTAGCTTTACAAAAAATTAGAGCATAATATTGTAGTTAATCCCATTGGGCTTTAATATGGTTAAGATTAAGGTACACATTTTTATCACTAATTTGGTTTAGGTCTTTGTTTATATCTTAAAAATAAAAGTCCCAGAACCATTTGGTCTTATCCGTTTGACTAAAAACTGACTAAAACATTGAATATTTGAGACAAAAATAGTACTTGATAACATAAAATTAAACAAAAAAAAAAAAAAAAATAGTTTGAACTACAAGTTATGTTTTCAAAATTTTGAGTTTGAAGGTAAATTTTTCAAAAACTATTCTCTTAAACACCTTAATTTTAAAATTAAATTAAGGAATGTATTTCTGGCCTTACAAAAACCTATAGCATGTTGCCATTGTTTTTCAATATGTTTTTTCTAATTTAAGTGATTTTTTTTGTAAATTGCCCCTCACGGTCAAACGGGGGGCAGCAAGACCCCCCTTTAAAATAACTTTTTTCTTTTGTCGGTACAACCTACATTCTCTCATCATTAATTGTATCGTATGCAAAACGCCCTGCACATGCATAAAAGCATTCAAATTTAAGCCATTTCCCGGTGGTGGACTGTGGCTAATTTAGGATATATGTATGTTTTGGCATGTGTCATTGAACATAACTGCAAATGAATTCCTTTTGTTACAACTTTTCCGGGGTTAGCCCTATATTTTCCGTAGATTTACCTGACGATAAGTTTAAAAATTAAATACCCCAGAGCTTTATAAGTTCCTAATATTGAACTACAGCGTTGTGCTTTTCCAGCGGATTGTTCTTTTTATTTTGCAAAAAATTGTATTATTAATTCAAGAAGTTTCACGTTTGTTGAGTTGTGATGGGTTTCTTCTGCACCGACAATGTTATATAAATTATGAATGAATCCATAGGACAACAGCTATTCCATCACGTGTGTGAAGTTAGCATAACATTTTTGAGCTAGACCAATGGGACCATGGCAAGAATTTGCAGTTTTTTTGCATTTTTTATGCATTTCTATTCCGGATTTTGCAGTTCACCAAATAGTGGGTGTAATCGACTGTACTGCTAACTTCACTGTGAAGTTAGCAGTGCCTATGCTTTTCTCAGCAACCGGGTGAGCTAGGAATCTAAAATAAGGCTCTGAATTTGCAGTTTAATTTGCAGTTCCAGAAAAGGAAAAAACCAAATTTCTAAATCTTTACATAAAAAAAATTTCATACTGTACTGCTAACTTCACTGTGAAGTTAGCATAAAAGTCCTTTTCTCGGCAACGGTGATACCTAGAAATTTGCAGTTAGGCTCCAAGTTTGCAGTTTAATTTGCAGTTCAGGAAAAATGTATGTCCAAATTTGAAAAAAAATCGAATAAATTAATTTTTCACTGTTAACGTCACTGTGAAGTTAGCAGTACATACCCTTTTCTCAGCAACAGAGCCACCTAGAAAATTGCAGTTTAGGTCCAAATTTGCAGTTTTTCATGCACTTCAAGAAAAAACTAAGTTCAAATTTGTACGTCCAAATTTGACAAAAAAATCGAACATTTTACTTTGCACTGTTAACAACAGTGTGAAGTTAGCAGTACATACCCTTTTCTCAGCAACTGTGCTAGGTAGAAAATTGCAGTTAGGGTTCAAATTTGCAGTTTTTCATTTACTTCACGAAAAAATGCAGTTCAAATTTTGAAGTCAAAATTTGACATTAAAATCGAAAAATTCACTTTGCACTGTTAACATCAGTGTGAAGTTAGCAGTACATACCCTTTTCTCAAGAACTGAGCCAGCTGGAAAATTGCAGTTAAGGTCCAAATTTGCAGTTTTTTATGCACTTCAAGAAAAAACAAAGTTCAAATTTTTAAGCCCAAATTTGACAACAAAAATCGATTAAATTCATTTTTCACTGTTAACATCACTGTGAAGTTAGCAGTACATACCCTTTTCTCAGGAACTGAGCCAGCTAGAAAATTGCAGTTGAGGTCCAAATTTGCAGTTTTTCATGCACTTCAAGAAAAAACTAATTTCAAATTTTTACGTTGAAATACATTTTTCCTGAACTGCAAATTAAACTGCAAATTTGGAGCCTAACTGCAAATTTCTAGGTATCACCATTGCTGAGAAAAGGAATTTTATGCTAACTTCACAGTGAAGTTAGCAGTACAGTCGATTACAACCACTATTTGGTGAACTGCAAAATCCGGAATAGAAATGCATAAAAAATGCAAAAAAACTGCAAATTCCTGCCATGGTCCCATTGGTCTAGCTCAAAAATGTTATGCTAACTTCACACACGTTATTCCGTCGGCATTTAACGAATATATATAAAAAAAAAAAAAAAAAAATGGTCACAAGGTGTCATATTGTTTGAATCGCCTTAATGAGCAGATACAGCATTAATAAATGGTTTATAAATTTAACAACAAAAACATTAATTCTTTGTTATGAAGAAAAATCATTTAAACCTCTAGAAATGTTTATATAAAAAAAAAAAGAAAATCTGCGCAATGGGAAATTTTCCATGTGTTTTTAACTTCGCAAAATTCTATGTTATGTACCTAACTCTTTACGAACAAGTACTATAATTCAGCCATCTGCAAAAAGTACAATCATCTATTTTGAGAATAATTATATGTATGTACATCGATATCTTATAGGTATAATGTATATAATATGTGTAGGTTTTGTTGAAAATAAGATCTAAGGTATTAAGAACTTAACTCATTTAAATTAACAAGTTCAACCCACCATTTTGCAACCCCATGTGACTTTTCAGATTGGTGTCCTGTATGTATACCTTTCTCTATCTATCTTAAAATTAACAAACCCTTCACTAGCGTATTTTTATTCTCCTCCAATTTTCTACACTCAGTTTGAATTTGTGTGTTATTTTATGTACATGTGTAAAGCTTTTCACTAGGATTTTGATCAACCAATCACAAAACAGAAATCATATTGATTTCTCTCCAAAGGAAAGTTCAACGTTACTTGAATTTAGTAAAAAAAGCTTTCACCTACAGGGGGTTTATTAATATGCTTAGCTTATACTTATGTTGATGTGTGTTGAAACAAACAACAACAAAAAAATAAACGTTTACCTATACAAATAGAATACTTTCGTTTATTAATGAAAATCTAGATTAAATAGAATTTTTTTGTCAACACTGATTATTCAAATTTGAGTTAAATTTATTTTCAGGGTTTCATTAACATCAATATAGGACATGCAGGACATGCAGGATAGAGAAGAGAATTGTAGTACATATTTATTTTTTTTGTAGTAAATTTGTTTGTATATAATCCATAATCCATTCTACTGTGACATTTAATATTTTGTTTCATCTGAAATATTTTTATTTTTATTCAGCAGTTCTTCCTGAAAATGTCTCCGGAGCTATCAGTTTACTAAATGCATTCTGTCCATTAAATGTAACTACCCTTTTATTTTTGTTAATGGTGTGAGGCTACTGGGGGGCCTGTAATAAGGGTAACCCAGATTTTCAAAGCCCACCCATAGAAATTTGTTTCTCATAATTGGATAACTGTTTTTAATTAACAGATTTCTCGTGCTTTCTCCTCAATTTGTCTGTTTGGTAGAAGTTTTGTAATCGATTTTAAAGAGACGAACTTGTCGATTAGTTAGGGACTTGAAATTTTAAGCTTTGCTCAGAAATTGAAACAAACCTGAAATATGGCACACTTCTCTGTCATAATCTCATCAAGATACTTCACCACCATACATAAATGTTTGGTCATTTTTTGTAAAGAATATTGTCTTCAATAACACTCCCTACGTAAGCTCACTAGAGAAATCCAATTTGCTTGCAGCAGAGTTTGCTGTTGATTCAACGCTGCTAGAGAGTGTAAAGACTCCTCCTGTACTTGAGAGTGCCAACGATTTTATGGGACAAATCTTCTTTCACGCTCGTGCATTTGCAATAGTTCTACAAGATCTCAATATACACAAATCCGCTGGCCCTGATAGTATCCCTTCCATTGTTCTGAAGAGGTGTTCTTCAACACTGGCAAAAACCACTGCGTAAGCGTTTCCATCTGTCCTACTCTACTGGTCTCCTTCTGAGTGGATGGAAAACAGCATTTGTCCAGCCTCTTCCTAAAAGAGACGAATATTCTTCCCCTCTGACTATCGTCCAATTGCACTTACCTATACAACCCTTCTTCCCAAGGTCATGGAAACGCTGATCAAACATCGGCTTAAGAAATGAAGAACGAAAGCTTCTTAGTGACCGGCAATACGGCTTTCGTGGCAATAGGTCCACTGGTGATCTGATGGGGATGGATGATTTTTACATCGTTTTGGAGAAAGTAAGATTATTGCACTTGATATTTCAAAGGCATTTGTAAGAGTTTGGCATCAAGCTGTCTTATCGAAAATGCATATGCATTTGGTATCGATGAATCTCTCCTTCTTTGGATTAGAAACCTTTCTTTTCAGACCGATCAATACAAATAAATGCTGGTGTGCCCCAGGGCTCCGTTTTATCACCGACTCTCTTCCTTATATTCATAAATATAGATGACCTTTTGTCTGAAACTTCTAATCCATGAAATTGTTTCACTGATGACAGTACCCTCTACTTTTCATATTTGTTTCTAGATTCACATATTTGTGCTTCAGATATGGAACTTCAACAGCAGCATTTTCTAATGGGGAATTAAAAACCATGTAGAATTTAATTCTTCAAAAACTCAATGCTCTCTTATATCATTAAAGCGGAACTCACCCCAAATGCCGCACTATCCATGTGTGGTGCGTGGATCGAGGAAACCGAAAAACTTCCAGCTCTAAGTGTTTAGGTTTTCTCAGACGATGCAAGAAATTCTTCTCCCTTTCTGATCTGGCTGTAATCTTTAAGGCGTTTATCCATCCAAAACTCGAGAACGGCTAAATGAGGAGCACTCTGTCATGACAAGTATACTCTTGGAAGATTTGTCAGTTCCTCGTAAGAGGCAGTAGGTGGCACGGCTAGCAATCGAACCTGGAAATTAATTCCCGATGAAGAAATTTCTGTTAGCCCTTATGTAGTCCTCTGACGTTTTAACTCAAAATTATTTCCATGTAACCCGTAAATACAACAAAGTATCGTTAGCAATCTATAAAAACCTCATAAGTCTTTCCACATATGTCATCTTCCTATGTGTCCATAATTTACTTGAACAAAATAAAAAAAACATTTATCAATTAAAACAATTAATTTTGTCCGATTTTCCAATCATGGAACCAATTGAAATAAATCTAAAACCCCCTCACACCCCACCATGGTTAGATATATAAATGAATAATAAAAGTAAAATGTTCAAGTTTCAAAAACAAAAGCTTTGTATTGTAGGTTTGTTACTTCATATGTACGGAACCTCTCTTGTCCTTTGCTTATGGGGGAAATGCAAGTCGTGGTCGTTGTAGAAATTTATAGCCAGTATCAGCCCTAAATCGATTCGGTTAACCTTAAATGGTATTTCCATTAATTGTCTTGCTTTTCAATTTTGGTTTGAAACTTATAGATGCAAGGAAATTCATTTTATGAATGTACAGGTACACTTTACAGTTAATTTATTTATTTATTTGTTTTACTTAACGTAAGGGCAAGTTGGTTATTAGACGAACTTATATACAATTTACTTTAATGTACATATATTTCAATGAAATAAGTGAAAATTGTATAGTAAAATCGCATTTCTTTTTTCGCAAAGTCTATGTTTAAACGTGAATAAAATAATGCTTAGGCAGGCATATGCTAGCTTGTAAAAGATGTCTTCTAAGCAATTGCCATTTCAAAAAAGCTAACGCAAAGTTCATGCTTGCTCATATAGGTTTTGATTCGATAAATATTAAGATTAACCTTAAGTTTTGTGTAATTTAAAGTAGCTTTAACTATAGTACAGTACAAACTTAAAAAAAATATCAAGATCTTTTCAACGTTTTAAGCTTTTACGTACTTTTTTTGTATTCCCAAGAGCAAATGAGATGACACTTCCATTTATGCAAAGACTTCAAGTTTGTTCGTTTATTTTTCCAGAAACTCAGTTTTCTTAATAACACTTTCAACATTACATTACACAACTTGTTTGTAATATACAGAATTAAATTGCAGAATGTTCAAATGTTTCAAGTGCATTTTCAGATGAAAGTACATTCACACATTCAAGTACCTATATATTTTAAGACATTTACATAAATTTAAGTAAATTCCCGCCTTGGACAGTGCTTTTTTTAATTTAGAAATGTTGAACCTTGTTATGATCCAATTATGAAGCCCCTGCTTAAAAGAGAAAAAACAGGCAACCACTGAGTTCATCGGTCAGGCGCGGATCCAGGATTTCGTTCAGGGGGGGGGGCTATTTTCATGAAATAGAAATTTGAGTACACTTCATACCGCTCTACACGATTGGTCACACAATGAGTTTGAAATTTGAAGAAAGCAATTAATTCTTTCATAACTGCCACATCTCGAACAGCGGGTACTTTTAACTTGTGAAATTAAGTTTTGCAGTTAGTTAGTAGCTATAGAATGGTTTCTTTTCAGCGCTTTTTAGTTCCCTCTGGATCTGCGTAACTCCACAATTATGCTTGGAAAACATAATGGCACAGTGGTATGTTCCTATTCAGACACATGACGTTCGAGTTCGAGTGAAATTTCCAGCCTCGTTTTTAGCTTGCCATTAAACGTCATCAGCTTCAAAAATGCATTTTGCAGAATTTTTTCAAACGCAAACTGCAAATACAAGTTTTACTGCATAAGCATTTTGTCCGATAATGCTGTTTGCTAAAGTCACTTTTTCGAAAACATCATATGTGGTGCGATTCTGCAGTAAAAAAATCGAGTAAGTAACAAAAATATTGAGAAGCAGGAGAACATGTTCATAATCGTCAAATGCGTTTGCAAGAAAATTGAAAGACGTTGATAAAAAAGTTTTTGTGTAAACAAAACCATTGCATTGCATTTTAGCTTAACTAAAATTATAGATCAAAACCAAGATGAACCGTATCGTTTGCTCAGACGCTTTCGTCCATCGATACAAAACCAAACCTTCCGACATTGAAATAAAGCAATGGTTATAGTGGAAAATAAAAGAAAAAGCACTTTTTATTAAACCTTTTCCTCCGACCTTCTCGGTTCAGCCATCGATTGTGACTAACTTTGGTTGTACATTTCATATATATTATATATAGTATATTGTTATACTAAGCCTTCGTTAAATTTTTATAAAAATGTTTCCTACAAGCTCAAACCATCGTTTGCAGAGTTGCCAGACTCATGCACCTCGATACGATAGCAATATTTGCGTCAAAAAATAACGATTATTTGACAATCTTATTGACGTTGACTTGACGTTTTCAAAAACCGCCAAAAATAACTATCCTAAGGTGTAAAAGTTCCATCCAACTTTCCTTCGGCAGTGAGTGCTGTAGTCGAGTCGTTGCCTGGTTTCTCTCCAATCTTCTTCGTTGGATTCGTACTATTCGCCAGTTTAATAGATATATGGAACAGGAAAGTTCCTCAAACACATCCACGAAAGTGACTAAATCCTCACGAATACTTACATACATCAAGTATCTTATGGCTTATAGATGAGCAGCACGTCTGCACGCATCGCTGCGTACAGCGCCGAACTTGAAACACATGTGCATATCCTTAAGGTGCGTATCCATTTCAGAGTAAAAAGGTGAGCAGCTCTGAAGAAGTTGTCGAGAGTAAAACTCGATAGTGGACACAGACACAGTCATGAAATAAGCTCACGAGAGCTCTCAGGAGTTTTCTAGTGAAAGTACTCCCTCAATGGAAACGCACATTTAAATATTTATCATAAAAAGAACTCTATCATCTTTTTAGTATGAATTTTTTTTGGTATTTCTCAAAACTTTTATGCACAAATGAAGTTTATTATTTTAACTTTAATTCTCTTAATCCTGTAGATCCGAGCATTTGAAGCAAAGTTAGAAATTTTTGAGGCTAATTAAATCGACGTATTTTAAAGATTTATTTTTTTTTTAAATTAAAATCAACTTAGAGTTGAAAATTTAGAAAAGTGCCCCTGCCGCCTCCCCGTTACATTTAATTTTTAAAACCCACTAAGAAAATGGTAGAGTAGGGTTGGAGATGGAGCAATAACTTTTTAAAACATTATTTTTCGAATTGTGAAATTTTTCAATCACAACATTTTGAAAACTGAAAATCAAATCGATGTGGGATTCACTCTGCTCCTTAGTACAAAATAAATTGACTTTTCTCATAAAATTTTATACAGTAATGTAGCCGGACATTTATCTTTTAATTAAAGACCTTAACTTTGAAGATCGGACATCTAAGACCAAAGTTATAAGCTTTCCACTCGGTCGATTTTAAGGGTATTTATGCATAGCGGAACTTTTCTTAACTGAACTTGGTCAGCAATCTGCCAAGAAAAAAAATTATAAACTTATACGAAATAATCTTTTTTGATTACATTTTAATAAATTCATATTTAATGCTTCGATCGTTCTTGCCAGGGGGGGGGGGGGGTCAATCATCGGTCATAATTCATTATAATACAAAATTTCAACAATATTTATCAAAAATATGCGTTGAAAATGATTGTACATCGCGTCATGCGTCGATCTCCTTGGATGCTGGTACCCTAAGGAGCCATGGTTTTTCACCGAAGCACGGGCAAACTTAGGATACACATGGCAATTATCTCAAATTTTACTCATTGTTCATGCTTTCATAACAATAACACCATATATTCTAACGTATTTTAAGTTGTATCGATTTGGGGCACCATGGCGTATGTGGAACATTTTTTCTAAGCAGTTTATTTTTTTTTCAAACTTCGGAAAATAATTTCTTGTTCAGTTTATCTATCAATAAAATCGTAAAAACAACATTTTTAACTTATATACATTATATTACGGTATTATATTAACCACCTTTCACCTGGCAAATAAATGAATGAATTATTTTAGATTATATTGAAATTTGTATTTTAAAAACAAATAATTTCTTGAAGAAATATTTGTTTTAATATAAAAAGTTCACAGATATTGCAAAAGTTCAAATATGCGTAACTTGGGGTCAATCACTGAAATAAAACTTAATTGCTTTAGTCTAGCACTTATTGGCCAATTTACGCAAAGTGAAAAGTAAAACATAAACATGCGCCTGTGTTTTCTTATTAATAAAAGTGTAAAAACTCATTTGTTCATTATATTTCAAGTTAATTTAAATCATGAAATAAGTTTTATTTGCAATAAACTCTTAGCGGCATTTAAAAGTTTTATTTGTTTCTACAAAATTCAATGAGATTATTTAAGTTATTTCTTATTTTTAATTAAGTTTTGGATTGTTGTCAAGTTAAAACGGACGAAGTTAAAGAATGACCTTTATTGAACAGAGCTATATAAAAAATATTAGTAGGTAAGAGTGAAGAAGTAAATTATATAAAGAACAATAAAACGAAAAGCTAAAGTAAGGAGAGTCATGCGTTGATTAATTGTTTACTGAGATTATATAGCCCAGTGTTTCCCAACGTGGAAGGGGGGCAATTTTATATTCTGATGCACTACAATCGTTTTAGATTTCCTAATTAAATGAGTACGGAGAAGAAATTTTATTTAATTTTAAAAAGAGTCCGGACTCAATCTTGACTTCTGCAAACTTTCAATTGTGATAAACTGTGGCTGTTTTTCCCAGCTTTTTTGTGAAGACCAAAATGAAAATCATGGGGACTTATACTTCACACTGAAGTAGGATTACTCTTGAAACAGTTTGAAAAGATTTGCGGAACTTTTTGAATCTGTTCAGCGACAAACCGGTTATGAAAATTTGTAAACGGTCGATCGCTAGGGATTTGTGAGTTATTTAGTTGATGTTTTTGAAAATGTAGATACAGAAGTAGCAACTTCAAGGAATAATTAAAAGGAAGTAAAAACTATTTATAAGATATTTGGTTCCGCTACCCTAATTTATATGTCAGACATGTATTAACAAGACAAATTTTGACAGGTGTCATCGGCTCAAAAAAATGTGAAACCGTTAAAAATATGTTTGTTGGACGGTTCTCAGACCAGAGCGTCAAGTGAGTCGACTCAATGTGACGTCTCCTTTTTTTTATCTCACTCCTATTGGAAGAAAAAAAATTAAAAACCTCGACCTACTTTGCCATTTCTTTCTTTCCCAGAGAGATAAAAGTGAGAGACATCAAAATAAGTCACCTCACTCGAAGCTTGTCTGAATACCGTTTTGAACATCTGGAAAATTTTTCGCCCGACTCAAAAGAAAGATTTTTTAATTTTGGTGATTTCTTTCTAATTTTTAATCATTAAATTTTTTTAGTGAACATTTCAAATTGTTTAATGTTAAAAATTGTTAAAATAAAATTTTGGGGGGACATACAATTTTGGAAATATTTTGGTGGGGCATAGCACAAAAAAGGTTGGGAACACTGATATAGCCTATTGAATAGACCTTTTAAAAAGGAAAAATTACGTGCAAGGGTTTTTATTATTGAATATGTTTGTTTCGCCCATAAGCATGCTTAAAACAGAAAATGGTACTAAATTCGCCCATGCGTTTCTGAGAGAATGGTCACACTGGCCACTTTTCAGTATTTTTGGTATAACTCGAGAACTAAGCTGAATTTGACAATTTTACATATAATACTTTTTGTTCAAAATTAAATTTTCTATCGAAGTGGATAGTTTGGAAAATTTCATAAAACAATTTTAGCAGGAAAAGTAAACAAAGACCAACATACAAAAATTCGAAGAATACAAAATTTTTAATTCTTTTTTCTAAATTGCGCATAACTTTTTTTGGAGCAAAGATACGCTCAAGGCATGCATGAACAAAGTAAACTGGAGTCTTAAGGCCTTAATATGCCATTCAAACTTTACTATTTCTTATAATTTTTCGCAGTTTTTGCCCGAAACCCTATTTTTTGGTACTTTATGACAAATTTAACGTACCTAGCACCCAGTACCAAATCTTATGTTAATCGGACCAGCCGTTCGGTCTGTAGGTCTGAAAGCATTTAAAAACAGCTGAAAAACGAAATTGCGAACTTACATCCTTTTTATAAATTCTCTATAGTTCTAATGTCATATTACATATATCAACATTTTGATTTCGAAAATTTTTACGAAAGTGAAATTTGCCATATTGTACCGAAACTTTCGGGCCAAAACTGCGAACAATTATAAGAAATGATAATGGGAATATCTCTGTCAATTTTAAACAAATATTAATTTGTGAACATGCCATATTAGAGCATTTAGTCTCTACTTTATTTTGTCTGTCCATGTCTTGACCCTATCTTTGCTTCAAAAAAAGTTATGCACAATTTATTAAAAAATTTAGATATCCTTGATTTTTCGATTTTTTTTAGGTTCGTTTTTGTTAACTTTTCCTGCTTAAATTTTTTCGTAAAATTTTTTGAACTATCAATTCTAGTAGAAAATTTTATTTTGAACAAAAAGTATTATATGTAAAATTCAGCTTAGTTTTCAAGTTATACCAAAAATATTGAAAAGTGGCCAGTGTGACCATTCTCTCAGAAACGCATGGGTGAATTTAGTAGCATTTTCGGTTTTAAGCATCCTTATGGGCCAAACAAACATATTCAATAATAAAAACCCTTGCACGTAATTGTTCCTTTATACCCCTCATTTTCCGGCCTATTTAATAGGCTAATAAAGGAGTTTTCAATATCAGAAATATTACCAATTGGAATCATCGATTTTGCAAAATCGGAAATATATTTTTTTTAAAGCATTCAACCTTATTTTGACTATACTTTTGAGCAGCTTAGAAATTGCATGGAGTATCAGAAAGCTTACACCCCGAGCCTTTCATATTGATATCAAAAAAAATCTCATTTTCCATTTACGATCGGCCACAGTGAAACTCTTGAGTCACTTATGGGCACTCATTTCCCAGGATATATTTTCGATGTATCCCCTTTGGAAAGAGGTTTCTAATATTGGCAATGAAATAGTAGATAGTAGGAAAGTAACCTGGGACATAGACTCTTTTTCAGGATACAAGTCTGCAGGGCCTGCTGAAATAATGCTTTTATTACTATATGCTCCAAAGCTCTAAAGACGTAATTGTACCTATTCTGGTGTAAATATTCAGAGGATGCTTAAATATCACCTACATATACTCCATCTAGTTGGAGAGAAGTTAATATAATCTTCATTCCCAAAGCTGGCAAGCCCACCTACACTGAATCGAAAGATTTTAGACCGATTAGTCTATCCTCCTTTCTTTTAAAGACCTTAAAAAGACTAATAGAAACGCACATTCACCTGAAGCTAGATAAAATTGTTCTCTCTCAGGCCCAACATGCATATATGAAAGGCAAATCTGTTGAGACAAAGAATTCATTTTGGTAGCATTTATTGACATAGAAAGAGCCTTGAAAATTATTCTATTCGACATGCTCGAACTCTATTAGCATCTATCTGATGCTGTCAAATTCAATTGATTCTATGCTTCGAATTAGAATTGTACCTGCAAAAATGGGTAGCAGCAATCTTAAGGCTGGGACGTGTAGGGGTACGCCACAAGAAGGAGTCTTTTCTCCTTATCTTTGGCTTCTGGTCGTTAATAGGATCTAAGTTGAACTAGATCTTAGCAGTGTAAGAGTCATAGCGCACGCTGATGACATCGTGATAATGGTCTCAAGAAAATTCGTTCCCATACTGTACGAAACCGCCCTTGATAGGCTCAGTAAATGGGCCAATATCTATGGACCTAATATCAATCCTCTTAAGACAGAAGTGGTACGGCTTAATATGTTGGTGTGGTTATCGATCGGAAACTAAACTGGAAAGAAAACATCAAAGAGAGAGAAAAGAAAGCTGCAATTGCTTTCTACACCTGCAGTAGAATTTTTGAAAAGAGATGATGGGGTTCCAGCCCCATAACCATTCATTGAATGTACACAGCCATTATAAGGCTTTTCCTAACGTACGCATATTTGGTTTAGTGGCCAGCCTTGGAAAAGGCAACAAATCTCAATACTATGACAAAAATTTAGAGATTGGCTACACTACTAGTGCCATGAGAACTACTCCAACTGCAGCCCTAGAAACATTCCTTTCACTGGCCCCACTCGATATATTTACGAAAGAGATGGCAGCCAAAAGTGTTCTTCGACTCAGAGAGTGTAAAAATTGGAAACTGGGGAAGTGGGGACACAGAACCATAACCGTACTTACATTTTAGGCAAGTCGCCACCAACAGATTTCCCAATGAGAGATCTCTAGAAGGAAAACCGGGTCTCGTTGTTCATGTATTGGTCCTTACAGACGGTTCCAAAATGGAAGCTGGGGTAGGGTCAGGTATCTTCTCAGTTAACCCACCCATAAACAGATCAATAAAGCTCACAAACCTTTGCAGTTTCTTCCAAGCGAAAGTGCTTGCAGTTTATGAGGCCGCAAAACATCTTTTCACGTGTGAACTGATAAACAAACAAATTGGCATCTTTACAGGTAGCAAGGCAGCAACTGAGACCATTTCGTCGATCGTCACGAAGTCAAATCTGGTTGATTGTTGCCGCAGTGAATTGAGATCAATCGGCAAGACAGATGTCAGTCACTCTTCGATGGGTCTCGGGACACAGTGACATTTACGGTATTGAAATGGCAGATGAACATGAACTGGCCAAAAGCGGTTCATCACTTGAACTGAGCCGAATAGTATCTTGGGCTCTTACGCCACTGGAACAAGATACAAGAAGAAAATAGAATTCACCAGAGTTTTCTGGGAGGCCGCCAACGACAGATGGGCAATGATTGACACGTGTCGAGTTTCAAGGAATCTATGGCCAGATATCTCTAAAGGAAAAACAAAGTACTTACTTAAGCTAAGCAGACCTCAACGGTCTCTCATGATTGGAATCCTAACTAGTCACAATTCCTGGGTTTCCACACATGACCAGAATGGGTATAAGCTCATCTGACTGGGTTTCAGGACGAAGAGGTGGAGGAGGGTTCGTCTTACTTTCTGTGTGAGTACCCCACCATAGCCAGAACTAGGAAAACAGCCCTCGGGGAATATTTTTTCGACAAGTTGGGCGGCATCTCATTTTTGCCACTAAGTAGCATCCTGAAATTCATTTAGAATTTATTATGGTGCTGGGAGGCATTCCACGCCTAAGGCTTCCACAATTTCAATAATGTAGAGAAGAAATTTGAAAATTATCTCATTTTATTTTGTTTAATTTAGTTTTTAACTTTACTTTGCCAAGAGAAATTAAATATTTGAATATTTGAATATTTGAATATTGAAGCCATACATTTGTCCAGTTTATATTTCTGAGGGCTCAGAGAATTTCCCCAGTTTTGCTGTCAAATACTAAGTAAAAAAAATTTTTGCTCCGTCACACATAGGAGCATTTGCATGAAAAAACTGGTCAAAATTATTTTTTTGTCTTAGTGACCTAATTTTCATCTGAAACTTAAATTTATACCGTTTTAAAGTATGTATTTCCATTCTTTAAAACAGAAATAAATAATTGTGGGTTTTTTTTAATTTTGTCTACCCATGGGCTTATGGATATGTGTGAAACTTCTATTACATTTTTGACCAAAAAAGGTAATAAAACAAATTAATTTTTTTTTAATCGAAGGTTGAAGGTTTGGTTTGCCATATTGCATACAAAAAACTTTCGAATAATTTCGAATAATAAAAACAAAAAATTGTTCAAAAATAATACCTTTGGAAAAAACGGCAATTTTAAATAATTTTTTTCTCAAAAAGGAGGAAATATGAGGAAAATGTTTTGGATTGTACAAAACACTGAGACCTAATAGTTTGCTTTAAAAAAAAATTTACAACCCGACAGCACCCGGCAGTATAACAAAAACACTTAACTGTTAAAAAAAATACATAAACTTCTTGACTTTTTGATGAATCAATGTTTGCCCAAGAACATATGTAGATATTAGTCGATGAAATCAAATAAATCAAATGTTGAAATTAAGTATACACCATTGTCTCTAACATTCATTAATAAAATTTTTTTCAACTCACTTCAAAAAACATAAAACACCAACTTCAAATTGGTGAAAATAGAGCGCATTGCAAATGCAGGCGTGTCTACTAAATTGGTCTAGATTCTGACTAGCTGTCTGAAGAGGTGGTGTGGTGGGGGTCAACTTTGAGACTGGTTTATGATAATACGGTTAATCAGCTACGAGCAAAACCAATTTGGGGGGCTTTCAAAATAGTTTTATTTTTTCAATTTTGTCCGGTTTTTGAGGTAAAATGCTCCTTAGTGCGTCAGCTCAGTGAGCGCTCATGAAATATAAACTGAACAATTCATCTTATGTAGGTACATATGTATGTAACAGGTGTGCTTCGATAAATAATTCAAAATAACATTTTTCTTTCTTATTTGTCCCTAATAGATTCAACGTGATAAATTCGGGAAGATTCCAGCTGATTTGATTTGACCATGAAAACTTATTTATTTTAAAGGAACCAACATCCAAGATTCACAATCGAATTCAAAATAAAATTCCCCTTTGAATTTTTCACGAGAGAACAATACATTTTTATCCTTCTTCGATCCTTGCTTAAAACATTTAAGTCTTTTCGCAATTAACAGAGATTAGTGAAAGCTAGTTCATCATCAGAGTTTTACAATTTTCGAAACATTTAGTTCCCAAGTATTTTAAATGAGAAATACCATTGCGGCTTACTATATTCTTGTGTGAGGACATAATTTGTAACCCTATTCATAATTGAGAAATTATGCATTTATTTAGTGCTAAGCTTTTTTTCATAGTTTATTTCTTTAATTGTTACGTCAATGCCTTATTTGTATTTTTTTCTTTTACAGTCACGCCTATTAGAAGATGCTTCCCTATTATGTAACTCATGGTCTTCTCGACAAAATGTAAGTAAATTTTCTTTAATTATATAAACATATTTTTAATTCTTTACATTGAACAAAATTTTTAATTTTGTTCTAAATTTTTTGCCAAAATACTCGTTTTTTCGATAATTATTTTTGTGGAAATTTGTCATAAGCCCACGGCATATAATTTCTGAGGAATTGAAAATCTAAATATAAAATATCTTTAATATAAGTACTATTATTTTTGTTGTTTTTATCCTTTGTTAGATGGCGCTACAATCTGGAGTGAATCTATACTTTAACCAACAAACATCTCCAGACGTTTCGAGTTGTAGCCAGCTGCCTTCAGTTACGCATTCCAAATTGGTTGAAGTGCCTTTCGACTTGCGAGCGGCATCGAAGGTATGATCTACCATTTTTGCGTAATGTGTCTCTAGGTTATGATTGGTTGAAACATTTTTTTAATTCTCGATTCTCTGCTTTGTATTAATAGAAAAATTAAGCAAATATGTATGGCGCCAGTTATAGCTATCATTGAAACTCATCATTGAAAATTTTAATGATTGATTTTGAGACGTTTAGGAGGCAAAATCATTTATTATTTTGATGGACGATCAAAGCTTAGGACTTAATTAATATTTCTAGTAAAAAAAAAATTTCAAAAAGGCCCAACTTTCCACAAAAATTGACTTTTAATTTTTCAATGATCATTGGTAAGGTAGTTCAATCATTGAAATAAGAAAAGTCTTTTTATGTGGAAAGTTGGGCCTATTTGAAAATTTTTTTTGGCTAAAAATATTAATTAGGTCTTTAGCTTTATTTTTCCATCAAAAGAATAAATGATTTTACTTCCTAAACGTCTCAAAATCAATCATTAAAATTTTCAATGATGAGTTTCAATGATAGCTATAACTGGCACCTATGAATATAAAGATTGAAAATTTTTTCACGGTAATAAACACCGGGAAATAAAGAATAAACTTAATATACGAAAAAAAAGTATTAATATGAGCTCGAGCTCAATACATAAAGCTATTATGATATTTATTTTTTTAATCTTATGCAAGTCACTTTGTTCTAATTTTGAACTGAAAATCGGCGCAACTGAAGGCAGCTGGCTGGAGGTTAGGGATTGATACTTAGGATAAAGTAGGTATGCAATTTTAATTGGCCTGATTGAATTTGAAAACATCAAAATTAAAACATCAGCAGTGGCGTAGAACATTTTGCACTGGGACAATCTCTTAGAAAATACTAGAGTTTCAATACTTACTTTTTGTTTTGCAAATGAAAATAGGTGACGTGAAGAAAACACGTCCGTTACAATACTTTTGTATCTGTCCCAGATCTAGGGCAGGCCATAACATCAGAATATAACCCTCAAAGCATCCGATACCTTATTTTTTTTACTGAAATGAACTAAGAATCTCGCGGTCTAGGTTTTGCTACATTTCCACCTAACGCTAATCTGAGATTTAATAAGATTTTCCTCAAATCTTCTTTATCTGCAAGATTTACCATACAAATTTATTTCGTAAATCTTGAAGATTCGAAATTAATCTTGTTAAATTTTCTAGGACAACTGCTTTTACAAATCGAACTAACCTATTCTTGTATGGCGCTGAAGGATTCATTCATGGCTGAATTCAGTTCTTCACAAAGGAAACATTCTATCTCACTTCCTTTTCATACAAAAAAATGAAATGCATTTATAAAGGTGCTGTCAAAGTAAATCTTTTTTAAATCTATTTGTGAGGTGGAAACATTAAATAGATTTAATAAATCTGAACAGAAAGATAAACTCGAAATCAGAGTTTTAGATGTCAATTTTTGTTTGAATAATACCAATATGTTCAAAACCTGCATCCCGAAACCCCTATAGAACTAGTATTTGAAACTAGTTTTGAATCGTGTCAATAATAGAGCTGTAAGGGAAAGGAATTGTCAATCCATAGCTCGCAATGAAGGACCAGATCTGCTCGGAAGGTCTACAAGCAGAAGAAGAGAGAGGAACACTGGCTTTTTTTTTTAGTAAAAAGAAGGAACATGAGAAGTATGTGTGGAAGAAGATTGTAGTAGAGTAGAACATCATTTCTACAACAATATTCTCTATTCAGATGTTTTACGAAGGAGGAAAAGAGAATCTTGCCAGAAATCAAGCTGGAATCGAAGTCTCATTGCTCGATCAAGAGCATGTACATATATTATATATGGTAGTAGAACCACAATCATGCTAAAAAAATATCAAAGCATTAATTCTACAAACAATATAACTATGGCGTGGACGTATCAAATTCCACTATCGAGCAGAGATTACACTTCGAACCATTCAACCCAGACGAAATAGTTCAGTAATTTCGTCCACTCAATATTGACGATGTGAAGGTAGCTATGTTTAAGCTCTAATCCAATAAATAAAATAAATTCTGTGGCGCAACAGCTTGTGCAGAACCGGTGCCTAGTGACTTACAACTCTGAACCATTCCTGTGTGCAATTTTTTTGACAGGGATGGAGGAGACCTACAATTTTTTGCCGAGTCCAAACGGCTAGATGAGAAGCATCTATTCATGACAAGTATACTCTCGGAAAATTTGTCAGTTCCTTGCAAGAGGCAGTACCTCAGAAAAAATATTTTTGTTTTCGCATGACAATCCTACGCACTAACCATTATGCCAGTAGGTTCTACTCTACATCTAACCTCTAATCCAATACAGCTGTTGAAGCTGACGTTGCTGCTGTGCTGTTCAAAGCAGGCCACGAATATAACAGGTCATCTGCATGGTCAGGGGAAAGCATATCTGATGCAATGGAACCTCAACATTATTTGTCCAATCATCAAGGAAAGGGACCCTCTGGACTGCATCAACTACAGAGGCATTAGTCTCCTAACAAACCTTAAAGATCCTTTCTACAGTATTTATGTTTACACCTGAAGTTATTCGTCAAGAGACGTCACTGAAACCTTTGATTTCAAAAATCGTTTTAGACATTGCGATATGTGGTCATGTGACTCCTTTAATACCGTCCTTGATAGCATATTGAAAAACTTTCTCGTCAATACTTGCCAATCACAACTTCTCTCGAGCAACTAAAGTGAGACTTTACGAATTGTTGATATATTGTGCAGAATCCTGGACCCTGTTAAACATGATCTCCAGGAAATCTTTGCACAGAATAGATGAGAAGATACAACATTGAATCGTATGAGCTGTACATTGACAACGACCTATCTCCAGAAGAAAACAGGCCAACGATCTACGTTTGCCGTTCTTTGACCTCCAAACGTCATGTGAAAACTTCTTTGTAGAATTTATACGATACTGCTCATTCGCACGTATTTATAATGCGAAAAAACGTGAGGTGCATTGCTGTGTGAACTAGGCCTGACACGGACGCCATGCGACATCACCACCAAAAGAACAGAAAAATCGAAAGTATCGTCTTGAGTAAACAGGCTACGAAAAAAGCAAGCCAGTTGACGAGCCAGTTGATAACGTTTGCGTGTATGTTAGTAAGAAAAGGTGAGTGTATTGCGACTGGCTAGCCACTACAGACTCGTGTGGTCTCAGGGTTAAGTAAGTAAGGTAAAGGGTTTTCCATAAGGGATGGGTAGAAGTTAAAATTGCATATACCTAGTTGTGTATAAAGTAACAACAATTAATGATTTTTGTTTTATTTTTTGTCAATGACATTATGAGTGCATCATAGTACTAAGTTTTCACTTCTTGTCATTTTCCAACTGACGAAAGACGCCTTTTTGTGACGTTTCACAAAATTATACAATAGTGGAAGTACTAAAATATTTTGTTGTTTTTGAACTGACAAACAATGTTTTGTCAATACAATATGAAAGACAACAAATTGGAAAGACAATTGGAACTAGCTCAACTGAAGGTATTGACATTGGATTGACTCCTCTGACCTATTTGAAACAACAAATTTGAAAGACAAGTGAGATTAGCTCTATTGACGATGATCACATTGGACTGACTCCTCTGACTAATTTTGAATTGTTTCCAACTTCTTTTGCTCATACACAAATTAATGTGAACACAACAGACTCACTTTGACGTTGAGAAGTCGATAAAACAAAACACTGATCTGAGTTCGTTGAGGAATGAATTATTTTGTTTTTTTATTCCAAAATGTAAATTTAATTTACTGAAAATACTCCCAAATAAATTAAAAACGCATTTTTTGAAAAAAAAGGATAGAGACAGAAAATCAGAGAGGAAAATCAGTCCAAGACGTTGTTGAGATGAGCTTCACGCGAGGCGATTCATTTTGACGTCTCTGTTTTTTATCTCACGTTTATTTCTTAGTAAGAAAGAGATGGCCAGGGGAGGCAGGAGTTTTTAAAAAGTTATAAAAACTTCTGCCTCACTTGAACTTCTCTTTCATACCAAGAAATGGGAGTGAGAAAAAAAGAGACGTCAAAATGAGTTGCCTCATGTGAAGCTCATTTGAACATCGTCCAATGTGAACACCGTCATTCAAAAGACCATAGATTTTGTGTCAGTTAAAGACAAGTGGAAACGAACTAACAGTTTTGACGTTGAAAGACCATATTGTTTTCTGTCAAACTGTGTCAATTTAAAGACAAGTGGAAACCTAGCATAATATTGGGTGCATATGGGTTATGAGCGATAACAAGCTCATAATCCATATGGTTTACCTCGTGAAAATAAAACGATGAGAGTTAAGCTAGAACTATAATGCTCGGAGGGGCACTTAAGTGGTCGGAAGAAAAAACAATCGAATGCACGGAAAGCATATGACGCGGCTATAATTGCGGAGTGGAATATTTCGTCAAGCTTCGTTCAACTTTGCTTACTGACATTTGGTGAAATAGAAATGCCAAAAAGAGATTATTGATAAGTACAGTATGGTCGTGTTCCGCTTTTGACTTTACGGAAAGCTATGTACTTTTCGTTGATTTTTGGCATTAGTTTCAGGGCCCTTCCGAGCATTATAAATAGCTCTACCTTTAGTGAGAAAAGAGTGCTATATATCAATCACTTTTTTCCTTATTTTAATGCAAAGTCCGTCTCTTTTACTCTCTTTTTTCTAAGAGTGCCGACAAATTGCTGACATCATTCACAATAGTAAAAAGCCATCTGCCGGTCAGAGTGAAAACTTGTATCTGATGGGTTATTGAAATAAACCTCGACAGAAACCTAGATCCCATGTTGTTTTTGTAATGTGTTAAAAGATAACCTCTACCCAGACCCGTCTAGTGTCTGCTCACGTACTTCTCAAAACCACGTATTTCTACGAATAACTCGGCCCAAAAGTTATCATCAATCCGTTTTCGTTAATGGCAATCCTGGCCGTCATCATTTTTGAAACAAGTACGAACCGATGATGCCGATAGCCCATCATTTACACTAAACAGTGCTCTATGCGTATGCTTTGTCACTTGTTGGATCTCGTGTCATAAGTCCAGCATTGTTGATGGTTACTGTACCGTTCAGCCCAAAATGGCTTCATTGCTGAAGATGATTTTGTCCTTAAATTCGGAGTCCACTTCCAACTGCTCCCGAATCTACCTAGCACACACGGTATTGTATAAGGTCACTGTAACTTGCTGCACGCAAATCTTACTTAAGAACCTGCAAAATATAAAAAAAAAACAAGAAAATTAACAACAGATAAAACAAAATGGCCACCACGAACTGTCAAAATCTACTTTTCGCTAGAAAACCTTTTCAATCAGTACAACGATCAGGTTTGTTCCTTGAATTCTTTGCACTGTTTCGGACTAAATGTCAAATTTTGACAAGTGGAGATGAAATTCTCTCAGAGAGGAGAAAAATTGTCAAAATGTGTGGAACGGCTTGGGCACTAGTTTCCACTAATTCGGACTAAACGTCAAACGACATACTCGGCTAGAGTTGCCGTACATTAATCATAAATCTCAATCAACATTTTCAAGAATAACGTCTCCAGAAAATAAAAGTTAATAAAAGGTGTTTTCCTTTGTAGGTGGCGAAGTACTTGCAAGTACTTTGCTAGCTTTTTTCAATGGAACACACTGATGCTACATTTCCACCTAACGCTAATCTGAAATTTAATGAGATTGACGTTAAATCTCCTTTAAATCTCGTAGATTTACCATACAAATTTATTTCGTTGAAGATTAGAAATTAATCTTGTTAAATCTTCCTAGGACAAATAGTTTTACAAATCGAACTAACCTATTTTTACATGGTGCTGAACGATTCATTCGCGACTCGCGTTTAGTTCTTCCTTGTTTGAAAATCAAACAAAAGTGCGAAAGTGTTGTAAACGTTTCACATTTAAAACTGCAATGCTTTCCCTCCAATGAGGAATTTTTCTTTTGTAATTGAACTGTCAACTGTTCACCTAGAGTTCCCGTACATTTTGCACGGAAATTGCTCGTGAATGAAAACTCTAAACACAGCTTCACCAGTATGTTCACGAGTGAACAAAAATGCCAATTTTGTATTGATCAACTGCGCTCGTCGAACAGCGTACTGCAGAATGAAAAGTGGAATTAAATTTCTCGTTTCTGATTACGTTGTGTCATTTTTGTATGGGAGTTTCCGTTTCACATCAGCAGCGTACTAGGCTTAAAAGAAAGCTATTAATACCAAAGTTGTTATGTAATTTTCAAACGACTTTTATTAAATGAAATATTGGCAAAAGTTGAACATACATAAGTGAGTTATTTAACAAAGCCGCATTTACCTCCTAAAATTCAAGATGGTGGCCAGTGCAAAAATGCTATGGGGTCGAAAAGAATGGTCTTAGACACCTTATAATCCCCTTTTACTTTTGAAAGAAAGCAATACCCAACATATGTATATTTTTTTTGCATTTCAGCAATTTTGTTTGTACATTCCGACTGGGCTATTAGATTTTAAAAGCAAAGCATTAAAGACAGCAGGTACTTTTATGCTGTTTATACATAGAAGCAAGACCTACATACTCAGTTCGATTTCCTTTTAAGAAACAGCTATAATTTGAACTTAAAAGTTCTGTTAAATTGCAAATGAAAATAGACATTCACAACTAGAACTTTTAACCAAACGCAAATACCGTATAAAAGTACCTTCAATTTCAAAAAAGGGGGTTACCTTCTGATAGGCAATTACATTACTCCTTCGAATTTACAAATATATGTTTCAATGTATATTCATTATAGATATCTTTGATGGGTACCTGCCTATACATACATACATATATAATTTTGCGAGCACTGCACACAGTTTGCAAGTGACCACATGTTGTGGTTATCCACCCCAATCAAAATCAACCTAAGCTCTGACCCACAAAATAAATTTTTATAAATTAAGCTCTAACGATGTGGGGGAGTAGCATATTCAAGTTGCACTTGTTCGAATCGCAGGATATTAATGTTTATTTAGCCACAAATTACTTCCGGTCACGCAATGTTCTACGTCAAGTGGCATATTAGTATAAAAGTAGCCACTGCCATGCATGGTCAACATAACACATACAAATGTATAGTTTTTCATAAGAAACTAAAAATTATAAATCCTGTCTATGTGCCTGTATATATCCTCGTTCGCCTCTTGGCTAAAATATAATTTGTGATATACTTGAATGACATTTCATTGTGTTTGACATTGGTGTTGTCAGAATACGTCACTTCACAACATAAGGCTATTTTTTTCCAATCGAAATTATTGAATACAAAAAAAATATAATTATTTACCTTATGTCGAGTTTTTTCGGTGTTGGAACAAATGATTATTGTTGAAATAACACACTACAGCACCACAGCAAACACACAGAGCCTTTATTGACGGAACTCTGTCGACACACATAAAAATGTCCTATTCATTTCTTTTAGGGTAGATTTCCAATAAACATATTTTTTCGGTCAATTTCGAAGAAAACTTTTCTAATTTCACACTATGAAGGAAACATACATAGATACATAGATATAGGAGTGCTAAATATTTCAATCCAAGTATTTTGACAATTTTTCTTCATTTACCACCTTAGATTGGTAGATGGGTGTGTATCGTATACACAACACACAGTAAATTTCAGATAAAAAAATCAGTTTGATATCGTGTACATATCAACTGTAGGTATACTGCTTAAGATACTTGCAGAAAGATAGAGAGGGAGTGAAAGTTGGCCTCATTAAAAATTGGCCAGACATCTCATAAATATTTCAAGGTCTTCTTCTGCTGAATGCGCCCCTTATTTATACCCTGATGGATGACGATAGAAAAGCTATCATTTTTTAACACTCATGTCGTCATCGAATAAGTGTATGTATGTTTAATATACCCTTAAACAAATATATGTATAGATATAGGACAGTTGCTTATTATGAGTTACATACATACATACATATATAGGAAAGTAGACACTTATACCTACTTATACTTACCTACCTATAAAAATATATAGTATAGTAAATGAACATTAAAAGGTGTACAAATAATAGAGAATCGATTGTTGGAGCTAATAAATATATACTTTACATATATACGTACATATGTATATACATATGTATGCATTTAAGGTAATGTATAAAGCAAACAAAATTATGCATAATAAGGGATGAATAAACTGACAGGTAAATGTGATTAATCATTCAAAAGGATGCTCAAAACTTCCGAGAAAAGAAAGCCCACAATTTTTTAGGTGTTAGTGATATTACATACATACACATGCATGTAATTATTATTCTTACAAAGTTCTTAAGTTCTTACTTGCTTTATAATAAGGTAAGTATTGGTTTCATACAAAAATTGAGGTTTAAGGCAAAACTTAAATTACGGTGATGGACGATTGCAGGAAGAAGGGCAAATCATACTAGATCCCAGACTTTTGGGTCCCAACTCCCAACAGAATCAGCATTTACTGGCAACTCATTAAGGTAAATACACCCTCTTAACGTGGGACTAAAGGGTGTTCAAAAATTAATGCAATACTTGCCTTGGTCATTCTGCTTTCAAGTCCTGGGTGTTCTTGTATCGGGACAATGGCTTCATGTAATACTTGAGACTGTGCCTGGAACGGTTGTAGATTATTATTATTATTCAAGCTTTATTCACTCATAAAAGTTAACAATTTTTTGTTTGTCTTTTTGTTTTTTTTTTTTATAAATATAAAAACTGTTACTTAATGAGTTCGATGAGTATAAGCCTCTCTCCAGGAGTTTGGACAAAAAGTTTGGATTTCGTCTCTCCACCGCTTGAATTGTCTTCCAACGCTTCTTTTCTTATCTAGTGGAGTCCACTTTGTTGTTGTTTTGGTCCATCGATCATCTGACGTCCGAAATACGTGCCCAGCCCAATCCCATTTCAATTTTCTTGTTTTGTGAAGAACATCTTCAAATTTTGTTTGATTTCTTAGATTTTCATGGTTAATCCATTGAGATAATCTCACCTTCAGAATGGATCGTTCCATGGCTCTTTGACAGGATTGAAGTTTATTTTCAAGGATTCTTGTGGATTTGCATGTTTGTCAACCATATGTTAGAACTGGAAGAATTGTTGAGTCAAAAATGCATTTCCGTGTTTGTGTCAAAATGTTTGGATCCAGCAGATTCTTCACGTTTGTTATTCTTTGGTTAACATTTTTCCTATCTTTATCGGTGAACGATATTATTTGACCCAAGTAAGTTTAGTCTTCTACATACTCTAAAATGGTACCTTCAATTTTAATTTCGGAATGATTGCCATTAGTCATTGTTTTGGTTTTTGTCGATTTGTGGATGAACCTACTCTTTTACATTCTAAGTTTAGGTCATTGAACATAGTTTGTAATTCATTTTTGGTTGTGGCAATTGAAACAATATCATCTGCAAATCTTAGATTCGATAAGTATTTACCGTTTTTATTCAGGCCATTGTTCTCCCATTTCAATTTTCGGAGAATTTCTTCAAATGTTGCGGAAAAAAGTGCTGTCGAAAGTGGGTCACCTTGCCTTACTCCACGTGTCGTCTGAAATATTGGGCCAATACTTTCGGTTTTAATACATGCATTATTATCATTGTTTTGAATTCTAAACTTGCTTTCATTCGATTAAATATACATTTTGCAAGGGCTTTGTAAACGCACGATATTATGCTAATAGGCCTATAGTTATTAATATCATCTATCTTGCCTTTTTTGTGGATGAGGATTATTTCGGATTTCTCCATTTTTTTGGAATTTCCTCGGTGACCAAAACCTGATTGAACGGCTGCAGATAATATAAACTAATCAGCAGTTACAACGCAATGATGCTACTATTCAGCATGAACTATACCCCTGGTGGCACTATTCAGCAAGTACAGCACCCTTGGTGGCACTATAATCAGCAAGTACAACGCCCTTGGTGGCACTATTCAGCAAGTACAACACCCTTGGTGGCACTATTCAGCAGTACAACGCCCTTGGTGGCACTATTCAGCAGTACAACGCCCTTGGTGGCACTATTCAGCAGGAATTCGACACTGAAGCCTTTCGCTCTGGTAGATCAGCGGGTAACGAAGCTCCTGGTGGCAACTAGGACGCTTACCTCTAAACTAAGGCCCCTTACCACTGGTGGAGAAGCCTTTAAGAAAAAGCTGGACAATCTCTCCTGTTTTAATAGGTCTGAAAATCCTTATCACTGGTGAGGGAAGCTCAGGGAAAGCCAAAAGCTAGATGATATAATATCTACAGGTGGAAATTTAAGCCGATTCCTGAGGAATCTTAATTTCAAAACTAGACCGTTACCACAATGCGTCCAGACGGGTCCAGGACATATTGGTGTGATATATTTAGAAATTAAATGGCAGATGCATTGTTCAAAAACATTTCATATCTTGATGCAAGCCAATAATAATTTTTAATAATAATTATTAATAATAATAGTTTTAACTATATGTCTGTAATACCTTAGTTCTTCTAAATGCAACCTGAATTGCACGGCACTAGTTAGAAGGAATAGAAGCATAGGAAAGAATTTTTTTTCGGTACAGTGAATGGAGAATAAGGTGTTAATTATCTCATTAAGGCCCATTTACTGATATTGTTCTTAAATGTGTGTCGTAACTAAGTTCATCTTAGATTCTAAGTGCAACATAATTCATTTTTAGCTGTCAGAAAATATTTAAGATACACTTTGAAACGCATCTAACTTCATTTAATGCAAAATGTCAAACAGACGTCAATGCACGAAATTTAAAAGCGGTAAATTGAATTGTGGTTTGTGGAAAGAATACAAATAGTTATTAAATATTAATTAATGACATGGCCGATAAAAATAGAGTAAGAAACCCAAATTTTGTCATCAAAAGAAAAGCGGACGCTTTTAGAATGTACTTTTGATGAAAAAAATATCCTCGGAAACAAAAAAGCTGATGGAGTTACATGGAAAGAAAAAGAAGCGGCTTGAGAACGTATCACCGCAAACTTCAACTCCTATTCAGATTCAGCGTGCTACAGCTACAGGATCACTGAAGCACTCAAGAAATTTTACCAGAGATATAAATAGGAAATACGGAAAATAGCGGCAGATGAAAAAATCTAGAGAATTCAGACTGGAGGTGGCAAGCCGGAATATGTGGGTGATGAAAATTTTACCTCACCATAGCAAACATCCCTATGTGAAAAGGATTTCAAAAACAGTTCTCTAGTTCTACCGCGGCACAAGAGAACGAAAGCAAATGGTGTGGAAGGCGCAGACCGGTTGCTTCAACTTTACCTAGCACAAAAATAACAGAGAAATATTTGCAGCTATCTGCAATAAAAATTGAGCTTGCGGAGCTTCAATACGACACCCAAAAAGAGGAAGTTATTAAAAAAAACAATTCAATTCTATTAAACTTGAGTTGAGAAAAAGGTCATTGGAATTGGACATTGAAATAAAAACTGAAGTTCTTCAAAAGTAAAAAGTGATTCCTTCACAATTCTTGAAGCTTGCAATGTGCTGAGGGATTTGGGAAACCTTGATCCTTAATTTGTTAGTAATGTATTCGTTTTCAAATTGAGAGGCATTTTTACTTTTTTAAGATATTCGGTTTTTATTTCAATGACAAGAAATAACCTTTTTTTAAACTCATCTTCAAAAAAAATTGGAATACTAAGAATTTTCCTGTTCGTTTTTTTTGTTCTTCAATTCTCAAGAGTCAAGACCTAACTAGTATATAGCTAGTAAACTAGTTCCTAGTATTTTTTTTTTTTTTTTTTTTTTACACTTCAGATTCTTAGTTGTAGTGAGCTTAGAGCAAGCTGCAACCTACAATCAGAGGCTCATCATAAGTGCATGTGTTAGTGGTTAGTAAAAAAGGCAATCTAACACATGCATAATAATATACTAATAAATAAACAAAATTAAACAAAAAATCTATATGCATACATAATTAAACAATATACAAAATATTTAAGTCATAGCTTCAAGAAGTAAAAACAATCACGACCGTGGAGCACTGGTTCGAAATACTTTCTTTAATGCCATCTTACTTATGTTAAAATCAACAGAGGAGCCGTTTAAATTAAAAATCATGCACATACGGTTAAGAGGCTCATGTATACCGAAGTTAGTTCTATGGAAATTAACGTGTAAAAGTTCAAATCTTCGCAGGTGGTGAGATCCTCCTCGGTAATTTATGCCAATACACGCTAACAATTGAGGAGCATCAATTTGGCCATTTATAAGTTGGTGAAGAAATAGTAAATCATTATTAACACGCCTTTGATATAAGGTTTGGACCTGCAGTAGCTGGATCCGATGTTCATATGGTGGAAGGTTGTACGGATCATCCCAAGGAAGACCTTTTAGAGCAAAGCGAATGAATTTACGCTTTATTGATTCAATACGATTTTTATGAATTTCATAAAAGGGAGACCATATTTGCGAGGCATACTCTAGATGAGGTCGTACATAACAATTGTATAAAGAAAGGGTAACATAAGGATCACTAAATTCCTTAGCCCAACGTTTTATAAATCCAAGCATAGAGCTTGCTTTATTAACAATGTAATTAATGTGTTCAGTGAATTCTAAATTTGAGCTAAAGTTAACACCCAAGTCCTTGAAACTAAAGATTCGACAGAGTTTTTGCTGCGAAATGGAATAATCAAAAGCACTTGCAAGTCGCTTCCTGGAAAAAGTAATTGTTTTGCATTTAACAGGGTTAAGAGAAAGACCATTCTTACCACACCAAATATTGAAACTGTCAATATCGGTCAGGAGAACGTGGTCAGTGTCAGCTTTTATTGACTTAAATATCTTCATATCATCGGCAAATATAAGAATGTCACTAGAGCGTATACATGAAACAACATCATTTATAGCCAGGATAAATAGAAATGGACCAAGATGACTTCCCTGGGGCACACCGGAGTGAGCAATGAATGAATTTGAAAGGCAGTTTCTAAATTTTACTAGATACGATCTATTTTCAAGATATGATTTTATCCATGTGATAAAAAAAGTTGGAAAACCAAAAGCTTTTAGTTTGAAGATAATAATGTTGTGGCTTAGTTGGTCGAACGCTTTAGAGAAATCAGTGTATATGCAATCCACTTCACTGCCATATTCCAACGCTTTAGAACATTTATGCAAGAATGTAAGTAGGTTTGTTACTGTTGATTTTCTTCTCACAAACCCATGCTGTTGATTGCATATTAAATTCTTGGTATGGAGTGCTAAAGTCTCACATATAACTTGTTCAAAGAGCTTTGGTATACATGACAGTTTGGATTTAGGCCTATAATTCGAAATATCAGTCTTATCACCCTTTTTAAAAATTGGAGTTAGGAATGAGGTTTTCCATAAACAAGGAAATTTCCCTGATTTAATAGAAAATTCAAACAAGAATTGTAGAGGCTCAACCAGAATATGTCTACACTTTTTCAATAATATTGGAGGAATTCCATCTGGTCCAGATGAGTAATCATTATTTAACGATGACAGAAGTTCTAAAACAGTACTCTGTTGCAAAGCGAAATTGGTGCAATTCGTTTGTGCATAGGAATGTAAATTTCGGAAATAATCTTCATCAATATCGAGAGGCGTGTTTACAAAAGAGTTACGAAAATTTTTCGCAAAGGCGTTGCAAATATCAATAGTTTCTTTTAACACACAATTTTCATAAATGAAATTTGGGGGGTAACCATCTGAGTTTTTCTTCGAATTTACAAACTTCCAAAATGCTTTTGGGTCTTCTTTAAGAGATCTTCCCATTTCGTATACATGATTAGTGTATAGAGACTTGGAAAGAGACTTAAATTCTTCGAAAAGGGCAATGTAAAAGTTGTGGTCAACGGAAGAAAGAGTTTTTAAATATATTTTCCATGCTCTATTTCTTCTATTCCGGAGTGACCTTAACTCCCTCGTATACCATGAGGGGCAAGAGCTCGCATTTTTTAATATTTTTAAAGGGATAGTTTTATTTATGCAATTATTAAGTATGGTGTTAAAACTAGTAACTGCTTCGTCAATATTACTAGATACTGATATACTATCAATAAAATAAATTATACCAGATCTAGCCAACTCTTCTGAGAGCAACTGAAAGTTTGCCTTTTTGAAGTCAAAAGTATAAGAGCGGTCATAAGCATTGCTATTTTCCATAATATGACTGCTCAAGTCAAGAATTATATCCAAAGGAGGATGATAACTATCTATATTAGTGATTCCAGAACTAGATTCTAGAACAAGAGTACTAATAGCGTCGGATAAAAAAACTAAATCGAGAATTCGATTTTTTGAATTTTTAATACAGCTTACTTGCTGTAAGTCAGTTGCAATAATTCTATCCAAAAGCTGAAGCTCAGCCTGTGAAGAAGTTAAAGATGCTTCCTGAAAACATTCATCTTCAGAAAGCACCCACTCTATAGATGGTAGATTAAAATCTCCAAGAAGTAAAATGTTGCTGTTGGAGCAAGACAAGTCAATAATAAAATCTAGAGCTTTAGACAGTTCGACATAAACTGAGTTCGAGCTTTTTGGAGGAATGTATGCATTTAATATATAAATAAATTTCGACTGTACAGTTAACTTTATACAGATTAATTCGATTGATAAGTTGAAAGGAAACAAAATAGGTGAAGATATAAATTTATTTCGAACTGCGATCAAAACACCACCTCCCAATTCTTTTGGTTTGTCAACATGACGATCTTTTCTATAAACTAAGAACTCTTGATGAAAAAGTTCGGTGTCCTAAAAACTTGAATTGAGCCAGGTTTCTGTCAAAACAAAGATGTCATGCGAAAAAGCTTGGGAGTTCATAAATATATCAGCAGTTTTAGTGCGAAGCCCTCTTACATTTTGGTAGAAGAGGGTAATCCTATTTAGTTTTTTTGGAGATGCTTTTTTGGGTGGGTTTCTTGAATACCTGTTCTTCCTAACTGAAAATTCCTTTACAAGAGCTTCAGGAGGCCAATTACCAATATCGCAAATTGAATCAAAGAAAGAAGAATGTGTAACTATTTTAAATGATGACACAAAACTATTAACTCTACTAATTTTTGTACACTTAATAGAAGTATCTGTAGGGATACAGTTTCTAGCTATTAAGTGGGTTACAATTTCTTCAGGAACAATATCTGGTTCAAGTCGAGATATGAAAATTGTTTTCGGTTTAGAGACAGCTTTTGTAACTAGAAACATGATTCATACTTAATTATTTTATTTTTTTTTTCTTAATGAAAATTATATTTTTTTGTTATGCGTTGTATTTTATTAATTTTCGCTAAAAAGTTTTCTTTAATAAAGTTTAAAATAAAGTATTTTCTATATAAGAAGGTTTTATAATACAAATTCTATATACTACTGAAATAAATCAGCCAAGTATACTCGTAGAAGACTTAGTATTAAGGAATCTAAAGTTTTTCCAGTTGTTTTATTCCTGTTGTGTATTTTGCTAAGATTCTACAGCCTACCGAAATAGTTATTTAACAGGTCTTTGCGTTTTTAAGACCCTCCGTTTGATGAAGTTTGACTTTGAGAATTATTAGCGCATGACATTTATCTTCAATTGAAGACAACAACCGCACGCCAGTACAGGAAATCGTCTTTTTAATATTCCGAAAGCTTTTTCTATAGGACCTCTTGTGCGAATCTGAGATTATAAAGTTGCTCTGCCGTACAATGAGGGCAGAGCAATGGTTTCATCAAATATGTTTTTTGCCAGTATGCACCTTCGATTGATTATAATGAATTCAATGTAATCAAATCATATAAAATGAAGCCCTTATCCAAAATAACACAATCTGTGGAATCTCGACTTCCATCTTCGCCCTTATTCTACTACCATTGAAAATTATTGTTGCGTCATAAGCTGAACAAAGCTTTGCAACCGATCGAAACGATCCTTGAAACAGTGAAAACATGCATACCGCCAAAGTCAGCAATACTTAAAAGATGATTGCCTGTGGCAAAGAATAGTAGAGCCACTAATAACTGGTTTATGGATGCCATTGAATTATTTCTAGAGGATGGAAAATTTTATGCAACAATTTCTTAGAAAACTAATGCTACATTTCCACCTAGCGCTAATCTGAGATTTAATGAGATTAACCTTAGATCTCCTTTAAATCTCGTAGATTTACCATACAAATTTATTTCGTAAATCTTGAAGATTATAAATTAATCTTGTTAAATCTTCCTAGGACAAATAGTTTTACAAATCGAACTAACCTATTTTTACATGGTGCTGAACGATTCATTCGAGACTCGCATTCAGTTCTTCATTGTTTCACACGAATCAAACATTCTGTCTCATTCGCACTTCATAAGAAAAATTGGAACGCCATTTGCATTTTTGAAGGTGCTGTCAAATTTAATCTTTTTTAAATCTTTTTGTGCGGTGGAAACACCAAAAAGATTTATTTAATCTAATCTGAGATAAACCTTTGGTGGAAACATAGCATAATAGAGTTAGAAAACTTATATCAAATCTGTTATATGGGCGTTCTTACTCTTTATCAATTTGTTCTAAAACATAGATAGTCATGTTTTTGGTTAAGCGAAATCTTTTATAGAAGGCCAGTTAATCGAAGCTAAAACAAAAGAAAAGAATGGTGCCTAGAGTGAAGCTCGAACCCACACCTCTAAGTTAGCAGTCAAGTACTATATCGACAGCACCATGCAACCCGCCAAACCGAGTTCTTGGTGGTCCTTATGCCGCTGAATAAAAAAAAACGAAGAATTCATCAGAATTTTTTCAAAGCTGCAAACGACGAAGCGTCAACAATTGGCAAATGTCAGGTTACGAGAATTCTAGTATTTTTTAGTATTTTATTTTATTTCATGATCTGCTTACACTGTAAAATATATTATCTTATTTATAGTGAAGCTTTATAATTGTACAAATAAATAATGTTGTTTATTTTATAATGTTACAAGTTTAAGAATTAAGTTTTCAAGTTTAAAAAGAGAACGATAATTATCTATATTCTATATATTTCCAAAATGTAGTTTAAGTTCTTTCTTCAGTAGAATCATGCTATTTATGCTTCTTAATTGATGCGGTAGTAGGTTCCAAAGACGTGTAGAATTGACAAAAAACTGGCGTTCAGACGTCAAACAGCTGAAGAAAGGGGTCAATAAGTGTCTGGATCTACTTGAATTTAATATTGTGATTTCATTGTAGAGATCAATGGGTTGGTGAGTTAAAAGTATATCCGAAAACAAGACTAAAGACCGAAATTTGAGTAGGTTTTCAAAAGACATTCCAAGAAAGTGTGATGCATGTTGCGAAACACTGTCAAACCGGCGTAGTCCATGGACGTATCGTATTGCACTGTTAAATGCGACGGTAAGTTTTCTTTTACTTTCATGATCTAAATTGCAGAAAATTTCACAGCCGTAAGTAATAAGTGGAATAATAAGGGTTTTAACGAGCAACGTTCGGATATTAAAGGGGGTATAGTATTGTGTCGACCAAAGTGTGCGAAGGACACCGTATGTTTTACCAACAATATAAGCAACGTGGTTTTTCCAAGTTAGACTGCGATTAAAGATAACACCTAAGTTCTTAGCTGATTCTACATATTCAATAGGGGCACCATTTAACAAGATAAATGGGAAGTAAGATACATCTATCTTACTCTTTGAAATCAATAAACATTTAGATTTTTTCGGATTAAGCATTAAACTATTTTGGTGTGACCAGCGTGAAATATCTTCTAGATCTTCATTTATGCAAGTAACAAAGTGTTCAATAAGTCCCAACGGACAACTAAGGTATAGCTGAGCATCATCAGCATATAATCGTATCGAGCAGTTTTTTATAATTTTTGGAAGCTCATTAATATATAGAGAAAAAAACAATGGGCCAAGTATAGATCCCTGGGGGACACCACTTTTGTTTAAAACGAAGTTCGAGAGGACTCCTTTATGTTCAACCGCTTGCGTCCTTTCGGTAAGATAAGAATGGATCAGCTTTATTGCGTCTGAGGAAAAGTTATAAAAACCAGAGAGCTTTTCGCAAAGAATAGAATGATTCACCATGTCGAATGCCTTCGAAAAGTCGAGGAGTATCAAAAACGTGACATAATCATTATCTATAGATTTTCGTATGTCCTCCGAAACACTAATCAAAGCAGTGATGCAACTATTCTTCCTACGAAATCCGAATTGTTTTGACGTTAATATATTTTCGCGCTCGAGGAACGTACTTATTTGCTTCTGTATGATTTTTTCAAACACCTTTGATAGAAATGGCAATATTGATATTGGCCTAAAATCATCTCCTCTCGAGGTTTTTGGAACAGGTATTATTTTTGCCATTTTCCATTGCGTAGGAAATTCATTAGCAACTATAATTGAATTAAATATATGGGTTATATACGGCAGCAGTACAGGCAAAAGAAGTTTTAAGAACGACGGGTGCATTTCATCCAATCCAATAGCTTTCGATTTAATTGAGAGGATTCCTTCTACCACATCTTCTGCAGATATGGTAGAAAAGCCGAAAAAACTTTCAACTACGGAATCGCTATCATAAACAGAAGATAAGGGTGAAGGTGTATAAGTATTTATGGAGTTACTCGATGATACAAAGCTTTGGTTCAGGACATTTATGTCTATATCTTCAGTCAAAACACCTTTAGATTTACCAACACCGATCATCTTTAGATTTTGCCAGATTTGTTTGCAGCTCAATGAATTATTAAAACGGTTAGAGTATAAGGCAAGCTTTGCATTACGAATTGCCACTAAAGTTCTATTTCTCAGAGATCGATATTGTTGATGAAAACTATCAAGCCGAAACGTTTTCCATCGTTTGTAGGCAAGATCGCGATTTCGCATTAATGATTGAATTTCATTGGTGAACCATGGTTTGTTTTGGGGATTACAAATTTTAGTTTTCAGTGGCACATGCATATCAAAGAGTCTAAAAACATTACTGTTCAGATACTCTACCTTATCGCTAGGTGAGGGCTTTGAAAAGATATAGTCCCAATAAATGTTATGCACTTCCGATTGCAGTACAGCATAGTTGATGTGTCTAAAATCTCTGTATTCGAATATTTCAGTATGTACCTCGACTTGAAAATCATACGTAAGAAAAATTAGGTCATGCAAAGAGAAAGCCGGTGCCAACAATTGATCATAAAAAACAACTCTTTTTTTGTTACTGACGATAAAAAGATCCAATAAGGTAGGCTCAAAATTAGAGAAATGTGTTGGGGTAGTAGTATTAACTGAGTAAAAATTAAGAGAGCTGAGTTCATCCACCAAAGTGTTTCGAACAAGAAGATTGCAGTTGAAATCACCACATAATATAATTGAAGGATAGGAAGCAGATATTTGTTCTATGATGGAGATAAGCGGCGAAAAGCAAATGTTATGGTTAGGTCTGTATACAGCACCAAGTAGAAGCTTTTCTAAGCCGTTAAATATTTCTATAAACATAAACTCAATTGCACTATTATCAGCAGAGGAGCATTTTACCTTACATTGTATACCTACCCTTACATAGATCGCAACTCCACCACCTCTGCTACGTTTCCTATCACATCGAAAGATTTTATACCCATTAAGAGAACACAATAGATCATTTAACTCGGCGGTTAGCCAGGTTTCGGATACACAAATAACGTCAACTTGAGAATTTTCAAAAATGTAACGAAACTCATCTATTTTTATCATCAAACTTTGCGCATTAATATGACACACCTGAAAACCAGCTCGCTGCCTACTCAAAACGTTAATCATGGAACGTAGATTACCAGAATTCATTTTAAATGAAAAAGAAAGAAAAAAAAGAAAATAATGATAAATAGCACAACCCTAAAAGAAAAGAATAGAGAGAAAAGAAGAGAAGAAAGATAAATTGAAAGTAAATATGTTCTAATTTATTATATTATGTAGGTTTTCGTAACGTTTACAAAAAGTTAGTCCAAAATAATAATTCTAAGGAAATTTATAATTGATAAGAATTCATTTTAATTATGAAAATAAAAAAAAAAAAAAAAAATAAAAAAAAAAGGAAAAATATTATTATATTAATGCTTCGATGCGATTAAGTAAATGCTTCTACTTCTATTGCTGATGGCGACAGCTATCATATTCGGGCTTCGGGCTGGTGCTGCGTAGAGCTTTCATGCAAGTCCGGTGCGTGATGCAGTTCAAGGTTGGAGGTTTTAATTGTCATGTTGCTTGATGGTTGTGTAGTAAGTGGTGCGATGATGTTTGAGCTATCCTCATAGTGAGCATTTATGATGTCATTTAGACATTGAAGAGAATTAACTCGCTGAGCTTCGGACTGATGTTGTCGTCTGACGCAGGCGCGGATACAGGGGGGAGGCAATGGGTGCAATTGCCCCCCCCTGGGCAAGACCGAACGAAGCATAAAATATGAATTTAATAAAATTTAATCATGAAGGAGGTTATTTTGTTATATGTTTATAAAATTTTTTCTTGGCAGCGCAGCGTTGCAGCAGAGTAGTTGTTCGTTTGCCGCTGGCTGAGCAGGCTCAGTTAAGAAAAGTTCCGCTATGCACAAATAGCACCTTCAAATCGACTGAGTGGAAAGCTTATAACTTCGGTTTTAGATCTCGATCTTCAAAGTTAAAGTCTTTAATTATTAAAAGATCAATGTCAGGCTACGTTAATGTAAATATAACATTTTGCGGAAAAGTCAATTTATTTCATACTAGGGAGCAGGTTGAATCCCAAATCGATTTCATTTTCACTTTTCAATATGCTTTGAATGAAAAATTTCACAATTTGAAAAATAGTGTTTTAAAAAGTTATTTCTCCAGCTCCAACTTTACTCTACAAATTAGTTAGTGGTTTTAATGCCTTAATGTAACGGAAAAGGCGACAAGGGCACTTACCTAAATTTTCAAAATTTAAGTTGATTTTAATTAAAACAAAAAAATTAAATCTTTAAAATACGTCATTTACGAGTAATTAGCTTTAAAACTGTCTAATTGTGCCTCAAATGCTCGGATCAACAGGATAAAGATATCTAATTAAAGTTAAAATAGTAAACTACATTTTTGTATAAACGTTATTGAAATATACCAAAAAAAATATTTCATACTAAATGGGGAGTTCTTTTTGTGGTAAATATTAAAATATGCGTTTCTATTGAGGGAGTACTTTTACTAGAAAACTCTCGAGAGCTTATTTCAGGACTGTGTCTGTGTCAACTTTCGACTTTTACTCTCGAGAACCTTTCCAGAGCTGCTCGCCGCCTTTTTACTCTGAAAAAGATACGCAGAGTAAGAGAATGCACAATGCACATGTGTTTCGAGTTCGGCGCTGGCAGACGTGCTGCACATCTGTTTTAGCCATCAGATACGTTTTGGATGTGAGAATTTTGTCACTTTTTGGAATATGTTTTAGGAAGTTCCGTGTTCCATATTATTAAAATAGCAAAGAGTGCGAATCCAACGAAAAAGATTGGAGAGAAGCAGTCATTGCCGAAGAGAAGTTGGACGGAACTTTTATACCTAAGAAAAAGATAGTTGTTTCGTCAATTCGATTGTCAAATTCAAATGATTGCCATTTTTCGATGCAAATATTGTTATTGTGTCGAACTGCGTGGGTCTCGCAACTCTATGTAGTCGATGATTTGAGTTCATATGAAACATTTATAAGTATGTATAACGAAAGGGTAGAACTACTGAAGCTAATGTCAAAAACCAACGAAAATCGAGAAGGTCCGACGGAAAGGTTTAATAAAGAGTGGTGTTTTCTTTGTTTTTTCCACTATAATCATTGTGTTTTATTTCAATGTCGGAAAGTTTGGTTTTGTATCGATGGACGAAGGCATCTGAACAAACGATTAGGTTCATCTCGGTTTTGATCTATAATTTTGGTTTAGCTAAAATACAGATATTGTTAAATTAATGCAATGATTTGTTTATACGAAATCTTTTTTATCAACGTCCTTCAATTTTCTTGCGAACGCATTTGACGTTTATGAACACGTTCTCCGGCTTCTCAATATTTTTGTTGCCAACTCGATTTTTTACTGCAGAATTGCACCACACATGATGTTTTCAAACATGTGACTTTAGCAAACTGCATTATCGAACACAATGCTTATGCAGTTAAACTTGAATTTGCCTTTACTTTTGCAGTTTGCGTTTGAGAACATTGTGCAAAACGCATTTTTGACGCTGATGACGTTCTCGAAAACGGCCTTTTACTAGCAAGGTAAGGTTTGGTTGCCAGTTAAAGAAGAGGCTGGAAATTTCGCTCGAACTCTAACGTCATGTGTCTAAATAGGAACATACTAGATACTGTACCATTATGTTTTCCGAACATAATTGTAGAGTTACGCCGATCCCGAGGGAAATCAAAAACGTTGTAAAGACACCATTCTATAGCTACAAACCGCCAAACTTCATTTCACAAAGTTCAAAGTGTGACGCAACATTGTACGAGAGAGAATATTCCCCATCTCTTAGTTGCTGATCATCATATAGTTCTTCCTTTTCTCCTCTTAAAATGAAAGAGAGAAAGGGGTAAGGCCAGTTGCTGTGATCTGGTCGTTAAACTCGAGGAGTTGAATCGGGCAGTTCATTGGGGACAGTATCTGGTTGCAGTCGCGTTCTTAAATTATGGGAAATAAAAGTACCCTCTGTTTGAGAACTGTGGCAGTTATGACAAAGTTTATCGCTTTCTTCAAATTCCAAACTCATCAATTCACATTGCTTTGTGTGACCAGGCGTGTAGAGCGGTATGAAGTGTACTTAAATTTTCTGTAGAACTCCTCAAGATTTTGGAAACTCACGAAAATTGCCCCCCCCCTGAACGAAATCCTGGATCCGCGCCTGGTCTGACGTATACATTTCCACGGTATGAGAATGTTGACGCAATTTTTTCTTTCTTCTTAAGACCAAGCGCATACTTCATGATTGAGTGGTTTTGTTTCGTAAGAGATTCGTGAATGTATATGGAAGCATCTGAGTCTAATCCACAATCACGTAAACATAGTTTCTTTTCTTTTCTTTTTGCAAAAAAGTGCAATGGATTTAAGAAAAAAAATTTTATCATAGGGAGATTTAAATTTGATTATTATAGGTGGGTCTGCATTGTTCTATGTCTAGATTTTTTTAAATTCAAAACAGAGTGGGGTAGGGTGGGCACTGTAGGCAGTGGGACATTTTGACTTTGGCATTGAGTTCTTTTTATTAAGGACGTAGGTATTTAATGGTAGAATAAAATCTCCGGACCTACTTTTATGTCTTTTTATGTTTCTGAGGGAAATCTACGAAACAAGGATGTTCTCTTTTTGATTCCTAGTCACAGGACAAACTATGGCCTTAATGAACCCATTTAATTTAACTCATATTGAAGTCGACCTTTAAATGGATAGGGATGTGTTTAAGACAACAACATGGCCTCTAACAAATTTCGAGCTTAATTATTGGAGGACCCATTGTGTAGGTATCAATCATATTTTTCCCAAACACTCGCACGTAGTTTGAGTATTCGTTTTATGCAAACTCCTCCTCAAAAGTTAGAAAAGTATTTATCAAAAATCAAACGGTATATTATTTTGGTATATGGACTTTGAAGTAAAATATCCAATATAGGTATTATACTGGTTTCATTTGTATCCTATAGATACTATTCAATGACAACCTTTTTCATGCCACTTAACAGTAACAAATATAATTCCAAATACAAAAAAAAACCACTAGCTTATTTTGCTATCATTGATCTTCGTTAAAGAAAGACACCTTACTTCTATTTTACTAACATTTAAGTAGGTATTATACATATATTTTGTAGGCTTATAAAGAACATATCTCATTTATTTGATGCCCATAAGCCATAAATTAAGAACCTTCACCTGACCTGCCTTTCACAATCCTAGAAACGCGCTAACAAAAATATACCAACGAAATTTTCTTATAGAGTACTTTTTCCTTCTATACGTATAAGTAGTGATGTTTTGATTAAAATTTATTTTCTTTTCTCTAGGGTGACATATTTGCCGGACTGAACGATGGGATTCTCAGCAGAGCCGAAGCATTAGCAGCTGTCGATATACAAAAACACCAAAACACACATGCCCATTCGCAAATGCCCTCACAGATAAAACATGATGTCATGTACCACCATAGTATGAGCGGCCCCCCTCAAAGACCATTACAGGTGATTTACTTGTTATAGTTGTCTTCTTTTTTTTTTTGTTTTTGTTTTTTTTTTATTTGGTTAAACCACTCAACCAATTTGATATACACAAGTCGATAATTCGATCAGACCAAATTTTGTTGGTTAATAATTTTATTAGTTTCACGCACAACACAATACACATATATCCGGTATTGCCTAATCAGAGACACGATTTCTGGACGTATGCACATCGCCCCGCTGACAGTCACGTGCCTTTACTCAAGGGGCATTAGACAACTACCAAACGACCAACCAAGAACCAACCCTTCGACCGTTACACAAAATACGAAAAAAAAACCTTTTTCAATTTAAATATACCGTACACACAGGTACTTGAGCCGTCAAGGGCGTTTGGCATTTGCATTGTCTTGAACTTCATGCAACTTAGATTAGATCAATTTGAGTCACACTTGTTCTTCTTTCCTTGAACAATATTGTCGAAATTTACCTACAAGTGAAAAATTGCCGATTTTGTAATCACGGTTGCCACTACTTAATAAACATTTCTCTTTGAGAATTCAAACAGACAAATTGTCAATGTCAAGTTTTTTTTGTCATACGTAGATTGAAGGAATGATACAAAGGTCTAGCACGCAACTTTTTAAAATCGAATTAAGTCAATACAACAGAGTACATATATTCAAAGAAATGATTCATAAATAATCGAATAAAACAAATTACGATCTGCCTATATACGATTTAATTGGCTAAAGTCGATTGGATGGAGTAACGTGCTAGACCTTTAGTTTTGAATTCTCCCAATAGTTAGAACAAAATAGTTCCTTTTTAAAAAAAATGTATGGTTGGTCTGTGTCTCTCTAATCGGTGGTAACTTTCCGCCATTAAAGTTGTAGCTATGAATAATTTAAAAAGCTTTATAAGTTCCCGTCTGGAAAAAGATTCTTGTTTCTAACAAGGTCCTAGAAAGTTTTACATTGATGCTAACAAGGGTCTATCAAGGGTAACTGTCGAGATCATTTGGGGCCTCACCCGTTAGGTACATATATGTAACCTTTGGGGCTCATCAGTTGGATACTGTTGCTGTTTACCCTTCTAAAGGGCCAGTTTCTCAGTTCAGGGTTTACTCTGAGTTAAATCAGAGTAAGCTTAATACTGAAAATAAATTAACCCTGAGTTAACTAAGGAACAGTTTTTCAGTTGAAAATTAACTTGTCAAAATGCTGTAAAAATTCTTGGGCGAACGATGTGCGACACTATGGATATCACCCTTCTACACCTTTTACACATCGGAATAGAGATGGCGCCACAACCGAATCGCACTGGCAATAATTTTCAATATCGAAATCGAGATGGCGCCACAACTGAAAAGGCCAATTTGAGGTTCCTGAGTTAACTCACCAAATTAGATGAGTTAACTCGGAGTTAACGAAGGATTTCAATTGACTGAAAAACACGTTTTTTTTGAGTTAATTCAGGTTTAACCCCGAGACAAGGATGATCTCGCACTGAAAAACTGTCCCTTAAGGACCATATTTCCAGGTAGTTTAGGTAAGACAATTTTTAATAATTGAACTCTTCAAAAAAAGAAAAAAATAAGTCTACGAAACAATCAAAAGCTTTCTATTTCTATCAAATGTCGTTAAAAATTACCAAAGCGATAACCATGTTTTGTTGTCGGGTGTCGTCGAGTGGTATGGTGGTTTTTCGGCTCATTTGAAAATTAACAGCAAAGCAATACACTTTAGGTAGGACAAATTCAAATTGCTCATCGCCCTTATTCTTCCATTAAACATTAAAAATAAAAGTTGGTTGTGAAGTATAGAGGGAACACAGAACTTAAGTGGCTGTAATAAAGGCAGCTATATACAGAAGAGCTAGCTACCCCTCGTCATCGTCATTCATTGCCATGAGAAACTTCAATGCAAAAAAGGACGACTGTCACATGCGGCAAGAGGTATAGGAATAGAATAGACATTTCTGAAGTGTGTTTTGAGCAATGGGAAATTGTTTAATTGTTTCCATTTGTACTAACAAGAAAACAACACTTAGGGCTGTTTTTTGCACACAACGAGGGTTTATAAAGGAATAAGACAGAAAGAGAAAGACTTATAAAAAGGCCCACACAATATAACGACTTATTTTCAATTAGCGAACGTTCATCGACACGTGAACGTGATTCATGTGATGGGTAACAAGTGTACGCAAGTATATAAGCACACATGGGATTTTAGAATTCCAACTGAACTGGTGCTTTGCTTTGAGTTTTTTTTTTTTTTGAATTAAAGGATTAAGTAACATTTCAGTTAATGTCTATGTAGTTTTGTTGGGAAAACTTCAAATTGAAATAGGCCTGAAAAAAAAGTAGGTACACGCACTTGCTCGCGCCAAAATATTTGCGATAGACTTTTTTTGTGAACAAAAATAGGAATTCTATGATTTTTTAATATCAATAGGCTCTTCGAAAAGCTTGAGTGAAGATTTGGTCGCAGCAACATTGCCGATGTGGTTGTTTTTAGAAAGCTGACAGCATGCACCCAGGTAATTTTGACTATAATGCAAATAAAGGAATTTATTCCTTCTATACTGGTACTCTTATTTGTTCAAACCACCGAATCGCTTTAAAACTAAACTGTGCCTTTTCAAAAATTTTATATAATGATATAAATATTATGATGACTTGAACGCCATGACAATTTTTGACTGATAGTGAAAGTTTTTTTGCCACAAATTTGATTTAAAAAATATAAGACATAAAATCCATATATAACATACAATGTTCAATGTGCAATGAACAATGTACAATGTACAGTGTATAATGTACAATGTAACTAGAAAAAAAAATGTGTGAGTACCGGGACTCGCGTGGAAGATGTGTAAACATTCGTTTTTACCTGAAGGTAAGGGTCATTACCACGTATGGCAAAAATTAGGAATCTGTAATACAAGCGCTAAAGCAAAAAGGTTGCACGACACAAATTATAATGAATTTACCCATTAAAAAACACCTTCCGAGAAAAATGTATGACGTCACAAAGTTGTTCCTTGATTCAAAGTTAAAAGTCCAGATTAGATTTTCATAATAAAACAAACAGTATCCCAGTGCGACAAGAGTGTTATATACCTATCCGATCCCCGTTTATCCTTTTGTTTCTGTATTTTCTCTCTACTCTATTCTCTATTTTCTCCCTATCTTCAACGCAAAAAGCCATCTACCTGTGAGAGAAAAAACTCATTTTTGCAAAAAAGTACAAAGGGTGTATGGTCAGAATTAATTTGCAAATCGAAATCCAAAAACAAGGTCTGATTTTGTGTTGTTTTTGTAATACATGTATGCATATACAATCCAGATCTGGGGGAAAATATAAAGCTAATATATTTTTATTTTTATTGATTTTACCGTCGATAGTGAGTTTGGAAATTTTTCCCAGGTTTTGTGACATTTTTATCTGATTTGATTGATTTGTAGTAAAGAAATGGGAGACGGACACAATCCCGAAATTCTGAATCCAGAAAACCCAAAATCCCGAAAATCCAAAATCCCGAAAACCCAGAATCCCGAAAACCCAAAATCCCGAAAACCCAGAATCCCGAAAACCCAAAATACCGAAAACCCAGAATCCCGAAAATCCACAATTCCGAAAACCCAGAATCCCGAAAACCCTGAATCCTGAAAACCCAAAATCCCGAAAACCCAGAATCCCGAAATCCCGAAATTGATATTCCGAAAAATTATATAAAATGAAAAATTTATTTTGGTTTTCGGGATTCTGACCCCAACCCTAAAGAAATTTGTACAAGTAATGAATGATAAAAAAAAATGGAAATATTTTTGCTTAAATATTCAATTTTGTGCTAGAATGAAGTTCAATGAAATTTAATTTGAAAAATGTATGCATTTTCGAAGTGCCGATAAGGTTCTTTTCAATAATGAAATCACAATTTCTTCTTGAATTTTAATTGCAAATTTGTTTCGACTTTTTTTACCCAATTTGTTTGACAGATCAGCCATATTTTTAGCTTTTGTCGTTCCTAAATGAAAAGTAACTAAAAGTAACTTTTTAAATATGACATAACAACACTTCTTTTTGACACATTAACCACAGCCAAATAGAGAAACAGAAAAGAATGCGCCACTTGGCAAATCATGTTATGGCATTTCAAATCAAGAAATTGCAAATAACACTAAATAGCTGTGCTTTTTTGCATGTCCAAATAAAATTGTGTGAAAAAAACGGCAACAAAGCAAAACAATTTACATGTTAAATTCAACAACAACTATGTCCATATAGAGTTAAGCTAAGTCCAGATAATTAACTGGAGTTAACTTTTGTCCCGATAAAAATGGTATTGCCAGACTACCATTGTCGTTGTGTTATCTATAATTTTTATAGAAATGTCAAATGTTTGTTGGTAAGATAGTTCAGAACAAAATGGCAGACCAAAGCAAATGTTGATATGTCCCGATGTCGTTTTTTTCGCCAAACTCCATATGGACATACAAAATAAAATGCACGTCTGGGTCGCACGTACTTGCTCTTATGTTCAAGACACTGCGAGTTTAAGGAAATTGTATATACAAACATGGAAATTATGAGAGAAAAATGTATAAGCATGAAATACGACATTTAAATTATCTTAAACAACTCTTTTGACAGTTTGAGGTGAAAAAAAAGTATGCCATCTTAATTCATGATGGAATATGATTGTATGGGAAAAAAAATTTTAAAATCGTTGGAGCGGTTTTTTTTAAATTAATTTTTTATAAATAAAATTCTTAAAACATTTTTAAGAACAAATTTTGGTATGCAGATTTAAATTATATATTTATGTGTATATAAAAACAAAATTTGAAAAAAAATTGTCAACCCGTTTTTGAGATATCGAATTTTCAAAAAAAAAAGTTTGAAACTTTTTTTAAAAATCCAAAAACTTTTTTTTTGAAAATTTTGATATGCAATATTATTTAATCTTATCTGAAATTTGTACATAAGAAAATTCATTTAAATCCGTTAAGCTGATAACGAGAAAACTCAAAATAAAAAGTACGTTCTATGACAGGTACTACTAATAGTTGCTATGTGTAAAATTTTATAATTTTTGATGGTAGATCGTACTAATTTTAGTATATGAAAAAAGTTTAATCAAAATCTTAGGAGTAGTTTTCAAGCAAACAAATATTTTCCTTTGCGGTTTTTTCACTTTTGTATGGAAGGTACCGTTATTTTTTCATAAATGTAAATTTTTTTCTAAAAATATTTTAGAGAGTACTAAAAAAGTCTTAAATATCGAGTTTAAAAAAAATTCTATGATGCCGTTTTCGAAATATTTGATTTTCCAAAAAAAATTTTGAAATATTTTTTTAAAATCCAAAAAATATTTTTTCAAAAATGTTGGTACACAAAACTATTGACATTTTTTGGAAGCTTCTGTATAAAAAAAATAATTGAAATCGGTCATACCATTTTGAAGAAAATCAAAAATTAAAAAAATGGTTCCTTGGGAGGTACCATTAATAACCATTTTTAAAAAATGGTTTTCCACCCAAAGAAAGCCTTTACTTAAATAAATTTATTGAATTTTTTTTTAAAAAGTTGTCGAGCCGTTTTTGAGAAAAATACGATTATGTAAATTTGCCAAAAAAAATGTACGACAGGTACCGTTATTTTTGGTTCTAAAAAAAAAATGAAAAAAACGTGTCGGCAGAATCACCAAAAACCACTAAGTACCAAGTTTGAAGAAAATCGATCGAGCCGTTTAGGCTGTAGACGAACAGACAGACAGACAGACAGACAGACAGAATTGTGCCACCCACTTTTTTGGTGTTCTTTATCATCGTAATATCATGTTTGATTGTTATCTCAAAATTTTTTTTTTGCACGAATCCAAAACTTGCCTTATAGTACCTATAATCGCAAGTAAAAATGCAGCTAATATCACAAACCGAAATTGCCACCCGCGATTGCTGAGATTAACATCAAAAGCAGCAATGGATACAAAATAATGAAATAAAAAATTAAATTTCTAGAAAAAAAGCAACAAAATCTTCACCTGGCAAAATGTACCTATGTCAAATATCTCTGTCAAGATATGATTGCATCTGGACATCCAATGAAGATATGAAACGGAGTGACTCCATTAAATATTTAATGTCAAGATGAACATTCTGTGAGAAATTATCTAATGTGGAGTCGGGGTGTAAGGAATTCAATCCACTTAGCAAATACCAAAACCATTACGTATAAAATGAAAACTACCTTACCTATTCGAGTTTACAGAGTTCTACTTACCTACAACAAACAAAATGGTTCCAAACGGAACCGTGAGCCCATATCCGTTACAGCCGATTTTCAATTTTACCCATATCGAGCGCTAAGATGTTTACACATCAAAAAATATTTAAAACATTTCTTCTTACATTAAAATAGTTAAGAAATGTAATACTTGAACTTTTAACTTGAATTGCAACTGTAAATTTTGTAAATTGAAATCAAAATATTACTTTGGAATTACGAACTTTTATAACTTTAAATCAAAGCTCACTTCATTATTTTTATTTAAAATAAGGTAGAGAAACTATCTTCTGCAGAAAAGCCTAGGCTTCGCAGGCATATATGAAATTGTAAAATAATATCTTAGAATAATAAAGGATTAAAAAAAAAAAAACGTACAATGTACAATGTACAATGTACAATGTACAATGTACAATGTACAATGTACAATGTACAATGTACAATGTACAATGTACAATGTACAATGTACAATGTACAATGTACAATGTACAATGTACAATGTACAATGTACAATGTACAATGTACAATGTACAATGTACAATGTACAATGTACAATGTACAATGTACAATGTACAATGTACAATGTACAATGTACAATGTACAATGTACAATGTACAATGCACAATGTACAATGTACAATGTACAATGTACAATGTACAATGTACAATGTACAATGTACAATGTACAATGTACAATGACAATGTACAATGTGTAATGTACAATGTACAATGTACAATGTTCAATGTACAATGTACAATGTACAATGTACAATGTACAATGTACAATGTACAATAAACAATGAAGGGGAGAGGGGAGTAGTTTAGAACAGAGGCAGCTTAGGGCAACGGCCAAAAAGTATCAAAACAAATACTTTTTAATACTTAATCTTATAACAGTTTTTTAAATAGAAAATTATATATGTATAAAATACAAACAAAGGCATGAAAGGGCATCTATTTCCAAGGAAAAATACCAAAGAACAACGTCATTCAAGAATAAATTTTATATTGTGATGTATGGGTGTTCGAGGTTGGTTTTTGTAAAAAGTGCCCTAGGATGCCCCCCTCTCCCCTACAATGTACAATGTACAATGTACAGTGGAACTGTTTTTGGGCAAATTATGTGGAAGTGTGAAACTACTGCTATCCAAGAAAACTGTTGACATAGGCGCTTGCCGATCGACTTTAAATACCCTGAATGGATTAACGGAGTTGTGGAGTGGCACAGAGGACCCGAGAAAAGAGTTGAAATCCTCTGAACACGCGAAGCGGGCAACCTTAAGTACCCACTGTTGCTTTTTTTTCTTTCCTTTTATTTATTTTTCTTGCATTTGCTTGTTTTTTTCTTTACATTAGCGAAACTGTTTGCAAAACTAAATAGGGAGGGAAGGGGATCCAATATTATTTTTGTATTACGTGTTAAAAAAATGATCTGATCTAGATCCACAGATGGTAAAATATGTCTGGAATTTCCACGTAAGCAACTTGACGTCAATGAGAGCATTTTATCTCGGAGAATGATATTTGCGCCTGGGTTGAATTATTTAACGGCAATTCCTTCTCTTTGCTCGAATGAAGGCATTGAAGTCTCTTATTAATTGTGATCTTCAAGCTGACAAAAAGCCTCCACATGCGAGGATATCGACTCTGCCAACTCTGGTGAAATAATTACCAATTTACCATGAAAATTTTCGTGTCGGGTCTAATAAAACGAATATTTTTCCTCCCAATTGTTGGCTGAGATCGTTTCCTCTGGGTAGGTCTCCCATTACACGATGATTCTTTGCGTGTGACTATTTTCAAAATTCAATGAGTGCGAAGGTGAAATCAGATTTTTTTCCTCCTTTGCACTCATGAAAATTAGAAACAAGTCAGACGCAGAGAATCATCTTGCAATAGGGAAATAAACGAAGAACATTCTTATAGCTTTTTCACACCGAACCCAAAACGCGGTTTTCGCGAAAATATCGGTTTTGGAGAAAAACCTAATCGAAAACACAAGTTTTCTCATACATTTTTTTTAGCTTCAGGTTTTCGTAAAACACAAGTTTTATATAAAACCAGTCGAAAACATGTTGGAATTCAGAGATGAACAAAACAAACATAAATTTTAATAAGTTCAGCGCCTATTGAAGTGTCAAAAAAGAAACTGATGGGATGCTTTCAAAAAAGCTGACGTAATTTTCTCATCTCAAATATAAAATTCGAATCTCAAAATAAAATATTTTATTTAAAATTGATAAATAATTGTTTGTGGCAAGTCAAATTGTTCATATGGATCCTCTTTATAAAATAAATCACCGATTTTATTTCAAAAAAATGGAAGAAAATAAAAAAATTGTGCGTGGTTTGTGTAAAAAAAATTGGAATGTCAAACGAAAACGTGTAATTTTCAGTGTGAATGGTTTTCGCGTTTTTGAAAAGTTTTAGCCGAAAACCGGTTTTGGGTTTTGGTGTGAAAAGCCTATTAGACGATTTTGAGTCCATTGCTTACAGTTTTTAACTCATTGGGTGGCTTTAGGAATTAGGGTTGCGAAACATTTCGCTGAAATTGTAGGCTTGTGTGAATCGAAGACGTGGCCACAGTTAAAATATGTCCTTTCCTGCAGACCGTGAAGGATTGAGACGTTTTGTTGACGCCCTATGCCCTAATCGGAGTTACAGGACACAATGATGATAACGAATTCTGTCGTAATCGAAATTTAAATTTATCTCAGAATATTGTCAAAAACGTCATTGTCTGAACACAAAGTTTTCATGAAGCATATTCGGAAAAATAAGAGCGTAAACGTAAATAGATTCCTCCGCAAAATTTCTCAGTATTTTTATTTGTAAATTTGAAGAAACAAAATTGGATTCGTTTGCGTACTTTTTGCTAGAGGAAAATTTATGACATTTCATTTGGAATTATTTTCACACAGCTAGGTCATTGTCATACTCATTGGAAATTGCCAGAGTAATCGTCATTTATTGCATTGATAGTTGTTGTTTATAATTCCATCATTAGTTACAAAAACGAAGGTTTGATGTAACTTTTATATTAGTTTCTTGTTTTTTTTCTATTTTGGTAAGGTGGAAAATGAAATGTAAATAAATGAGAAAAATTGAGAAATATATTCTATAAACAATGGCAGGGTTGTCAAAGAATGCAATCTATTATTAATGTCACCAATGCAATATCATTTATTAAATTCATTCAAAAGATTGCATTCATTGACTTCACCTAGAGACTGCGACATCAAATTTGGCAATCACCATTTATGTGACATTAAATTGATTGTAATTATTACGTTCTCTTATTCGTTTTACACCAATCAATTGAACGCAATATTTTGGGAATACATAATTTTTTGCATTCTTTTTGCCCTTTAGCATTCATTTACATTCTTTGCATAATTTGCATTCCTTTGATTTTTTTTTAATTCTTTTAACTTTTGAGTACAATCTTAAATCTTAAAATTTAAAAAAAATTGCTGTTAAATGAAAGGGGAAACAAAAATAATTACTACAATAATTTCAACTTCAAATGATTGGTAATTGCAGAATTTGAAGTCGGAGTCGGAGTGAAGTCAATGAATGCAGTCTTTTGATTGAAGTCATAAAATATTGCATTCTTTTACAACCCTGGTCCCTGGCACTGTCAACTCCAAACAAAAATTCTTACATTAAGTGAAGTATTAAAAGTGGAAAGTTAATGAATGAAGGGCCCAACTCATAGAATCCGTCGCATGCGTTGCGTTGCCGTATACAACTGACAGCTCTATTAAATACACATGTTCTTAAGGGAAGTGACCCATAGGCATCGTACTCGCCGAACGCAATGCAAAAAATAGCTGAAAATTTAACTTTTCTCTCCGGCCGAACCGATCACATTTTGTTGTCAATAATAGATTCGATCACTGTTGTCAGTTCTCAATGAAAGGCTTGTTCGATGGGTGCATTTTACTGAGAAACTGGGTTGCACTTTTGCTAATTTGCAAACAGTTTAATCTCAGAAGGAAATAAGATAATTTTTAGAATCGTCTGAGCAAAGATCTACCATCTAAAACTATTTGGAAAAATATTCGAGAACTCTGTGTTGGAAAACCAAAAGGAAAATACCCTGATAATATAAACCCTGATGTTCTTAATATGGACTTTGCGAAAGTTCAATCAAAATCTCAAAATTTTGTAGTAAATACTGATACATTGGAATCTTCAGGACTTCCGAACATAAATCATTTCCAATTTCAGAATATTGAAGAAACTGATGTAGTGGAAAATATATTAAAAATTAAATCCAAAGCCATGGGTTTTGATGAAATGCACCCCTTGTTTATTAAAATAATTCTTCCGCACATACTCCCTACCCTAACCCACATTTTTAATACAATTATTACGACAAGCTCTTTTCCCCTGACCTGGAAAATTGCTAAAGTCATTCCCGTGATTAAAAAACCTGCTACTCGCTTATCTCCTCCTGAATACAGGCCTATTTCAATCCTTCCTTTTATTTCGAAAATTTTAGAAAAACTCTTACATAGCCAGATCTCTAGCTTTATAAAAAATAATAATCTTTTCTGTGTAAACCAATCAGGGTTTAGATTAAATCACAGTTGCGTGTCTGCTGTCATGAAAGTTACTGATGACCTTAGATGTGCTATAGACCATGATGAAGTATCTTTTCTTGGTTTACTTGATTTTTCGAAGGCGTTTGATACGGTAAATCATAGTGCTCTTATTTCAAAAATGAAAACGCAGTTCTGGTTTTCGGAGTCAGCCTCTAAGCTGATGCTTTCATACCTTACTGGGAGAAGACAAGCAGTAGTTGTAAATAAACATGTTTCTGGATTTCTGGAACTTTTCTCTGGAGTTCCTCAGGGATCAATACTTGGCCCTTTATTATTCTCCATGTGTATCAATGACCTTCCAGCACAAGTTCAGAGTTCATCTATCGATTTGTATGCGGATGATGCACAAATTCGCCTTAGTTGCAAATTGGGTATGATTGAGAATGGTGCGCACTTACTGAACAACGATTTAGAAAGAATTTTGCGCTGGTCTGAGGCAAATAACTTGAGATTGAATCCAACAAAATCAAAATGTTTAGTAATTTATAAGCAAAAGCTTGATCTCAGTTATTTTCCTCCTATACATATTGGCAACCAGGAAATTGAATATGTTGAACAAACCAAAAATCTTGGAATATGGTTTAACTCCACACTTAGCTGGGAATGTCACATTCAACACATAATAGGGAACATTTATGGATGCCTTCGTAGTCTGTCATTTACGAAGCAATATACACCACAACATGTAAGATTACGTCTGGCAAAAACTCTAATTATCCCTATAATTACATACGGATGTCAGATATTTTGTAACCATAGCTCAGAATCAAACCGAAATTTAAATGTTGCCTTTAACAACATAATTCGTTACGTGTATAATTTAAAACGTTTTGACCATATTTCCTCATATAAAAAAGTTTGCTTGGATGTACTTTAAACGCATACATGGATTATAATACTCTTAAGACATTACATAACGTTGTAACAAAGAAGGAACCATTGTATCTTTATAACAAAATTGTGTTTTCAAGTTCAATTCGGTCTTTTGTATTCATTCAGCCAAGATTCACTTGCACTGCATCTCAGCGCCAATTCTTTGTTTGTGCTGTCAAACTCTGGAACTCTTTACCCCTGGACATTCGTATGCTTCGAGGAAGTAAATGTTTTGATCGCGTTCTCTTTAGGTATTTGGCTGAAAATTCTTAAATCTTATTAATTTTTAAACTTTTAATTGTACAATTAAATATGAAAAACTGTAAATTTTCAAAATAAGCACATATATAAATTTTTGCAATTGCATCTACAAATTAAAATTCTGGATAATGTTAAATGAAATCTTTTTAATATCTCTTTTTTTATTCTTGTAATACTTATTGGAATTAATATGCTCCAAGGTAAAATATTAATAACTTAAAGTTCAGTTTAGTTTGTTATAAATATGAATTTAATTAAATGTAACTTTTGCTCAAAAAGACTTTAGTCTATTGTAAAAGATGAAATGAAAATAAATGAAATTGAAAATTGAAATTGAAATTAATATAAGGTACGCACTTTAAAACTGAATTATAAATATAAAAATATATAAACAAATATAAATATAAATATAAATATAAATATAAATATAAATATAAATATAAATATAAATATAAATATAAATATAAATATAAATATAAATATAAATATAAATATAAATATAAATATAAATATAAATATAAATATAAATATAAATATAAATATAAATATAAATATAAATATAAATATAAATATAAATATAAATATAAATATAAATATAAATATAAATATAAATATAAATATAAATATAAATATAAATATAAATATAAATATAAATATAAATATAAATATAAATATAAATATAAATATAAATATAAATATAAATATAAATATAAATATAAATATAAATATAAATATAAATATAAATATAAATATAAATATAAATATAAATATAAATATAAATATAAATATAAATATAAATATAAATATAAATATAAATATAAATATAAATATAAATATAAATATAAATATAAATATAAATATAAACCTTCATTTACCAGGTTAAAAAGTCAATCGAAAAGACAAAAACCAATCCATTAAAATAACGTTACGTATCCATTGTGTCACCCCTATCCTTCACATCCGGCTACGTCAACGGATCCGTTGTCGCAACGCATGTGACGCATTCTATAGGCTAGCCCCTTGAGACACAGTGCAGTTTGGTCAAACAGTAATTTCTATTAATTTTTCTGTTTTAATATTTCACATTTCATGTAGGTACCTAATTAAAAAAAAATTGAAATTCGCTAATCTTTCTGATATTGTGTAGTGTAGGTAATGGTTCGTTCCTGGTACTTGTTTTACAAAAGACCGTTGACTGGAAGGTTCAAATGAAGATTGTATTATCACCAAGTAGTGTCAAAAACTTATTGAAGTCCTTTCACCAACAACAAAAATTTATTTAAAAATAATAAATTTGATTTTAAAAAACTTCCCTTACCTCCTTTAATTTGTCATTTTTATTTCGTTACGCACATTTAAAACTATTTAACTGATTTTTAATGAATAACCAGTTCCTATATGTATACATATTTTTCTAACATCACCCTTGTTTCAATAAACGGGTGGTGAGCATCTGAATCGAAAAATAAATAACCATTATCACATGTCGGATAATATCAGGAGCTCTTCCGGAGGGATGATTCGACATGCACTTGTCAAAATATGAACTGTGAACCAGTTATACCTTTTATTCAAAAGTATACCTTCACCCGTTATCATATCTGTTAACAAAAAAAGGAATCACTTTGCTTTCAAATTGCATTCTAATGGACATATGCTGTTATAAACGGAGAACAACCTCTATTCTATACTTTTCAACCATAGGTTTTTCGCTCTGCTGACATAGTACATCAGCCATCCCCTTTAAGTGCTGTTTCATGTGTTCCACATTAATGAATATTATTTGAAAGTAATCTGTTAGGCTACATCGCAAGCGAAACTCCCTAAATTCAACTTCATCATGCGCCATGTGTTGCATATAATCTGGACATAGAGAACAGAAATCACTTGTTTCAAAAATTTCTAAAACAATGCCACCTAACCCCCGATTGATAACCAACATTAAAAATACAGAACTCACATACTTAGGTACATCAACAACACTAATTCCCAACTATAACCCTTGATGTTATCGAATATTAAAAATGAAAATCCAGCGCAAAGTGCATATTACTAACGCAAAAAGGAACATCAAATTGATCGTATTAATAAATATAACTGGTTCATCCCGCCCATATAATCAACTTAAAGATTAGAACGATTTTCCATATCGAAAGCGAAACTACATACTCGCTTGCCATTTTATGGCAATGAATACGATTAACTATCTCCCACGGGATTACCGCTATACATCGAGTATTGCATATCAAAGGCTATACGGGGTAGGCAAACCCTTATTGAAAATCTCTCAATATGGTCTGGACTCAACCACCGGACTGGTGTTTGCAGATTGTGCGCTGCGCACCCCTGAAGCCTCAATGGAAATAAATCATAATATGCTTTCTTTGGCATAAAACCTATAAGTCTAACCGTACGGGGTTTTATAACCCTGCGTAATATGGGCTCGGTGGGTAGTTGTTTTTGTTTGTATAGAAAATAGAGGGAAAAAAAAATACCAAGGGATGTGTACTAGAGAGTCTTGAAATTCAGATTTCTTTCCCATTACTCTCCCTTAACACAATATTGATACGTTTCCCAAAAGACAGAGGCGGATACGTAAATGGGTAGGATGAGTGCTTTTGTGTAGAAGTCATGTACCGCATTAACAACATGTTAACCCCGGCAAATATCAAGGTTGAAAAACTAATACAAGATTGCTTACCAACAACAGCAGGGTGATAAAATGAGGAGATGCAGAGTCGATTACGTGGGCAACCCCAGTAGCAATTTGTTGTGTTTTTATTTTATTTTATTTTATTTTTTTTTTCGGATACTTTTACCCTTCATCTTTCATTCATTTTGCACAGAAAGCATCATACCAACATTATATGTAGATATATGAGAGACACTGAGACGCCCCTTGCAATGACAAGTATTTCAATTTTGTTGTTTATCTTTTATAAGAGAACAACAGATGGTTTACGCAATCACCGTGATAAACATTATATTTTGATCCATAAAGGATATTTTTAAATAGACTCTGATGTCTGATCTAGAACTTATACCTATATGGGATTTGTGTTTGAGGATTTGACAATGAGATAAAGTACTTAGGTATGGAAAAATATTTTTTATTTTTTTTATAACACAAAACTGATAATTTTATCAGTAGCGCTTTAAAGTAGATTGAGGCGATGTTAATAAAAATGTTCTTATTATTATGATGTTTTTATTTCTAATGGATCTATTGCTATCCCATCTAGGGGCGAATGAGATTTCCCGCTCTGCACCGCTCCCTCTTAATTTGTTCCTTGAGAAACTCGAGTAGTAGCAGACAATTAAAGATTTGGGACAGATTCGCATCCTGCTAAGAACTAGTATAGACCTTTATTTTATAGTAAGGAATATGCCACCCAAAGTTTTTAGGGTTTGGTACGAAATCTCGCATTCGAAATCTCGTATTATGAAATTTCGCATTTACAAAATCTTTCTTTTTATAATCTCGCAATTATAAAAATCCGCTTTTAACAATCTCAAAATCCCTCAAGCTAAAAAATTCACAAATTAAAATCTCGCAAAATTTAATTTCATTTGCGATATTTTGAAAAAAAATGTATTTCTTTTGCAATGCAATTAAATTTTGCGAGATTTCCTAATTTCTGCAAAATGTTGTTAGGAGAACAATAAAGTGGTAATGTCGGGTACATTTCTAAATTGTTAAAAATAAGTAAATTTTTTTAATTTTTATTTTGGTTTGCACGATTTTAATTTTTCAGTGCAAAACTGACAGGAATAATGTTACTTTGAGGTTTGAGTTTGCAAAATTTTGCTATGCGAGATTTTAATATTTGAGAGATTTTAAATTGCGAAATGTTGATTTATATTTGCGGAATTTTGTGTGATAAATGGAAATGCAGGATTGTAAAAAGCGAGATTTCATAATTGCAAAATTATTAAAAGCAAAATTATTTATTTTCGAGATTTTACTCTTTAAGAAACAAATTGTCATATTTCGATATGCGACATTTTGGTTTGCGGGACTTGATACCGCTCTCAAGTGGGTTGGGTACGAAATCTCACATTTGAAATCTCATTAAAGGTCAAATGCGTATATATATGACTTTTAGGGCTAGTTTTTCAGTTAGAGATCATCCTAGTTTCATGTTTAAACTAAAGTTAACTTCTGAAACGTATTTTTCAATCAATTTTACTTGAATCGGTCATTTCAAAAACAACATAAATTAATGCGTATACAACAAAAATTAGACCACAGTTAGTAAAAGGTTGAAAAGAATCATGTTTCTACCATAAATCACATTGTGCTTAATTGCACTGTTATTCAAATATACGCAAAAAAGTTATTTGATGGTCTAACAGACCAATGCGTGGGTTAAGAAGGTTAAATAAGCGCTTACAGCTTAAAAAGCATATTGGAAAAAATGTGTTAAATGGTTTTTGAAATGACTGATTTATAACTAAGTTAATTCCGAGTTAGATTTTTAATAACTGAAGGATAAAGTAAATACACCACTGAAAAACTGTTTCTAAGTTAGTTCGGTTTTTTTTTTCAAGAAATGCTAGCTCTGATTAAACTCAGAGTTAACCCAGAACTGAAAAACTGGCCCTTAAACGGTACCTAAGGTATGAATTTATTAATTTATTCAATAATGAAGTACTAGAGGTTCATATGTCATTTAATAAATGAGGTCATATTTAGACAACAACTGTTGGAATGCCTTCATTAATACGGAGGTGGCTACATTATTTCATTTAGGCAACTATCAGACGGATTACTTCTAACAAGTTTTTTTTTAAGGAAATCTAATAGATACGACTGTACAAGTATGCATGAAATTTTGTCAAAAAATTTAGAAATTTGTTAAAAATTTTGGCTTTTTGTTTTTTCACTCCTTATTGGTGATATTGATGATCTATTTGAGAAACAAGTCAAGTTCGTCAATGTTAGAATCCAGCAACATGACAAAATTCATGTTCCATTTCTGCTGGCAAATATTGTCCGATCTACAGTTTTTTTTTTGTTACTTGATGTTAAGTGTGGAACAATAAAAGTAAATTTTGACAAAAAAGTACATAAAAAGTAGTATTTTCTAACAATTGTTTTAAACAGTGATGTAAGGTATACCTACATATTAGGGTGTGTCATTTATTTCAACACTGGAATTTTCACTTCTAATACCTTCCAAAAGTTGCATTACATTAAAATTAAATTTTTCATTTGGAATTTTCGTTTGAGTTATTGGCTTTGACTCACTAAAAAAGCTTGAAAAGAACACCAAAAGACGTTTGTTTGCTATATTCGAGAAATTAGAGAAAAGTGTTCTGTCCAAATTTTTAAAAGACTGACAAAATTCAACTTTGGATTTCGGCGTGAGAAACCAAACGATTTCGGGAATTCTAAATGGATTTTAAATAAAGGAAAATAGGATTTTCAGCTTCTGTAAGAAGTTTTTGAAAGAAAAAAAAATATTTTGTGATGTAGCATATCAAATATGGCGAAAAAACGTTTCTTTAACGCTTTTTAATGTTTTTTAATTTCGAAAAGGCTTCTTACAAAAAAAATTTGGGTGTCATTTTTTTTTTCATCATCGTGTCCTGTTACCCGGCTGGGGCATAGGGCCACAAAATTGTTGAATTTTCTTTTTCAGTAACATAAAATTAGCCTATAAAATTTTTTGTTGGAACCTTTGATAAGTCAAAATTGATAAAAAAAAAATATTAATATTTCTCGCACTTAAAAAATTGTATTAAAATACAATTTTGAGTGATTTCGATTTATTAATTCAAAATTATATTGCCATTTGTTTCTTTTTAATTGTCTGTACACTTTATATAAAATTATTTAAATTAGTTAAATCAGCTCAGATTAACTCCAACCAAATACGAGCTATAGAGGGAAAAAGTACTTAAAACACAGTTTTCGAAAATAAGCCTACTTGTTTAGTGAGCCAAAAAACCATTTAATTTCAAACTTTTTTCACATATTCTTACTCCTACGATTCTAATGCAAGTTTTGGCAGGTATTAGATTTTAAATCTGAACAGTATTTTGTTCGCCATACCATAGTGACACACACACTTTAACACATAAACATTTGCGATTCCCAGCCGTGCCACCTAAAACCAGAAATGTTTTATTCGAGGTACTGCCTCTTGCGAGGAACTGACAAATCCTCCAAGAGTATACTTGTCATGAAAAAGTGCTTCTCATTTAGCCGTTCGGACTCGGCAAAAAACTGTAGGTCCCCTCCATTCCTGCCCAACAAACACGCACACAGGAATGGTTGTGAGTTGTAAGTCACTAGGCCCTGGTTGTCCTCGAGCTGTTGCGCCACCCAATTTATTTATTTTATTAACATTTGCCTAGTCGAGTCTCGAGGACAGTTGGTGACTATTAAACTGCTCAGTTTCTTTTGACAAAACTATATTTTCAAAGAGAATAATCCTCTCTCTTCTGATTCACAAATCACAAGTCACAAGTGGATCACATTAACCTGCCTAACCTGTGGTTCTGTGTTTCCTCATAAATATTGCAGAATCTGCATTTAACACTACTCACTAGGCCATGAATACAAGAGTGTCTTTTGAGCTTGCTGATGTGACCAGTGAGATGACCCGTCATAAGGTATTGTTATGTTTTTTCTGCTAAGGTGTGCAGGATATGCAACGTTATTTGTAATTGTTCCAAAGTAATAGTTTCGTGTTTTATTTGATCTTTTTTTGGTTCAAGTCCCTTTTAGAGGATGTTTGCTTCTATTTTGGCTAAGGAGTCTACCTCCTCATTGTTAAAGAAAGATACCAGCGTGGAAGAGTGTACATAACGATATTTTTTTTTCAGTAATCCTTTCAACATCCTCTCATACTCTGAACCGAAATCCCAAAAAATTACATATAATCACAACCAAGTAATCACAACATATTGTAAACAAAGAATTTCCCTGCCTATTCGAAACATGATTCATAGATTTTTTTTTTTAAGTTTTCCAAAGACTTTCTAAAAGACACAGGAATCCTGCAGAAAAGTCAATTTGGTCGAATAAGGTAGGTTGCTTGATCTGTCTAGTGCGACAGGCATGCTTGCATATCCTAGGTCTAGCTCGACGGAGGGGTTGGATCTTGCACCGAGCAAATTCACTCTACATGCTTTCATAAAAAAAAATTTTAACACAACAAGAAAATTAAATGAAAACTAATAGAAATTCAGATTTGAAATCAAAAGAAGAAACGAAACGGAAATTGAGAAACCTGAAGATGGTATTGTGGTTTCCATCAAGAGTGATTGGCCTTCCCACAGACTTTAAACATATAAAGATTGCCTTCGCCACTGCTACACTCGATATATTTGCAGTAACCCCTAACAGGAATTGTATTAACAAAATTAAAACTATTATCTCATCACCATCACCACTACAATTACACCCTTAACATTCACTCACACAACACACTGAAAAGGATTTTAACCCAAATACATCCTAAATATCTTCATTCAGGATAATAACTGAAAAATTTTTTTATTTCATTTTGAAATATTAAGAATGACAAATTTATTTGTGTTATTTGCTTTAATTCTAAATTAGCAAAAAAAGGCACCTTTTAAATAAGAAGATTAAAGCAGTTTAGTTAGGTATGAAAAGCGTAGTAAATTAAATAAAAAAAAAATAATTTGTTAAGTTAAATATAAGACAAAAAAAAGATAAATTATGATAAATTAGTTTTTAGATTTCAAGATTGTGTAATAAAATGAAATTAAGGAAAAGTTTAAAAAAACAAGATTGAATAGATAACAAAAACAAAGTATTTTAAAAGTGTTCAAATATTTGTTTGAGTATTAAAAAAAAAGAGAACTAATATAGCCAAATTATGCAGTCTTCTCTTCTTTTTAAAAATTCTGGTATAGGTATTCCAGGAGGATATTTTTTTTTTTGATTTAATGATTTTTTTTTTGGTTTTAAATATAAAAATAGGAAAATTCTGACTCACCATAATAAGCTTTTTATATATTTTAAAAACTTGAAACTTTATTAAATTCAACTCCTGGTTTTTGATCCATAAAAGGATGTGCATAACCTCCTGGTCTCGAACCTGTTGAACCTAGTTATAGTAAGAAATAAAAGTATTTATTTTTATATTTAAACGAAACGATAATTTAAAAAAAATGGTAATCTAAATGAAAAAGAGGAGGGAAAGAAAACTAGATAATTAAGCTATACTTAGCTTTTTGTTTAAAATAAAGAAACGGAAATCAGCAGACGCCAAACAAAAAAAATTAAAATAATAATAAATTTAGAAGTATGTATACCTAATTAAACAAATAAAAGTGTTGATTGAAGAATCCAGAAAAATAGATATAGGTCGAATAGCCTCCTTCTTCCAGAAAATTCGATGCAAATCCATAGATGTTTAAATGTCTGTTATATTCATAATCTGATTAGATAAATTTTATTGCACAAATTGTGACAATTCAGCCAAAGGTTATTTTTTTTTGTATGGAAAGGTTATATTTTCTTTATACAAATATTTTTTTTTTTCCCGTGGGTAGGTGCAAAACCTGCATCAGGCTCTATGAGGACCGGAAAACGCGTGCTCATAGAAGTGTGAGATTCTTACTACACTAAAACCACCTCCACTTCCCGATTGCAACTAAGTTGAAACTTATCTAGCAATTTATTTTTAACGAATTTAAGTAACGTGTTGCAGGTAACTTTCCGGTGAAAGTTCCTGCTTATTCCGCGATTTTAAAGTGGTTTTGTGTTCACCGCACCAAGTCGGAAGGTTTTGTTCTTTGCAGACGGCGTACTAAATTCGACTCGTCAAGAATGTCAATAATCGTTGGATTAGTGTGATCTAATAGCCGATTTCTATGTTTTCGCGCGAAACTCTCAATTTCGTCTCGAACCGTAGGAATCCCGAGATCCCTGTGAAGATCTTCGTTTCTTATATACCATGGTGCATTTACAAATGACCTAAGCAATTTATTTTCAAACGTTTGTAAGTTATTTAAATTTGTATCGCAGGTACAACCCCAGAGTTGTATACCGTAAGTCCAGACAGGTTTAAGTACCTGCCTGTATAAAATCAACTTATTATCAATACTAAGCTTGGAATATTTACCGAGTAGCCAGTTCATATCTCTTAATTTACTTTTTAATTCTTCGCATTTCTTTTTTACGTGCGGCTTCCATTTTAATTTTGCGTCTAGAGTCATTCCCAGATATTTTGCTTCATTCGCAAATGGTACACGACCGGTATTAAGAAAGACGGGCAATCTATTTATTTTTTTATACGTAAAGTCCACGTGGACTGACTTTTGTTCATTGAGCGCTATTCGCCATGTTTTTGTCCACTCATTAACATTATTAAGAGCATTTTGTAATTTAATCGTAGCTTCGTTAATCGTTTTGCCTACTGCTAGTATTGCAGTATCATCAGCAAACGTTGCTACGATAGTGTCTTCTGTTTGAGGTATATCACGTGTAAATAGAAGGAACAGAACTGGACCTAAAACACTACCTTGTGGTACCCCAGCCACTATTTCTTTGAAGTTAGAATATTCATTTCCGTGTCTTACACAAAAAAGTCTGTTTTCTAGATATTCGTTAAGAATTTTATAAAGTCCTTCAGGCAGAACTTGTACAAATATTGATTTCCGTTTGTTGGAATGCTTTCACTGTTTAGAAATTGTTTTTCAAAAATCCCAAGGAAAAATCTTCGAAGGCGATGGTAGGATTCGTTCTACGACAATTCTATGCCGAGATAAAAGTTCTGGATAGTTTTTATTTTTGATGCTTTTATGCCTTTAGAGTATAATGGTATTTATACAAGAAATTAAATTTCAGTTCGCACAAAACAAAACAAAAATTCTCGAAAATTCCAATCTCGAATTCACAAAGAGAAAACTATTTGTGTTTATTTGATCAGATATGTTTTAATAGTAGATTATGTACGCTAATTGGGCTTACTGATCCATGTTTTGTATGCAATTAAAACAACTTTTATCCAATTTTTAAATTATTCCCGACGTTTCGTTGGATGTTTTCCAACTTTATCAAGGGTTAGAAAAACTATTTATTTCTTTTTATTTTTACACACAACAAAAAAAACTTGAAAACCTCATTACTTTTGAAACTTTAAGAAATAACTGATCGAAATTTAAATATTGTGAATTGTGACTCCTTTTATATCAAATGAAAGTCACACACACATGCTTTAATTTAATAAAGCATAGTAACGAAATTTCAAACACAACATCCTGGAGTTTATTTTGATTGAGTTTCAATTTCAAGTAGAAAATATTTTCGATTATTTGATTTTAATTTTATTTTTGAGCAAAGTAGATTTTTGTACAAAAATGAAAATTTTAAAGAGGTCTCCTATAACTCCCATATAAACTAAAAATCAATGTCAAAGGAGTTTTAGAACCATACGCCTCTCTCACCTCAGCATATAATGGAAATGTTTTGGTTTCGGTTGTTCAATTTCGAAATTTTGCTCTGCATACTTCACTATTGCGTTCACTTTCATAAAAAATGGTGCAAAATCCTCGTGTCAACGTAAAAGGCACAATCTTTCAAAAAAAACCTTTCATTTAGAATCTTTTTCTTTTTTTAAATGAAATAAAATTATTAAATGGAATTGCATGGTGGATTCTAAATTAACTAAAATCTCGACATTTTGAAATCTCGACTTGACAAAAAGTCAACTGTCCTGAAAAAAGTCGAGAAAAATATCGACTTTTATCAACTTGTCGGTATTTTTCCCATACAATAAAGTCAATATAAGTCGACATTTTAACCAGTCGGCATTTTTTGTCGGTCATTTGAACGTAACCCAAAGAACCACGCTCCGTTTTATGTGTTTGCACGGAATAACCATCATAAGCTCAAGAATCATAAATTCTTGTCTGACTTTCAATAAAATGCTTTTCTTTTACCTACCTTTACATATACAGGGTGTCCCGTAATGAGTGGATAATACTGCAACTGGTGATAGCAGGCCTTATGACTGCTCAGAAAAAAAATATAAAAAAATGTTTTTTCTTGTGGTCTCCATGGTGTAATTTATTTTCGAAAAATGTTAACAAAATTCAGGGTCTCCTAAAATACTTAATTACAACGGCCACCCATAAAGGATTCTTATTATTTTTGTATTTTTATAATATTTTTGAATAACCGTTCTAAATGATGGGTAGTAAATTTTAACACCAGCTGATGCATTTTTTGTGTTATAATTTTTTAAAATTATTTTTTTATGCAAAAATAATTCAATATTTTTTTTCACCAAAGTTTGAAAAATAATAAAGGGAAAAAATGTATAAGAACATAAGTGGCAAATTTGATCAAAATTGGCCTGTTTAATGTACAACACATGTTTGTGTCTACAACCATAACCAATAAAATTGGCATTTAATCTACTAAAGTAGTTTTTTAACATTTTATCAGATGAAATTAAGTTACAAAGTTAAGTAAACACTACGACGACGAATGAATAACTCATATTGTTTTTTTAATTTTTATTGCATTTAAAAATAACCGTTCTTAAATTAAGGCGATAACATTTAACACTAGTTGCTGGATTTTTTTTTAAAATAATTTTTTAATAAAAAAATGATTAAATATTTATTTTCATCAAAGTTTGATGACAACAAAAATTGAGTTGTTAGGAAAAGTCAATAGATATACCAGTGTCACTATTATGTCTGCTAAATTCACTAACTAAAATAATAGTATGCACTTTCAAAAAGGTTTTGAATTAGGTATGGGAAATGCGATAAATAAAACAACAATATTAAAAATTATGACTTATTTGTATTTTTAAATAAATTTATATCAAGTGTTCAAACTGTCCCCCATTCACTGTGATACAGGCTCTGCACCTTCTAATGAAGGACCTCTCAATTTCAATCAGCACAATACCATCAATTTCTTCTCGCGGTAAACGTCCTCCAGTAGTGCTGCAAAGTCCATTACCAGGCATTCGTCCTTCTGAAAAACATTGTTGGACTCTGATGAACACTCGATAGTTCGGATTAGTCCAGTCATTAGGTCATTTGACCTTGCGCGCAGAGGCACTGTCTGATTTTTTTTCATGGATCGATAGAAGGTCATTTAAAAAGCTTAAATCCAAATTTGCACCACCTGACAACTTTTTTTACCAAAGTTATTGGTAAAAATGTGTTTTTTGCCATTTTTGCGTCTTTTGTGAATATCTCGGCTGCAGTATGTCGCACAGAAAAAAATAAAATATAGATTTATTTATAATAAGATTAGCTATTATATTATAAAAAAATTAATTTGTTTAAACAAATAAAAAAAAAGTTATGGCTAGTTAAAGTAAGTTTTTATTGTTTGAAAATCACTCTTTCGTGATTATTAAGAAAAAAGCTCATTTAACGATGAAGTTTTTATTTTTTAATTTTAAAGTCTTTGTAATTACCTACAATTAAAAAAAAAATTCAACCCTTAACTACTAACACAAGCCAAGAAATAAATTTATGAACATAGGTAAGTCAGCGCACCCACGCAATTTTATGTTTTTAGGTTTTATTTTATATCTCAGCCCCAATATGTCGCAAAGTTAAAATTGAAAAGTTTTATTGTTTATAATAATTCTTTCTACCAACTTGCACCAAATTCAATTTGTTTAAACAAATAGAAAAAAAGTTACAGTTCATTAAAAGGTTTTTTTTGGCTTGATTTTATACCTTTTTTCATAAGTATTGAGAAAAAAGCTGTATTTAGAGGTACTTTTTTTTCAGGTTTACTTTTTTTTGTAATCCTATAAATTTTCTATAAATAAAAAAAAAAAATTAGTCCTTTACGACAAACAGGAGCCAAGTTATTCATGAATTAAAAATGACGCGTCAGTTTACTAACGCATAACAATATTCTTTTTTTTTTTGTGAATATCTCGACCTCTGTGTATGGGTATGGAATGAAACTGTATTATTTTTAATAATATTCATTATGGACTTAAAGGAATTTTTTTCTCCAAGCAGATATCTACATACCTACAAAAGTTTAAGTTAGTAGTAACTAAGTTAATTTTTTCTTATTCCGCCCACGCTAACTCTTTTCGCACCACCCAAGGGGTAGAGTATGAGGCGCGTTTTTTTTAATCTTGTGGTATCCCCTGTAGGCCTAATCCACTGCAAAGATCAATTAAATTGGTCTTATTCTCAACCGTTTTGGGTTTGAGGGTATTTCGTTTTCACTCTCTTCATTAGTGTTATGACATTCAAGGTTTGGTCTCTGCTCTGTTTCATTTTCGTTAGAAAAAGCTGTTGTCGTGAGCTCAAGGTCGTAGTTTTCCTCGTCTTCGGAGTCATTAGCAATATCAACTACGTTGTAGCAGCTTTTCCCGCAGCAGATCTTGCAGACGGCTGAACACTTCAATCCGGCTTTTCGACACCCGCAGGCTGCACCGAATTGTTTCGTACACGTGCAGGAAATCATGTCGATGAGTGTGGGTGGGATCGTCGGCCCTGAAGCCAACACCGGCTCCAATCCTCTTGAATTTCGTGTCCAGCCCCACCCCTCTGGGTCTAAAGTATTTCCCAGCCAAGCTTGTACTTGATGGAATGTCTGGAATGAGTGTTGTTCTGCTGCTGATTCTGTAGGTGGGAAAGAAGCAAGATCGGACTTGATTTTAACACTCGCGCGTGAGAAAAGATTGAATCTCAAGTGGTCCAGCGATGTTTCCTTATACTGCCTCCTCCATAAAGACGCGATATCACTTTGACTGGCTTCTTCGGATTTAAAAATCTTCACGGTTTTCAAAAGGTTTGGAGCTTTCTTCAGCGAAGAGATTAGCTTACTTTTTGCAGATTTGAAAATGGCAGAGGTTGTGTCACAGCCTGTGAAGGAATGGAGAAAAAGAATATGTTTGGAAAGAGTTTTGTGTAGGAAACTTTTTTACGAATACAGGACTGTTTTCGTAGATCCTCGACCAGGTTTTTTGAAGAAAACGTTTGTAACATTTTCCCCGTATCCCGGCAAAATCACCATCAGTAAATCAATATCTACTCCCACAATAAATACCGAGTTAAATACAAAACACATAGAAATGGCTGTTTGTACTATAAGGATGTCTGAATCTTCTGATGCCTGGGAAACTGAAAAACCACGATTTTCAAGATATTTTGTAAGCAGAACGATAAATCGTTTTTTATTTTTTTCGTTGGTTAAAAACGTCTCTTTCTTCAATGATCGAAAAATTATATTTTCATCAAAGATGAAATCAGCTGCTTGTTGAACTGCAGATCGTCGGCTTCTTTCAGCTAATTTTGTTCCAGTTTTAGATGGATCATCTGGGTAGCCATCAAAAACCACTTTTATACAAGGTTTAAAATGGTTCCGCAAATACACCACATAATTTTCACAAATATCTCCAAAACTGACGTCTCGTTGCCAAATAACTCTGTGTAAGAGTTTTATGGATTGCTCGACTCTCATGAATCATACAAGGCTCAATTTTTTGTAGATAGAAGGTAGAGTACTCCCCGCTTAATTGCACTTGCATTTGCATTTTGTCTAATTTTTCGATAAATTAACCGGGCAGTTCAATTGAACGAAACATTAACATGTTTTTAGTTTCTTAGCTTTGGTTTTTTTGAGATCAATTAAGCGGGAAAATCAAATAAGCGAGGTGCAATTAAAATAGGAATATGTATACCTTTATAGTTCTTCTTAAAAAAAATATCTTCAAAATCGTGGCTTTTCAGTCTCCCAGGCCTAAGAAGATGCAGACATCCTTATAATACAAAATTCCCTCACGCCCAAAACGGTTGAGAATAAGACCAATTTAATTGATCCTTGCAGTGGATTAGGCCTACAGGGGATACCATAAGATTAAAAAAAACGCGCCTCATACTCTACCCCTTGGGTGGTGCGAAAAGAGTTAGCGTGGGCGGAATAAGAAAAAATTAACTTAGTTACTACTAACTTAAACTTTTGTAGGTATGTAGATATCTGCTTGGAGAAAAAAATTCCTTTAAGTCCATAATGAATATTATTAAAAATAATACAGTTTCATCCCATACCCATACACAGAGGTCGAGATATTCACAAAAAAAAAAGAATATTGTTATGCGTTAGTAAACTGACGCGTCATTTTTAATTCATGAATAACTTGGCTCCTGTTTGTCGTAAAGGACTAATTTTTTTTTTTTATTTATAGAAAATTTATAGGATTACAAAAAAAAGTAAACCTGAAAAAAAAGTACCGCTAAATACAGCTTTTTTCTCAATACTTATGAAAAAAGGTATAAAATCAAGCCAAAAAAAACCTTTTAATGAACTGTAACTTTTTTTCTATTTGTTTAAACAAATTGAATTTGGTGCAAGTTGGTAGAAAGAATTATTATAAACAATAAAACTTTTCAATTTTAACTTTGCGACATATTGGGGCTGAGATATAAAATAAAACCTAAAAACATAAAATTGCGTGGGTGCGCTGACTTACCTATGTTCATAAATTTATTTCTTGGCTTGTGTTAGTAGTTAAGGGTTGAATTTTTTTTTTAATTGTAGGTAATTACAAAGACTTTAAAATTAAAAAATAAAAACTTCATCGTTAAATGAGCTTTTTTCTTAATAATCACGAAAGAGTGATTTTCAAACAATAAAAACTTACTTTAACTAGCCATAACTTTTTTTTTATTTGTTTAAACAAATTAATTTTTTTATAATATAATAGCTAATCTTATTATAAATAAATCTATATTTTATTTTTTTCTGTGCGACATACTGCAGCCGAGATATTCACAAAAGACGCAAAAATGGCAAAAAACACATTTTTACCAATAACTTTGGTAAAAAAAGTTGTCAGGTGGTGCAAATTTGGATTTAAGCTTTTTAAATGAGCTTCTATCGATCCATGAAAAAAAATCAGACAATGCCTCTGCGCGCAAGGTCAGGCCCTTTTTCACGATGTGATGACTGGACTAGATGTCGCGCATTTGGATATCGCTCTCTATAGATTGCTGCAGCTGCGTTAGCACTTCCTCTGAATTCCACGTATATTAAATGCATATTTGCATACTCCACTGTGAAATTCTTAATCAGTATTAATTTAATCAAATTCAAAAATTCGTTTAATTGACGAAACCAGTATAACAACGTTATACGTTATGTAATAACAGAGAATTGACAATATTTGCAAATAATACTTTTTTATGCATTTTAATGCCTATTTTATTACAAGTCAATTTTGATTTGAGAAAGTGTTAAAAATCTTCTCTAGTAGATTAAAAGCCAATTTAATGTGTTATTGCTCTAGATAGAAGCTTTACCATTTGGGAAAGTACATTAAAAGCAGATTTGTTTAACATTAATTGCCACGAAAGTTTTTAGTTTTTTTTATTAACTTACAAACTTTGATGAAAATAAATATTTAATCATTTTTTTATTAAAAAATTAATTAAAAAAATTATTTAAAAAAAATCCAGCAACTAGTGTTAAATGTTACTGCCTTTATTTAAGAACGGTTATTTTTAAATGCAATAAAAATTAAAAAAAACAATATGAGTTATTCATTCGTCGTCTTAGTGTTTACTTAACTTTGTTACTTAATTTCATCTGATAAAATGTTAAAAAACTACTTTAGTAGATTAAATGCCAATTTTATTGGTTATGGTTGTAGACACAAACATGTGTTATACCATTTTGGAAAGTACATTAAACAGGCCAATTTTTATCAAATTTGCCACTTATGTTCTCATACATTTTTTTCCCTCTATTATTTTTCAAACTGTAGTGAAAAAAAATATTGAACTATTTTTGAATAAAAAAATAATTTTAAAAAATTATAACACAAAAAATGCATCAGCTTTTGTTAAAATTTACTACCCATCATTTAGAACGGTTATTCAAGAATATTATAAAAATACAAAAATAATAAGAATCCTTGGCCGTTGTTATTAGGTATTTTAGGAGACCCTGAATTTGTTAACATTTTTCGAAAATAAATTATACCATGGACACCACAAGAAAAATATTTTTTTTATAATTTTTTCTGAGCAGTCATAAGGCCTGCTATCACCAGTTGCAGTATTATCCACTCATTACGGGACACCCTGTATATTTCATAGATTTAATCGTATCCTGAAGAAGAGGCAATTTATTGAAACATCGGAATATATAGGCAGCAAAAATTAAATTACAAAAAATGTTATTTATTTAACTATCTTGATGCAAAACAAAACGTGCTTGAATGGTGGTTATGACAATGCAATATTTTATTTATTAAAAATTATCAGATCATAGTTTAGGGAATGAAGTTTACAAGCGCACGCTTGTACAAGCGCGCGCTTGTAAACATCATTCCCTGAACTATATGATTTGATCAAACTGGCGACTTTCAAAATGTCGCCTTTTAAAATGTCGACTGTAAATCTCGATTCATAAAATCTCGATCACTTTCGACATTTTGGAAATCTACATTTAAAAAAATCGACATTTTAAAACAGTCGGTGAAATTTTTGTCTATATTTTAACCTATTGGTCTTTTAACCAGTCGACATTGTTTCTGTCGAGATTATAAAAGTCGATCTTATGGAGTCAATATTTTAAAAGTCGACTAATCTTACCCAATCCGGTGCGACCGCTACGTGCCAGTCGTATTGAATTTTAGGGGAATATTTTTTTTCTTTAACTTTAATCCTGGTGAATGTTTGCATGTTCTATTTTGTTTTTTTCTTTTAAGTTGAATATTTTTCTTCAAAATCTACGCAAGCAATTTAGCTGTATTTTATAGTTTCAAAAGTCATTATGGTAAAACCTGCTTTCTGCTGTCTACTTTTATTTTATTTTTACTGTATCCTTATTCAATGCCCATTTTTAATTTTAAGTTTTTTCGCCATACTCCTTCTTTTGTACATTTTAACTGAACTTGAATTGATTTAAACTCAAAAGTAAAATTAGAAGCAAGAATAATAGGTACGTTTATATATTGACATTTTTTTTATTTTGTATCTCCGGTTGTGTGTATATGTATGTTACGTACTGCATGGCCAGACTGTTATTTTGGCCAAACTAGTTTCGCCAAGGACAAACTCATTTCACAGTTTTGATACAGCTCCAAGAAATCAGGTCCCAGCAAATAAGAACCCAAAAACTTTTTTAATTTTTTTTAAATCTACTGAAAATGCCCAAAATCACAGAATGTAATTTGAAAATCCGCTAAAACAGAACCCAGGAGCTATAAAAATACCGCTTTTGTTGTTACATCTGTTACTCACTGATAGTTTTTCACACGATCCTTATATTGAAAAACATCAGTAGATAATGCTACATTTCCACCTGACGCTAATCTGAGATTTAATAAGATTTACCTCAAATCTCCTTCAAATCTTGGAGATTTACCATACGAATTTATTTCGTAAATCTAGAAGATTAGAAATTAATCTTGCTAAATCTTCCTAGGACAAATAGATTTACAAATCGAACTAACCTTTTCTTAAATGGTGCTGAACGATTCATTCGAGACTCGCATTCAGTTCTTCATTGTTTCACACGAATCAAACATTCTGTCTCATTCGCACTTCATAAGAAAAATTGGAACGCCATTTGCATTTTTGAAGGTGCTGTCAAATTTAATCTTTCTTAAATCTTTTTGTGCGGTGGAAACATTAAAAAGATTTATTAAATCTAATCTGAGATAAACCTTTGGTATGGAAACATAGCATAAGGCACGAGTACGATAACTCAGGCGCCAAGAAATAATAACGGTTTTAGTAATTTTCAATTTTCTCAAAAACTAGAAGACATAGAATCATCTAGTTTTCAGTTTTTGATTAAGAATTAATTAGAGCAACGAATTTCATAAAAAAAATTATATATAATTTTACAGTTTTGAGAAATTACACTTTAAACCTTTTTTTAAATGCTTTTTTCTCGCAAATTTTGAGTTTAAAATTCATTTTTTCAAAAACCATGCATAGATTTCACTTGGTTCAAAAACTGGCTAATAGAACAGAGTATTGGCTTTAAATAAAGGTATAATACTTTGTTATAAGTATTACCGTTATTTTTTATATTTTTTTTACATTTTTGGTACTGTTTTTATGAAATTTCCCCTCCCGCCCAAACGAGGTGAGATAGACCCCCCTCCCATAGTAAAAAATTCTTGTATTAAACTGTTCTACAAAAAACCTTTATAATTTCTTGGCCTGAGTTATCGTACTCTCCCCGTAGATAAGTATCAGAAAAGCTGACAAAAATCGGGTGATTTTTACGGATGTATCAACAAAAGGGGTATTTTTTAAATCTCTCGGTCATGTATTAGTGGATTTCTTAAATATGTACTTTTTGTGATTTTTAGCATTTTCAAGTTAACGACGTTCATATGTATGTAGGTTAGGTATGTACATATAATGAAATAGTATTTGTTTTTTATAATCCAATTTGATTGAAAATTTATATAGGTACCCACAATTACTAAGACTACAATAAGCCTTCAATGGGAGGTACCATTAAAAATAATATTTTCACTAAGATTGATATTTTTACATGCTCTGCACACCTGACCAAAATACTGAAGATTGATTCCCAGTTGTTACGTATTAAATTCACAACAACACCAATTTATCACAACGTTTATAACCCTCTCTCTTCATTGTATGAATTCATATTTTTGGATGTTGGGTGTTGTATTTTTTTTTTGCCCTTGTTCAAACATCATTACTAACAAACGTTCTGATGTGCGTACCTAAAATGTCCTCAAAAACAAATAACAATCAATTATAATTCCTTTCATGGGAACAATAAAACCACATATAGAACCTCAACCCTGTGTCCATAAAATGCATACTCATATCATGCAACGTTTATCGTAGCACACGATTCCTAACTCCTAAAACAGTATCGATGCATCAACACCATCATCAGTCTTATAAGTGTCCCCTTTTACATTAAATAACCGATGTGGAAAGCAAAAGCAATTATTTCACATAATAACACACATCAAGGACCTTCATTCAAAACATTGAAAATAAACTTGAAACAAAAGTTGTTGTTATTATTTTGTCTTTCTTAAATTGTTATTATTTTTGTCTCAACTCAAAAAGGATGTATTTCGCATGCGAAGAATTAATACAAACAATGTCCTGTATTGGGTGATGGGTGAGAGCCTGAGCCGGAGCCAACCAGCAGTAGCAGCAACTTCCTGAATTGGGATTGTGATTGTGATAAAAGCAAAGATCTTAACCAAACATAAAATTAATTTCAAGTGCTCTAATCATACTCTGACGATATTTACCTAATTGAATGTAACAGTAATGGAAGTCAAACAAGAGAGTTGAAAGTACCTTGTTTGTCTTATTTCAAGCCCTGATGCCAGAGAATGGTGCACGATTTCAATATGTTTATTAGGGTGGTTTAAAATCGAGTTTATTACCATGCCGCCACCGACCGTGCCGCAGCGGCTTGTCGTACATATATATCTAGATAATATTGTGGCTTTTTGATCAGGTGGAATAATAGGAGAGTGAAACTTCGAATGAAAAATATTTGCGTTGCAGGGTTGGGCTGGGCTGTAGCTATAGTTGCCTCGGGTAGTTTTAGAAATCTGGTCACCTTTTGATGCTTTTTTTTAGTGCAGTCGATGTTGTTTATTTTTATGCTTTTACAAGTACTACAAGTTTTAGATATGTAGGTTGTGCTGTAGCGTATAAAATACAAGCTTGCCATTCGTTTATGGTCTATATAGGTACAGGCGTAGGCACAGTAATGTCAATGTTTGTTTAACAAATTAAATCGGCATGTAACTTAATTTAGTTGGCAAACAAACCAATCACTCATTTCTCTCCTGCATATCTACGATATAGTGGTTTTACATAGAAAAAAACACATTTTAGTGTAATTAAAAGCCTTAAGCAAGACTTTTTTTTTTTAATAAACGATTTTGGTTCTATCAACAAATCACTTGATTGCGTTTTTAATTAATATTAAAATAATAGTTTCATTATAGAAGGAATATTATACTAATCGAATTTTAGTTCAAATATCTGGAAGCATACTTATTCCTACTGAAAATATTGAGTTTTACAAATAAAGTTGCATTGTAAACCAAATATCGTATTTCATAGCTACACATAATAAAAAGATAAAGGGAGCTTAACCCTAACTCCCTGAAAAGTTGAATGACAAATATATATACTCGATATGGTTGGATGTTGTAAGAATTGGGGGCCTCGAGCTGTATCTTTTCCTACATATCAAGTGCTTACAATATGTACCTCCAAGTTGGTAGCCGCCGGATACTGGTTTTGGCTTTATGTCATGACTTGCTAAACTTGTAAGTGCAAATGTTGATCAAGGAAAGAATTGCAACATTAAACCCATGGCCCTACAGATTAAAGGCTTGTGTATTGGGCCAACGACCCGACCACAGTAAGAAAACCTATTGTTATGAAAGAGGCGTGAAGCCTCGGATAGCGACCCTTCTCAAATGGCAACCAGACCCGGAACGAAAATGGACTTTGACCTACGAGTATGCACCTGGAATGTAAGGTCACTCAATACGTCAGGTGCTACTCAAAAACTTGAATCTGTCCTCTCGCGGTACAAGGCAGATATTACCGCGATCCAGGAGATACGATGGATATAGGATCAGGTATAACGAAAAGAAAAGATTGTGACATTTATTACAGTTGCCATCAAAGACTGCACATGTTAGGATGCGGATTCGTCGTGGGAAATCGACTCAGATCGAAAGTCATCGATTTAAAGCCGATTAGCGATCGCCTGGCTGTGATTCGCATCAAAGCTACCTTTCAAAACATCAGCCTAATATGTGCACACGCCCCTACCGATGAAGCTGAGGAGTCTAACAAGGAGGAGTTTTATGACCTCCTGGACGGAGCCTACGGAGCCTGTCCGGAGTACGATGTCAAAGTCGTGCTCGGAGACTTCAATGCTAAAGTTGGAAAGGAAAATATCTTTGGCGAATTTTAGTTGGAAAGCACAGCCTTCACGAAACGACAACAGATAACGGCTTCTGACTAATCGACTATGCTGCAGCTCGTAATACGGTGATAAGTAGCACTAGGTTCCCCAGGCGAAGGATACACACAGCAACCTGGCGATCTCCAGATGGTCGAACTGCTAACCAAATCAACCACGTGCTAACTGGCGCAAGGTACGCATCAAACATCTTGGACGTGCGAACTTTCCGAGGTGCAAACGTGGACTCTGACCACTTTCATGTTGTGACAAAGTTCAGAGGCCGACTGTCCAATAAAAAGAAAACGAAGACCACCCAAATGAAGAAATTCAACATTGCATACCTTGCATACATCTGAGAAAGCCAGAGACTACAGTGAGCAATTGACCGGGAAACTCTCCTGCCGTACCCCGAGCCGCAAGCGTCAACAATCAGTGGAACCAGTATCATTAAGAAGACAGCCTAGACCACCATAGTCTATCAACCACCCAGAAAAAAGAACCCGTGGTATGATGATGAATGCGCGGTATTGAAGCAGGAGACGGAAAATGCAAGAATGCCAAATTCTGCAACGGAAAACAAGAGCAGCAAGAGAGGAGTACCGTGAAAAGAGTGAAAAAGAGAAAAAAAACCCTGCGCAGAAAGAAAAGAGCATCCGCAGCCTCTCAGCTCAAGTATCACGAAGAGTCCAGCACCACCACCAACACCCGCCGGCTCTACAAAACAGCCAAGCAACTGGCATCTGGTTATAGGATTGGCACGCAAGCTCTTTGAAACAGCGAAGGGAACCTAGTCACCGAAGCACAGGGAATTGGAGACGTGCTTAAGCAGCATTTCCAGCAACTGCTTAGTGGGCATTATATAGAGGAGGCGACAGGAGAACAAAGAAGCTTGAAATTAGTCAATGAAGATCCAGTCCCAGCGCCCAGTACTGAAGAGGTTAAGAAAGCCATCCACAAGCTTAAGAACAACAAATCCACCGGCTCGGATGGCCTACCTGCGGAACTCTTTAAGTATGGAGGAGATGTCCTGGTAGGGTGCATGATGCACCAGCTCATCAACCAAGTGTGGGAGGAGGAAAGTATGTCCAATGACTGGTCAAATAGCTCCATATGCCCAATCTACAAAAGAGGCGACCCTATGTCCTGCAAGAACTACAGAGGCATATTCCTGCTTTATGTTGCCTACAAGATCCTATCCAACGTACTATGTGGGCGTCTTAAAAATGTATACAACACTATGATCGGCACGTACCAGTGTGGCTTAAGGCCAGGCAGATCAGTGATAGATCAAATCTTCACATTGAGGCAAATTCTAGAAACGACCAACGAATTTGAAGTCGAAACTCACCATCTATTCATCGACTTCAAAGCCGCATATGATAGCATGAGTCGCCAATAGCTTCTATTGGCGACTCAACGTCGCTGCAAGATACTTTAGCTGTGGCCACGTCTTTCTCTGGGATTCTGCTTCCTCTAAGACAGTCGATTTCCATGTTGTTCTTGGTCTTCCAACCCGCCGCTGTGCGGCTTTGCAATTTCATCGTTTGGTTTCCTCAGTGTGTGACCAATCCAAGGCCATTTACGCTTTCTTATGTCGACGTCCAGCCGCTCTTGACTTGTCCTGCGCTACAATTCCTCATTTGATATTATTTGTGGCCAGCGAATCTTTAGGATGTGGCAAATACAGCAATTCACAAAAGCCTGCATTTTTTTTTGAAATGGTAGACGTGACTTTCCAGGTTTCACAAGCATATAACAGCACGGATTTGACATTGGATTCGAAGAATATCAACTTAGTGCGTAAGGAGATTTGACTGGATTTCCAATTTGGGGATAGAGTACCGAAGGCAGCACGAGCTTTATTTATTCTACTTTTAACGTCCAGATCCGTACCACCGTTTGCAGAAACAATACTGCCAAGGTAGTTGAACTGTTCCACTTCTTCAACTGGCGTCTCCTGCAGAATAATAATACGCTGCTGTGTGGAGCGCCCTGTGAGCATTATTTTGTCTTTTTGCTATTTATTCTTAGACCACGCGACTCTCCCTTCACTTGCAGTTGCAGTATTTGGCACATCCCGTTCAGCCCACTGATGTTATTTGCATGTAGACATATGTCATCGGCATAGTCTAAATGACTGAGCCTTTCGAACGGTCTCCATTGAATGCCCTGTCGCTCAGCTGTACCAACACTGGCCGTCAATACGTCATCCATCGCCAGCAGGAAGAGAATTGGCGATAGAACATCCCCTTGTCTCACACCCTGTTGCACTACGAAGGAGTCGGAAACCTGCCCATTGTTTAGAATAAAACACCTTGGGTTGTCGTAGGACTCTTTAATAATGGCAACAATTTTTGGTGGAATTCCTCTACCGAGCAACGATCTCCATATTCATTCTCAGTTAACTCGATCAAAGGCCTTCTCAAAATCCACGAACATGAGGTACAGCGGTGATTGAAATTCCATCGACTGCTAGAGGACGATACGCAGGGTGTTGATATGGTCGACACACGATCGACCACTGCGGAAGCCAGCTTGATGCCTCTTGAGTGCAGACTCGATTCTATCCTTTATTCGCTAGAGAATGATGATTGCCATTAGTTTTGGGAAAACGGACAAAACGGTGATACCACGCCAATTGTTTCAATTCTTAAGGTCACCTTTCTTTGGCATTAACAATCACCCCATCCTTCCAGTCCTTGGGATAGCTTTCGTTATCCCAAATGCTTTGTATCAACGGATGTAAAATACTAAAGTCAGATTACAATAGTGCTTAGTCCTTTACTAGGCTGGTTTAGTTCAGTACTTAGTATAAGAATTTGTATTAAAAAACTGCTTAGGCATACAACCAACTTTAAGGTCAGCGACACTAATAAACTAATAACACATGTTTACAAATATTGGTTAATTTTTGCACACAAAAAATAAGAGTGTTTATCTGTTATCTGTTTTCCGCCATCAGGTCGGGTAAGAATCGGAAAAATACGGTGTTTTCGCAATTTTTCAACAAATTAACAACAATTTCTGAAAGTACTAATGTTCTTCGTCAAAACCCATTTTAAAACATTCCAATATCTTTTAAATTCTCCAAGACTTCCGTAGTGTATTTTTTTTTTTTAGTTTTATTACTTTTTCGCTTTGTTTTAAGTTATGTTACAAGGCTGGGAAGTTTTTTTTTCAATAAAGTGTACAACGATTACTAAAAATACTAGTTATTTTCTTCAAAATTCAGTTTAAGTGTTTTCAATTAATCTTATATTCTCAGATAAATGTAAGATATTAAAATATATATGCTTAGCATTTTACAATTTTAAGCGTTTATGTATTTTTGAAATATGCAAGGTCAAGTGAAAACTAGGAACTAACTAAGGATTTCTAGGAGAGTAAAAGATATATCCGAAAGATTTAAACTGAATTAGGAAGAAGAAGACTTTTACTCTCAGGAATCGTTACCAATTTTGTTGAAAAAAATAATCTCGCATTTCTACATAACCTCACTGTTTTTTGTCATTTTCTAACGGTATTTTTTCATAACAAAAAACGGTCGACGGATTTGAACTCAGCCCAAAAAATAACCTTTAGAATGGTTTTATATTCCCCGTGTCCCAAACAGTGTAAGCCTTTGTAATTGTCCTTTTGCTGAATCACCTGAAAGCCTTACATATGCCTCAATTAAAAAAAAAAATCACTTAGCGGATTAGGTGAATGTTCGGACAGACAATCAGACAGACATACAAACTTACATAATTCCAGGTCCCCTTTTTTCCGTGTTCTCTACCATCATAGCCACCGCCATTAAGAAATCCGATGAATGAGTTGCGGAAGGAATCAGACTCATTTCTAACATTTTTTCTATTAGCGAAATGTCAAAATTGATTCTAACTCCCTCCGCTGCTCATTCTTCGGATTCTATTATCAGAATGAATATATTTTCATACGTACATAATGTACAATGTACAGTACATACATAAATATCAGGTTTAATTATAGTCTCGAGTAGAAATTTCATTCAAGAAAATATCCTTCCTTATTACAGAATTTAAAATGTTTAAAAAATTAAATGTCTCCTGAATAAGGTGCTGCCGCAGATTTGAATTTATTATTTATCACAAATTTTTGTTTTTCCCCGGATAGTGACAAAATTAACATAAACTTTACTTAACATTATAATTATATTGATAAAGGTTAAACATAAATTCTTAGATGCACCATACAATGGACGGACTTGATATGTTGGATCCAACAGGTTCAATGACAACATTAACGCCTATGTCTGAAACACCAATAACACCTACACACCATCAACTCCATGGGTCTTACCACGGCATGAACCACATGATGGGTCATCATCATGCGGGACCTTTAGGTGGACATACACCGGGTAGGAATTATGGTAAACAATATTGATGGACAGTCAAGCTGTATTATATGTATTATGCATTCTTTACTTCTATTTTCGTGACATTATAATTTCAACAGGACATCATGGCCATCCGAGTGCGCATCATCCTGCAATGGCGGCAGCAGTTGCTGCGGCTGGCTTACATCCTGACACCGATACTGATCCTAGGGAACTGGAAGCTTTTGCGGAGCGATTCAAACAGAGGCGGATAAAATTAGGTAACGTATTTTTTTTTTCTTGTAAATAAATATTGCTTTTCAGTTTAAGTGTAACGTTAATAATAGGTATTGTATTTTTGTTTCCATATACAACAAGCTCTAGGGTGAAATGTCTAGTGGAGTCTGTAGATATGAGTATAGGGATACAAACAAGATAAAAATGCGTTTTTGGCTGGCTCAGTTCAACATTTTACATTACCCCACTTTAATTTGCCTGAGTTTAATTAACTTTTAAGATGGAAAGGCAAATTATTCTTCTTCTGTTGTTCTGAATGAACAATCAATTTGACATACATACATATGTATGAGTCAAAACAGCAACTTCACGAAATAAAGTCAATATTTTCATTGTCATTTTATTTGTTTATTTTATAAATTATTGTTTTATTTTCTTAAGTGCATGCTTTTAAGGGCACAGCATGGTACAGGTCTTTAGGAACTTAGTCCACTGATGAATTTAGTTCTCATTAAGTGGGAACTAGATTCATTAAAGTGTATTAGCCCTAAATACTAGAATCAACACAGATCGTTGTCTTGCGATCAAGGATTGCATATATCTACAGTGCACTTGTGGGGAAAGTAGTCGACCTACCTTATATTTTCTATAGAAAAAAGTATAGTTTATGCAGCGTGTTATATCGCTTGAAAATTATATTCAAAAATCTGAATATGTACAGAAAATACAACATCATTGACGTATATACAGAAAATCCTATCAAGAGAAAAACAAGAAATATTAAGGCTTGCGCTTGCAGCAATGACGCAACTACTATTTACTATTCTAATTTCGCAAGTCACGTTGCAATTATAGTCACGGGAACTAGCGATTAGCAAAAACAGATATAACACAACTTGAGTATAGAGCATATTCTTCTATAAAGCCTTCTCAATCGAACTTTACCGATACGATTACCTTTGAACTTGATAAATATACATTGAAATCGAAGAAATTCTATGCTTGCGAAACCTGAAAAGTCACGTCTACCATTTCGAGGAAATTGTAGGCTTTTTAGTCAAGTAATTAGAGAAATTTTAATGATCGAATAGAAAAAAATACCGTTAGGCTGAAATTTTGCAGGACGTTTTGGGGATAGGTATACAACTCGGGATACCGACATAATCTCCAAAAACAAAATCCACAAATCCAAAATCCCCACACTTTTAAAAATCCACAAATCTGAGATCCTCAGTCACTAAATCCACGAACCAAAATCCCCGATCCAAAATCCACATATTCAGAATTCACAAATCCAAAATCCACAAAACCAAATCCCCAATAGAGCTCTTTAACAAATCTAGCATTATATCACTTTATCTTCATTTACAAACGTAAAAATCGTCAATGTGGAGTTATCAGAACGAAATTTTATTTTTTCGCTTTGAATTTTGGAATTTGAGACTTCCGGCACAATGAAAACTGTCACTCTTGAGATTTATCACTTATGGCGTATGTTGGAATACGATCCAGAACTTTGGTTTCTTGCTGACAGCCTTTAGAGCAACTCTTCCCGTCCCGTACACAAAATCCTATTGAGTTCTGGGCCCACGGCCGCCACATCGAACCCATCGCTGAAAAAAATTACTCCGGGCTTTATGCTTATAATGGCAATACAAATATTCTAAATTAAGCCAAAAAGACAATATCAAAGTGATCAAAAATCGGGAAAGCTGAGTTCGTAAAACTCATCGCCTATACAATATTACTACCACGCCCACTTTTCTTATGTCTTGATTTGTCGGAAACTAATGTGGATACAATTTTGAGAGTTTGGTCATAGGTACTAGCAATATAAATCCCGTGTCCGTAGTACAGTTAGATTTAACAAGAATAACAAAAACAATATCGGCAGTAGGATCACTGCCGATAAAAGCTAAAGTAGAATCCTACTGCGGATAAATTTTTAACGTTTGTTCGAATATCGAACTAGACTGAATAGAATTTTGGTGTTTCATTATTAGTACGATTGATACTTTTATGTAGCTCGAGTTCTCGATGGCTATGTTCGTAGAGTAGGTACAGTTATGTTGAGTGATTTGACCCTGTTTAGATTGTTACTTTTGGCTTCGTTTGACGCATGGTTAAATAGTTGAAATCAATGAATCTTACCCATAAACTCATCCGCATGGCGTAGTGAGCAATCACAGTCTAAACAGGGTCTTTCATAGGCGCATGATTGTTAAATTACACTAGTCAACAAAATTAACGGAACAATTTTTTTTTTCAATTTTTTTTAGTGTTTTTGAAGAGCTGTTTGTTTGTGACGAGTGGTCGTATTGAGTTGAAACAAAAAGCATTTTACAGCTTTATGTTTTTGCTTCGAGATTTGTTTGCAAACATTTTTTTTTTGAAGTACCGTTATTGCGTTATTGCAAAAAATGAGACAAGAACACAACATTATTTTTTTTATTTTTTTTGAAGGTCATTTCTATGGATTCATTTTTTTGAGTCAATTAAATGTAATGATCAGATACCTTGTTTATTCAGCTTTAATTCAAATTTGTTTTGCTGTCGTACGATTTTTTTTGCATTGTTTATCTGACTTTGAATGAAAAAAGATACTTTTAGCCTTGATTACCAATATCTCAGCAAATAATGACGCTATAAAAAATTCAAAGACAGTTTTGGAAATTTGAGAAAGCATTTTACAAGATTTTTTTTTAATAGACTAAGAGCCCACAGCAGATTTTGGGTGTGAGTGATAGCAAAAACAGAAGTTTGGGCGCCGAAAGCTTCATTGAAGGCTATTCAAAAAATCAAAGTCTTGCAGTCCACAACTAGGGCCATAACGAGAAACAGTGCATCAAGAAAAAAAATATGAATGCAACTTCGAGGATAATCGTGCTAGCCGAAATTGGTTTTCACCCCTCCCTAGATAAGCTCCGCGGATCCCATATCACGGAATCTGAGATCACTTGAGTGTTTAATTCGCCCTGCCAGACTGTTTAAAAAAACCGTTTTTCACTTAGAATTTTGAATATTTTAAACGGTCCGGTAGAGCGCACTATACACTCAAATGGTCTCAGATTCCAAGATATGTGATCCGAGGAGCTTATCTAGGGAAGAGTGAAAACCAATTTCGGCTAAAACGATAATCCTCGAAGTTGCATTCATATTTTTTTTTCGATGCACTGTTTCTCGCAAAGGCCCCAGTTGTGGACTGCAAGACATTGAATTTTTGAATAGCCTTTAATAAAGTTTTCGACGCCAATACTTCTTTTTTTGCTATCTTTTAAATTGGGTGGCGCAACAGCTCGTGGAGAACCAGGGCCTTGTGACTTACAACTCACAACCATTCCTGTGTGCGTGTTTTGGTGGCAGGAATGGAGGGGACCTATAGTTTTTTGCCGAGTCCGAACGGCTAAATGAGAAGCACTTTTTTCATGACAAGTATACTCTTGGAGGATTTGTCAGTTCCTCGCAAGAGGCAGTACCTCGAATAAAACATTTCTGTTTTTAGGTGGCACGGCTGGGAATCGAACCCACACCTTCGGCATGACATTCCTACGCACTAACCATCAAGCCACAAGGTACTTTTGCTATCACTCACACCCAAAATCTGCTGTAGGCTCTCGGTCTATAAGATTTTATAGAAATTATTTTTTTTTTACCGTTCACCGTTAGTTTAAAAAAAAGTACTAAAAACCGACTTCTTAAGGTCTTTTTGTAAATCTTTTTTTTTCTTTGCAAATATTGATTGCATGGCTTGCGTTGGTATGCAAATTTGTAGACTTTTAAAGAATCAATATTTTTGTAAATGTTCAAATTGATTCATGGAACCGTTTTTCCTCACCAAAATTTCAAAGTCTTACAAACCAGGTAAAAGAACAAATTGTGTTGTTCCTAAGCAATGCGTAGTCGTCATCAAACGACAAGAAAACCATAATTCCAGTAGATTTTTTGTTCACAGTTTTGCATTTGTAAGATACTTTTTTGACTTGAAATGAAATGAAAAGTACATTTAACAAAAATAATTAAATTTTTTTTTTGAAAACTGTACTTTGTATTTCATTTCAAGTCAAAAAAGTATCTTAGTAATGCAAAAAGTAATCAAAAAAGTATCTTACTGTGAAAAAATCAACTAGAATTATGGTTTTCTTTTCGTTTTATTGACGACTACGCATTGTTTAAGAATAACACGATTTTTTTCTTTACCTGGTTTGTAAGACTTTGAAATTTTAGTGAGAAAAAACGGATCCATGAATCAAAAACTAAAGACTAGTTTGTACAAACGTTGTTCAAATTTTGATGTTCAGCAATTTAAACTCACTGCTTTTGGCGGATAAAATGCCAGTTGTACTAGCATGCCTCAAGTTTTGATCCGTGGTTCAACAATTTTAACTCACCGATATCAGGGGTTTAACTGAGGTTCAACGATGGTTCAAGCTTGTTATTGGTTATTACAACATACTTGAACCTAGAAACATCGTTGCACCTCAGTAGATCCCGAAATCGATGAGTCAAAAATGCTGAGCCACGGATCAAATTTTGAACCACGTTTATACAACTGGAACTAGCAAGCATATTTTGCTACTAGCACATACTTGAACTATAATTGAACCTCAGGTAATCCCCTTAAACTAGTGAGTTAAAATTATCAATGGAAAACCAGGTACATTATGTACATTAAAAGTGGAAACACAATCATGTCCTTATTATTAAATTATTACTAATAACGTCATCTACTCCATGTGTAATAAGTCCGCTATTATACGAAGACTTTTGAGTAATGACTTTTTTTAAAATTAAATTAGTGCAAATGGAAAAAAATATCTGATTTCACCTTCGCACTCGTTTAATTTCGAAAAAAAGTTGACTAAAATGTCCTCGTGTGACAGAAACATTCAATTTTAATCATAGATTATATTAATACAAAGTTATATTTAATATTTTGATTCAACATAAGTTATTTTATGTTAATAGTTTTGGTTTATTTCTTCTTTTAACTTTCATAAAATTCACTTTTGTGTTGTGACAACTATTCAGGGGTGCCATATTTCAAATACAAAAATATAGGCAGCTGCCAATGCGTTTAATTGGGAATTTTTCACTATACCTACTATACATAAAACACGGGTAAAGATTTAGGAAGCACTTTTGGTTTTGCGTAAACCACAGGGTGTCACATTCCTTTTTCGTATATACATACATATATTAGTTTCCTGGTAACTGTCCAAGCGAGTAACGAAATCAGGCCGTTAAGTCTCAGAAATATCAGATTCATTGAAGAAAATCATTTATTTGAGTTCTTTAATAGCGTAGGGCAGCGGTTCCCAAACTTTTTAAGCTGTGGAACCCTAAACAATGCCCAAATATATTTCGGAACCCCACCCTGACAATAGCAAAAAATGAAAAACAAACACATTTCAAAATCAATCTTTTATTTAGTGTGAAGAATGAATCTGTTTCATTGTTTGATTTATTTGTTTTTAAATTAACTTCTATGTCCAAAAGTTGTATTCGGATATTTGGGGCAGCGTCTAGTCTCGATCTGTATTTAGTTTTCGAGTAAGTATACACTGAAAAGCCTACTTCACAGCGGTACATTGTAACAAAAGGTAGCAAATTCAATAAAGCTCTTTTGGCAAGCTCAGGGAATTCATTCTTAATACCAATTCAAAATTCGTTTAATGATACAGAATCAAATACCAATTTTGATGAAGGGGAGCTCTGCAGATCTATCAGGGATTCGTATTCCTGTATACTCAGGGTCATAGGCTTAATGGTTTTCATTAGAAATAGATTTTGTACCCACTCGATGTCAGTATTTGTATCCTGAAAGTAATCAAGCATGGGTCTTTCGAGACTAACCAAATGGAGAGTAATAACATGTTCAAGCATGCTTTCTTGCAAGAATTTATGTAAAACTGGAAAACACTCAAAATTTTTCTTTTGTACACATGAGATAGTCCAGTCATATTGTATTTTTACCATGCAAATTGTGGGGTAGCTTTGATTTGTTCGCTCCTTTATGTTTTCGGGGGTGTTGAATCCAAATCTGAAGTTTGCCCACAAAATTTCGTGACGCAACATGGAAAAAAATGCAAAAAATGCATTTTTTTTTGGGAGTTTTTCACGAATGGCTCGAAAACTACCAACTATTCGAAAATTACACCAAAGTACCATTGAAAGTATACACAATTTCCAATAAATCTCTATGCAAGGTTTTTTTCTGTGACAACCCATTTGGACTCAAGCGCTAGTCGAAAATTTACGTATTTGTACTGCTTTCGAAAATTCACTCGAAAGCGCTAAGAAATTACTTTGTGTGACAAAATTTGAATTTTTGTCTGTAACATGAGCCAAGATATACTTTCTGATGGTCCTTGACGCGCTGAGTTCGAATATATTTAAATCTAAAAATTAAAAATAAATGCATTTTTTTTTTACAAATTTGGGGATTTTTTTTTCTCGAGGTAATTTTTTTTCGAAAAAATGTTTATATTCATTCTGAAGTGTGAACATTTTGCTTTAAAATTCTTTTTGAATTATTCAAATGTCTCCAATCGTCTTCGAGAAATCGTTGGTTTTCGTGTTACTACCTAATTCGAAAAACCCCACAATTTGCCCTTTTGAGCACAAATTGACTGGATTTTTCGAATCAGGTAGTAAGACGAAAACCAATGATTTCTCGAAGACGATTGGAGACATTTGAATAATTCAAAAAGAATTTTAAAGCAAAATGTTCACACTTCAGAATGAATATAAACATTTTTTCGAAAAAAAATTACCTCGAGAAAAAAATATAACTTCAAACTTGCATAAAAAAATGCATTTTTTTTTAAATACTTAGATTCGAATATCTCAAAAACGTAACGTTCTAGAGCAATTCCAAGGCCAGATTCGAACTCAACGCATCAAAGACCATCAGAAAAGTATATCTTGGTTCATAATACAGACAAAAATTCAAATTTTGTCACACAAAGTAATTTCTTAGCGCTTTCGAGTGGATTTTCGAAAACAGTACAAATACGTCAATTTTCGACTAGCGCTTGAGTCCAAATGGGTTGTCGCAGAAAAAAACCTTGAACAGAGGTTTATTTGAAATTGTGTATAATTTTAATGGTACTTTGATGTCACTTTGGAATAGTTGGTAGTTTTCGAGCCATTCGTGAAAAACTCCCAAGAAATGCATTTTTACATCATATTTTCAATATTTTCATATTTTGTTTCCATGTTGCGTCACGAAATTTTGTTGGCAAACCTCAGATTCGGAGTCAGCACCCCCGAAAACATAAAACAAAATCAAAACTAGACCAAAATTTGCTCGCAAGCACAAATTAACTAGACTAAGAACCGGAAATAAATTTTTCTTTTTAGAGCTGCCAGATTGTCTCTCGCAAAAAATACTGTAATTGATTTTTCCTGCAGAGCTGTAGCAGTATCGTTGATCTTCTCGAAAATGTCTGCAATATAAGCTAATTTCGTAATCCATTGCTCATCATGCAATACATCAAAGAGGTTTGCAGTTGAAGACATATTGTTTTTCAGTTTGAACACATTCAACTCATGACAAAGTTGAAATAACCTGGATAAAGCTTTCCCTCTGGAAAGCCATCGGATTTCAGTATGAAAAAGAAGCGATTCGTACTGACTGCCCATATCTTAACAAACAAATTTAAACAATCACGATTGAAAAGGACGACTCTTTACAAAATTTACTATTTTCACAGCTTCACCGAGAATTTTTTTCTTAAATCAGTTGGCATTATTTTCATAACAAGTGCATAGCGATGGAAAATACAGTGACTGCTGGTACTTCTAGGAGCAAAGTTTTTAGTATTTGAAACAACCCCTTTAACCGCCGATGCATATATCAATACATTTTCCCCAATTAATGATTTGTTTACTCATGAAACAGTTTATGACCCTAAAGTTCACATTTCGATTAAAAAATATAATCTCCAAAAAAATTTTTGTTCAAATTTTTTTTTTTGTGGAAATTTGTTCTTATTTTTCTTTTATTGTTTGTATTTTACTCTTTATACTTCAAGAAATTTGTGGAACCCTGAAAACTCTCCCGCGGAACCCCAGGGTTCCGCGGAACACACTTTGGGAACCGCTGGCGTAGGGAATTGTTTTAAATTGTGCTGCTAAATTATATATTAAAAAAGTGATTTTAGTAAGTTCCGCCCACTACCACGCTGATTTTTCTTCAATATTGTTTCTAAAAATGGGGCCTTTTGATGTGTGTAAAATTTTGACATTTCGCTCAAAGAGAAAATGTCAATATTGAGACTGATCCCATCCACAGCTCATTCAAAGGATTGGAGTGATTGTCGAAATTCCGCCTCAGTTGTAAATACGCATAATAAAATCCTTCTCGAATATTCTAGTCAGGTTGGTTTCATCTTATAATTTTACTCACTCCTTACGTATAGCAGTGATTCAGTCAGCTATTTGGCTTTCATTTTATTCCTTGGTATGATATGTTAGGTATAACCTCCTTGTCTGTCTTGTTGCTATCTTGAGCGCCCTAGTTTCTTCAAAAAATATATCTAAAGCCCAGCGCAAGATATCATTAATAGAACAAGTTATGGAAATGATGAGCCTTCAGTATTTGGCTCATGATCGTGATCACCTCGTATAATCCTTTGATAGCAATGTATAAGGAAATTTACTACTAAGATCTGTTATTTTAAGTTTTGAGTTAATACCTGTGAAGTGATGTGTAGATATTCTTATTAACCTCCTTGATGTTTAATAAGCCATTGTTGATTGAGAGTAAAACACATTTAGAAATAAAAAATATTTTAAAAAGTACTACTTTAATAATACAGTTATACCTATTTAATTAATTAAAACATTTTGTATCAATTTAGGTGTTACACAAGCAGATGTCGGAAAAGCTTTAGCCAATTTAAAATTACCTGGAGTTGGAGCGCTATCACAAAGTACAATATGTCGCTTCGAGAGTCTAACTCTGTCTCATAACAATATGATAGCATTAAAGCCAATACTTCAAGCGTGGTTAGAAGAAGCAGAGGCGCAAGCGAAAAACAAACGCAGAGACCCAGATGCGCCGAGTGTGTTACCTGCTGGCGAGAAAAAAAGGTAGACAACGTTTCAATTCGAATTCGGGCAAAATCGTTTTATGGATTTATATTGTCATCAAAGCGAGAATTGAATTTCGTCACTGAAACTTTGTCCGAGTTTGTTTTTTGTGTTTTATTTATTTGTATTCAGTTATCTATATCGAGTCTTTTTTCAAGAAAAAGGACTTCCATTGCTGCACCTGAAAAACGCTCCCTTGAAGCATATTTTGCCGTCCAACCAAGGCCTTCTGGAGAGAAGATAGCTGCCATCGCTGAAAAATTGGATCTGAAGAAGAATGTGGTACGAGTCTGGTTCTGCAATCAAAGGCAAAAACAAAAACGTATGAAATTCGCTGCACAGCACTGACAATCAAATAATACAGCCACACAATTAGGTATAGTTAGTAGTGTTACGGCATCTATGACCGGCCCTGGACCTGCTGGAGTCACTGGTTTTGGTTACTGATAGTAGCTTACATCCCACGCATCCTCACAGCAGTACACTGAATGCCATCAACCATATGGACACTATCAACACAGCTTCGACGCTGACGGGATACTGATCCAAAGATAAAGTGGACAAAATCGGACAAAATACTGACAAGAACTGCCCCTGCCCCATATTCGCCATCTCATCATATTTAAGTGTTTTCTTTTTTATAAATTTTTTATTTATCAATTATTTTTGTTAAGTTTAAATTATTTTTCTACGGCATCCACATCGCATCGGAAAATATTGTACAGAGAGATGCATTTAAGACTTTTGTTTTTGAAGCAAATTTGCGTTCCTAATGAAATACATTTATACCAAAAACGAACAGAAGAAAATTACTGTTGGAAGAATGTTTCTAAAGATTGATGATTGATTGATGAAAATATAATTTTTGTATAAATTGTGTAGTGTAAAATAAAATTTTAGTTAAAAGTTCTTTAAAAAGCTTTAAATCTTTTGAGAACATGTAAAATATTTTTATTTGTTTACTCGGTTAGATTTTTGTTTTTGTTTTTTTTTACAAAAAAAAAAAAATTATATAAGAAAATGTGCAATAGGCAATAAACTATAACGAACACTAAAATTCGTTCATTTTTTATTGATTTATATTATTATAATTTGGAACGTGCTGATAGCTTTTTTAATTAAATGATATAAAAAAAAAACTAGTAATAGAATAAACAAATTGCGAAAGAGTAAAAAAAAATGTTTGCATTTTGCAAATTCCATGTACATAGTATCCTGTTTCATTGATTCACTAAATGAAAATCATTTTCGGATAAAAACTATTGTGTAAGAATATTATATTTTAAGACAATGGTATAGAAGATTACATACAAAAATGTATATAATTATTCTAAGATTTATTATTAAACGTTCTTGTATATACGACCTTTTCAAATACAAATAAAGTTAGACTAATTTTTTTAGAAGAATATAATTACTTTTTTAATTTTTTTGTATTGAATGAAAATATGGTGTTTATAAGGGCCAGCTTTTGATGGTAGGAACTTCAAAATGATATCAGGTAAATTATTTCTAAATTCTTTTGATAAGCTAATTGTTTTTATTTGCAGATTGAAAATGCTGAATCAGAATTTCGATTTTTTTTTTTTTTGTTTATTTAGTTACAGGCAGTTTTGCAGTCTCTATTGCTTCTACTCATAAGGTTAGTGGTTACTTTCATGGCATTACATGTCTAAAATGCAAGCCAAAAGCCTTTGTTTCTGGCTGTTGCCAACAGAAAATGCAGTTTGTTAGGTGGGTGGCTGGCCTAAATGAAGATACTAAATTTAGAAATTTCATATTTATTTGCAGAAGAGTCAAAAAATTTCTTGCCTTGGAATACAGATGTGATTTGATCTTTGTATGCTTACTTTTGTTTTTTAAATTTTTATTGTACAGACAGAGAGCTTACTACTTGAAATTTAAAACTAATATTGTAATTGGTTATTAAAAATAAAAAAAAAATATAGTGATATATATATGTAATTTAATTTATTTTAGTTTTTTTTTTAATTATTAAAATGAAGACAAATTATTAATAGGTAGGTACTACATTTTCATTACGGCAAATTTAAAATTATTCAAATGGTATTACAATGTATTTTCCTGAGTTGGTAAATTAGTGAATTTCAGCTTAAACAGGAGCCGAGTATTTTTTGTCTTCGATTTTCTACTGAACTGATTTTCTTGTTGCAATATGTTCAGGGGTGTCCTCCATACGTAAATCCAAGTTGGCGGACCGGGGTGGTGCAACTGAAAACCAAGTTTAAAAATGCTTCTTAGTTTTTGAGAAATTAAAAAAATAAAATGCACGACTGGGTCGCACGTACTTGCTCTTATGTTCAAGACACTGCGAGTTTAAGGAAATTGTATATACAAACATGGAAGTTATGAGAGAAAAATGTAGAGAAGCATGAAATACGACACTTAAATTAGATAAAACAACTTTTTTGACAGTTTGAGGTGAAAAAAAGTATGCCATCTTAATTCATGATGGAATATGATTGTATGGGAAAAAAAATTTTAAAATCGTTGGAGCGGTTTTTTTTTAAATAAATTTTTTATATATAAAATTCTTAAAACATTTTTAAGAACAAATTTCGGTATGCAGATTTAAACTATATATTTATTTGTATATAAAAACAAAATTTGAAAAAAAATTGTCAACCAGTTTTTGAGATATCGAATTTCCAAAAAAAAAATTTGAAACTTTTTTAAAAATCCAAAAACTTCTTTTTTGAAAATTTTGATATGCAATATTATTTAATCTTATCTGAAATTTGTATATACAAAAAATCATTTAAATCCGTAGAGCTGATAACGAGAAAACTCAAAATAAAAAAATACGTTCTATGACAGGTACTACTAATAGTTGCTATGTGTAAAATTTTATAATTTTTGATGGTAGATCGTACTAATTTTAGTATATGAAAAAAGTTTAATCAAAATCGTAGGAGTCGTTTTCAAGCAAAAAAATATTTTCCTTTTCGGTTTTTTCACTTTTGTATGGAAGGTACCGTTATTTTTTCATAAATGTGAAATTTTTTCTAAAAATATTTTAGAGAGTACTAAAAAAGTCTTAAATATCGAGTTTCAAAAAGATCTATGATGCCGTTTTCGAAATATTTGATTTTCCAAAAAAAAATTTGAAATTTTTTTTTAAATCCAAAAAACATTTTTTCAAAAATGGTGGTACACAAAACTATTAACATTTTTTGGAAGCTTCTGTATAAAAAAAAGAATTGAAATTTTGAAGAAAATCAAAAATTAAAAAAATGGTTCCTTGGGAGGTACCATTAATAACCATTTTTGAAAAATGGTTTTCCACCCAAAGAAAGCCTTTACTAAAATAAATTGATTGAATTTTTTTAAAGAAAAGTTGTCGAGCTGTTTTTGAGAAAAATACGATTATGTAAATTTGCAAAAAAAAAATGTATGACAGGTACCGTTATTTTTGGTTCTAAAAAAAAATGAAAAAAATGTGTCGGCAGAATCACCAAAAACCACTAAGTACCAAGTTTGAATTAAATCGATCGAGCCATTTAGGCTGTAGACGAACAGACAGACAGACAGAATTTTGCCACCCACTTTTTTGGTGTTCTCTATCATCGTAATATCATGTTTGATTGTTATCTCAAAATTTTTTTTTTGCACGAATCCAAAACTTGCTTATAGTACCTATAATCGCAAGTAAAAACATAAGTTCAATTTATCAATGGTACTTTTTTTGCCTCATAGACAAACAAGAAATAAGAAAAAGTACCTTTTGTTTTTTAATTTCTCAAAAACTAAGAAGCATTTTTACATTTGGTCTTCAGTATTTGACTAAGAATTAATCAGAGCATTGAATACCTAATAAAAAAATGATGCTAAATCATGCAAAATTTTGAAAAAAATCAACTTAAAACAAAAAATTTCACAAATATTGACTTCAAAATTGAATTGCTCAAAAAGTATTCACAAAAACAACTTGATTTAAAAAGTAAATAAGAGAATGGAATATAAGCTTTCGAAAAAAGTTACTATTACATTTGTCCGATGCACGGTTCACGACATATTTGATAAAACGTGTTTTCCAAGATGGCGGCTGACGCTCCCATCACCCCGGTCCGCCAACTTGGATTTACATATGGAGGACACCCCTGAACATATTGCAACAAGAAAATCAGTTCAATAGAAAATTGAATACAAAAAATACTCGTCTCCTGGCCTATATTTCCGGTTTTATATACAAAAATCAGTTTTTTGAATGAGAGCCACGCACTAAAAATTATGTATCTTCTAAACGAATTGAGATTCCACTCTGAAACTTGGCATGTTGTTTCTATATTGTATAAAAAAATCGATTTCCGGTTTAGATTTCAGTAATGAATAGAACATCTAATTTACCATTTACTCCAGTAATCAAATAATTTTCCTATCCCTTCATTTAATTTATAAACATTTTTCTTTCAAACTTTACTCCATGGCTTGCCGAAACCTTACAAGCCTATAACTCCAGCACCAGGCCTCAAAATTCAAAATCCTTCTGCATTTATGTTAAGTACCAAAAGAAGTACAAGTGACCCAAAATTGAACGAATTTCAAAACCCGACCTTTTTTTCGTTGTCCGCTTCACGTGAAATGCCCCGTAAGGAAACATACTGAAATAAAATGCACGACTGGGTTGCACGTACTTGCTCTTATGTTCCAGACACTGCGGGCATAAGAAAATTGTATATAAAAACATGGAAATCATGAGAGAAAAATGTAGAGAAGCTTGAAATACGACATTTAAATTGGCTAAAATTACTCTTTTGACAGTTTGAGGTGGAAAAAAATAATGCCATCTTAATTCTTGATTGAATATGATTTTATGGGGAAAAAAGGCGGTTTATTTAAAAATTAATTTTTTATATATAAAATTCTTAAAACATTTTTAAGAACAAATTTTAGTATGCAAATCTAAAAGTATATATTTATGTACATATTAAAGCAAAATTTGAAAAAAAATTGTCAACCCGTTTTCAAGATATCGAATTTTCAAAAAAAAAATTTGAAACTTTTTTTAAAAATCCAAAAACTTTTTTTTTGAAAATTTCGATATGCAATATTATTTAATCTTATCTAAAATTTGTATTTAAAAAAAATCATCTAAATCCGTGTAGCCGATAACGAGAAAATTCAAAATAAGAAAATACGTTCTATGATAGGTACTATTAATAGTTGCTAAGTGTATTTTAGTAGTAGATCGTACTAATTTTAGTAAAGGGTCCGCCAAATAACTTTTTTTTTTTTTGAAAATGCTACTACTACATGGAGTGTAGCTTCGGCTGTGTGGCACGTAGCGCGCGCCGTCCTGTTGAAACCAAATGTTGCCAATATCCTCTTCTTCAATTTTTGTGAACAAAAATTCGTTCAACATGGCCCGATAACGATCGCCATTGACTGTAACGGCCACTCGAAGAAAAATGGTGACTCGTTTTGGGTGTATCGGCTTTTCAATGGCGTGCGGGTTTTCTGTGCCCCAAATGCGACAATTTTGTTTTATTACATACCCGCCAAGATCAAAATGAGCTTCATCTGAAAAGATGATTTTTTTAGCAAAATCGGCATCTTCTCTAAGTCGATCGCAGGCCCACTTAGCGAAGCAGCCATTTGAATGAAATTATTTTTCATTATTAACCGGAAGGATTGTACTTTCAAATAAAAAAAGAAATTTGAGAAAATATTCAGTAGTTTTTTGTATAGCATTTTCAAAAAAAAAGTTATTTGGCGGACCCTTTATATGAAGAAAGTTTAATCAAAATCGTAGGAGTCGTTTTTAAGCAAAAAAATATGTTCCATTGCGGTTTTTAACATTTGTATGGAAGGTATCGTTATTTTTTCATAAATGTAAAATTTTTTATAAAAATAGTTTAGAGAGTACTAAAAAACTCTTAAATATTTGATATTCCAAAAAAAATTTTGAAACATTTTTTAAAAATCTAAAAAATATTTTTTCAAAAATTTTGTTAAGCAAAACTATTTATATTTTTTGGAAGCTTCTCTATAAAAAAAATAATTGAAATCAGTCGTACTGTTTTGAAGAAAATCAAAAATTTAAAAAATGGTTCTTTGGGAGGTACCGCTAGTAACCGTTTTTGAAAAATTTCAATTTTTTTTCTTTTTTGCACCAATCCAAAACTTGCCTTATAGTACCTATAACCTATTAAAAGGAACAATTACGTGCAAGGGTTTTTATTATTGAATATGTTTGTTTGGCCCATAAGCATGCTTAAAGCCGAAAATGCTACTAAATTCACCCATGCATTTCTGAGAGAATGGTCACACTGGCCACTTTTCAGTATTTTTGGTATAACTCGAAAACAAAGCCGAATTTTACAATTTTACATACAATATTTTTTGTTCAAAATTAATTTTTCTATCGAAATTTTTTGAAAATCGACAGAGATATAGCCATTCAAACTTTACCATTTCTTATCATTTTTCGCAGTTTTTGCCCATATAAGCCTATTTTTTTTGTACTTTATGACAAATATAACGTTCCTATCACTTAGTACCACATCTTATGTTAATCGGACCAGCCGTTCGGTCTGTAGGTCTGAAAGCATTTAAAAACAGCCGCAAAACAAAATTGCGAACTTACATCCTTTTTATAAATTTTCTATAGTTCTAATGTCATATTATATCAAAATTTTGATTTCGAACATTTTTACGAAAGTGAAATTTGCCATATTGTACCGAAAAAGGGACTTTCGGGCCAAAACTGCGAAAAATTAAAAGAAATGATAAGGTTTGAATGGGATATCTCTGTCAATTTTGAACAAATATTAATTTTTGAACATGCCATATTAAAGCCTTTAGTCTTTTCTTTATTTTGTCCGTGCATGTCTTGACCCTATCTTTGCTACAAAAAAAGTTATGCACAATTTATTAAAAAATTTAGATATCCTTGATTTTTTGATTTTTTTTTAGGTTGGTTTTTGCTAACTTTTCCTGCTTAAATTTTTTGGTAAAATTTTTTGAACTATCCATTCCAATAGAAAATTTAATTTTGAACAAAAAGTATTATATGTAAAATTGTCAAATTCGGCTTAGTTTTCAAGTTACACAAAAAATATTGAAAAGTGGCCAGTGTGACCAATCTCTCAGAAACACATGGGTGAATTTAGTAGCATTTTCGGTTTAAAGCATGCTCGTGGGCCAAACAAACATATTCAATAATAAAAACCCTTGCACGTAATTGTTCCTTTATACCCCTTATTTTCCGGTCTATTCAATAGGATACTATATCTACGGTGACCATTTTTTCAGGGGCAAAAAAGAAGACACATTTTTAAAAACGTAATAAAATTTAAGAATGAATAATTTTTTTTTAAGTTTTAACTTCAAAACCAGAGTTAATTTAATAAGTTTGATACAAATGAATTTTCACCGGTATTCATAAACGCAACAAAAACACTAATTATCTTTAGTCGGATGAATTAAATGTCAATTCTCATAAAAGGAATTCAAGAAAATAACCTTACTCACCACAGTAGGTAGGTACATTAACGTGTATTTAAGCAAACAAAAAAATTCTGTAATCTTAGCAAAAACTAGATATAAAGGAAACAGATCGTGACGCTATTTACAACCCCAAATATTATGTGCACTTTAATAAATACTCTTTGGTAACATCAGAACTCTTGTTTATTGTACTAGATTTTCGTTAAGATATAGAATAGATAAATGTAGATAAGCGGTTTATATTTTTTTATTTTAAAAAATTAATTAGTATAAACTACCTAAATCGTGAATTAGAAGATATCCGAGCAGGTTTTTAAATAGGGCTGAAACATTGTTTAATTGTTGTACTTTTCTTCGCAATATTTTTTTCTTAAGAAAATTAAAAAATCTGCACAGCCAAAGTTGTAATTTTATGCTATTGACATTGCCTCTAGTTTGCCAACTTTTGATTGCGATTTCTCGGGTGTCAAAAATTCATTTGAATTTGAAAACACTCTTTGTCACGACATTTCAGGCTAGAAATAATAGCGAACAATTTACTGGCTAGAATAGATGTTCACATGTTCCTTAAAAAAATTTCTTATCTGGTAACCAACTGTCCATTTTTTAATTTGTTCTTCATTAACGTATCTTTTGACTCCGAAAAAGACTGTCCTCTTAAAAAGAGGACGGATGGTCACCGTACCTATATCGCAAGTAAAAAAGCGATTGATATATGGGTGATTCCCAGCATACTGATACTTTTATGTCCCACGGCGATTTACTAAGTATTTTTTCCGCTTTTTACAACTGTATTAGCTAGTTGATCATGTGTTTGATACATGGCAGGTGCAATTCGGAAAAAAACACAAGTGCATATATTTTTAAAAATCTATTTTATACCCCAAATGTTACTACCGTGGCATGTCCCCACCCTGAGGTTACCAACTATTTCGTTAAAACTCAACTTTGATTAAAAAAACAAAAATTGATTTGAGATATACTCGTATTTACGTAAAATATATAACTACAGCTTTAAAATCCTATATTTTTATAAGTTATAACTCATTTACAGAATTTGCAGTTTGAGTTCAAAATCTGTGACAGAGTTTTGAAGAAAATAATATTAAATAATTTGTTTTTATTTTCGTGTTCGTAAAGCTGTGTTATAAGGTGGATTATATTATACATGCATCGATTCAAATCAGCATACGTTACCGTATATTTACATGATAAACAAACGACTCTCTCCAAATTGGTTTGTATAATATCGAGCTTACAAAATTTGACATCAGTTTGGCGCGAAAAAATGGGCACTACCGTGGTATGCTTTATTTCGAACACCATATTCTTTTATTCAGAGCCTTTCCTAGCCCTCAGAGCACCTGAGGCAAATTTTAGCCGCTTTTTTCGCTAGAAAAAAATTTATACAGAGCTAATAAAACATGAAATAATAAATCTTGTGGTTTCCACCGTAATTATACAGACTCTTAACCAGTACCCATATATTTCTGTATAGGTTGCGTACAAAGGACCAGCAGTACAAGTACAACAGTTGAAATATCGGTTTATATCGACTCTCTTACAAGTTGAAATACCTTCTTTTTTTTATTAATTCATCAAATTTTGACCATTTGATATTTCAACTCGACAAAAAGTCAGCTGCCTTTAAAAATATCTTTTACCAATTTGTCCATATTTTTTCCCAATACCTAGTACATACGAAAACTCTATATTCACCATTTTTCATCCTTAAGAAACTTAAAACACAATGCTCTGCTTGGAATGTTTGCACGGAATCAGCACAAGCTCGAATCATTCATTCTTGTTTGACTTTTAACACGAACTTAACAGTTTTTTGATGTTATGGATTATTTTAGATTCTGTTTAAGACACATTTTCTTCCGGTCCCTTAATTTTATTGATGACAATCCAAAGCAAGTTAAGCGCACTTTTAAACATTATTCCCCAAATTATTAACTGATCAAAATATCGGCCGTTTTCGAAAACGTCAAATCAAAGTCAATTGGATTGTCAGATGATCGCTGTTCTTTGACGCAGATATTGCTGTCGTCAAGTATGCAATCGTCATACTTGCAGAAAATTGGTTTGATCAAGTCAATTTACTTGCAAACGAATTTGATATTTACCACACTCTCCGGCTTTTCAATATCTTACTCGTCAACTCGGTTTTTTACTGCAAAGCTGCACCGCAGATGATGCTTTCGAATATATCGTACCCAATCCATTTCAGTTTGGCCAATATAAAAATAATAATAACTGTTCAATGTTTCCTACGTAAAATCGCGTCGTATCGGCATTCAAGACATGGTGGTGGCTTTCACGGCGTGCCATTTGCGGTAAGGACGCGGCGCATAGTGGGGCCAAACCTATGATTTAGGGAAAAAACCTGTAAGCGGTATCATTTCGTAAGTATTTGCACCCGCTAAATTGAATAATATCATCCATTTTATGATCACAGTTAAGGAGAATTTTTAACTTTTGGAAACTAAAAAGTAAATAACGATTTCTCAAAGAAGAAAAAGCGGATAGGAGTGATTCAAAGTTATTGTTGAAGAAAATAAAATGCACGACTGGATCGCACGTACTTGCTCTTATGTTCAAGTTGTGTGGGACTTAAGAACTTTAAAAAATATTCAAGTAATCATAGAAAAAGTATAAAAAGCATCTAAACATCAGTATCCTGGGCATAAGCGAAACTAAGTGGAGAGGAAGAGCTGAATACAGATCAGACACTGGACAGACGAGAATGCTGTATTCCGGGGAAGATGAAAGAGAGGGTGGCCAAAGACTGCATGGTGTCGGAATTATGTTGAACGAAGAAGCGAGGCGTAGTTTGATCTCCTGGGCGCCTATTTCTGCAAGATTAATGACAGCAAGGTTTCGTTCAAAAATTCGTAACGTCACAATTATTCAGTGCTACGCCCCCACAAATGAGGCGACCGAGGAAGACAAAACCGCGTTCTACACTCATCTTAACTCGGTTTACAGTAGTGTTCCGAGAGCCGACATCATAGTCGTTATGGGAGACCTCAATGCCCAAGTCGGTTCAGACAATTACGGACTGGAACGCGTGATGGGAAGAAATGGCTTGGGGTCACGGAATGAAAATGGTGACTTGCTTGTCGACTTTTGTAACGCGAATCGTCTTGTGATAGGTGGGACTGTATTTAAGCATAAGACGTGCAACAAAATTACCTGGGTGCATCCGGATGGTCAAACAGAAAACCAAATTGATCATATCATGATTCAGCAGCGATGGAGGAAGTCTATGTGTGATGTCCGGAGTATAAGAAATGCCGATGTGGAAAGCGACCACCATTTGGTTCTGATGAGTCTCAAACTACGAACCGCTGCCGTACAAAAACCAGCGCAGGATGCAGCAAGGAGCTCAAAATTCATTACGAATGCTTTAAATGACCCCAACATATGTCGAAACTATGTCACCACCCTTAACGACAGAGCCTCGTCATTAAACGGAGTCCAGAATTCAACAATTGATGAGATGTGGGGTGAAATTAAAAGTGTTTTTATGGAGGCTGGATCCGAAACTGTACCCAAGCGAACGAGACGTAGAGACTCTTGGATATCCCAAGACACCTGGGATAAGATCGAACTTCGCAAATCGTTGAAAATCCAAATAAATGCTGAAGCAGATGTTCAACGAAAGGCTGACTTGCGAAGAGAGTACCGCATTGCACATAAGATGGTCTATCGCTGTGTGAGACGTGACAAGAGGGTGAAGGTAGATGGACTCGCAGATAATGCGGAAATCGCTGCCAGAAGAGGAGATATCCGGGAATTGTACCAAATAGCCAAAGATGTTATCGGGAAAAAAAGCAACACCAATCATCCTGTAATGGATGTGGATGGCACACTTTTGGTATCAATTGAGGATCAGCTTCGTAGATGGAAGGACCATTTTTGTGCCCTGCTAAATGAGGATTCAGTTGAGCAGAGTGCTGAAGTGCCCCAACTAAACGAGATGCGCAGGTCCTATAGGGGTATTGACATCGAACCCCCGTCAGAATCGGAAATCCAGACATCAATAAATCTCCTCAAGAACAACAAGGCAGCTGGACTGGACGGAATAACAGCTGAATTCCTAAAAGCCGATCCCGTAACAGCGGCTAGTATTTTACATCCGTTGATAAAAAACATTTGGGAAAACGAAAGCTATCCCAGGGATTGGAAGGATGGTGTGATTGTTAAGTTGCCAAAGAAAGGTGACTTAAAGAATTGCAACAATTGGCGTGGTATCACCGTTTTGTCCGTTTTCCCAAAACTAATGGCAACCATCATTCTCGAGCGAATAAAGGATAGAATCGAGTCTACACTCAAGAGGCATCAAGCTGGCTTCCGCAGTGGTCGATCGTGTGTTGACCATATCAACACCCTGCGTATCGTCCTCGAGCAGTCGATGGAATTTCAATCACCGCTTTACCTCATGTTCGTGGATTTTGAGAAAGCCTTTGATCGAGTTAACCGAGAATGTATATGGAGATCATTGCTTGGTAGAGGAATTCCACCAAAAATAGCTGCCATTATTAAAGAGTCCTACAACAACGCAAGGTGTTTTGTTTTGCACAATGGGCAGCTATCCGACTCCTTTGTAGTGCAACAGGGTGTGAGACAAGGGGATGTTCTATCGCCAATTCTCCTCCTGCTGGCGATGGACGACGTATTGACGGCCAGTGTAGGTACAGCAGAGCGACAGGGCATTCAATGGAGACCGTTCGAAAGGCTCAGTCATTTAGACTATGCCGATGACATATGTCTACTGGCAAATAACATCAGTGGGCTGAACGGGATGTGCCAAACACTGCAAGTGAAGGGAGAGTCGAGTGGTCTAAGAATAAACAGCAAAAAGACAAAAATAATGCTCACAGGCCGCTCCACACAGCAGCGTATTATTCTACAGGAGACGCCAGTTGAAGTAGTGGAACAGTTCAACTACCTTGGCAGTATTGTCTCTGCAAACGGTGGTACGGATCTGGACGTTAAAAGTAGAATAAATAAAGCTCGTGCTGCCTTCGGTACTCTGTCCCCAATCTGGAAATCAAGTCAAATCTCCTTACGCACTAAGTTGAGATTCTTCGAATCCAATGTCAAATCCGTGCTGTTATATGCTTGTGAAACCTGGAAAGTCACGTCTATCATTTCGAAGAAATTGCAGGCTTTTGTGAATCGCTGTCTTCGCCACATCCTAAAGATTCGCTGGCCACAAATAATATCAAATGAGGAATTGTGGCGCAGGACAAGTCAAGAGCGGCTGGACGTCGACATAAGAAAGCGTAAATAGCGTTGGATTGGTCACACACTGAGGAAACCAAACAATGAAATTGCAAAGCAGTCCTTTGAATGGAATCCTCAGGGTGCACGGCGGGTTGGAAGACCAAGAACAACATGGAAATCAACTGTCTTAGCGGAAGCAGAATCCCAGAGAAAGACGTGGCCACAGCTAAAGTACCTTGCAGCAGACCGTGAAGGATGGAGACGTTTTGTTGACGCCCTATGCCCCAGCCCGGGTTACAGGACACGATGATGATAAAAAGCATTAAAATCGTTCTTTTAACTGTATAAACAGCCTGATAAAAACTTAGAGCTCAAAAAAAAGTATGCCATTTCATTACTTGAAAAAATATGAATAAATGCAAAAAAAAAATTAAAAATCGTTGGAGCCGTTTTCTTAAAAAATAATTTTTTATATATAAAATGTTTGTAACATTTTTCAAAAAAAAAATTTGGTATGCCAATTTTGAGTATATATTAATATACATTTAAAACTGAAATTTCATAATAATTCATCAACCCGTTTTTGAAATATTGAATTTTGAAAAAAAAATTTTGAGTCTTTTTTTAAAAATCCAAAATTTATTTTTTTTAAAAATTTTGGTATGCAGTATTATTTATTTTCTAACAAAGCTTTTGTGCAAAAAAATTCATTGAAATCGGATGAGCGGTTAATGAGGAAATCAAAAATAAAAAAAACCGTTATATGGCAGGTACCGTTAATAAATGTTTTTGGTGATATTTTTTCTTATTGAAATTTACATCATGTCTACAGTAATACACTGATTTTTTTTTTTATCAAAATCGTTGGAGCCATTCTTGAGATAAATAAGCTTTTCCTTAACGGTTGTATGGCAAGTACCGTTATTTTTTGAGCTAAAAAAAAAATTTCAATTTCCCCTCTGGAGAGTTACAAAAAAACCTTAAGTTCAAAATTTGAAGAAAATCGCTTCAGTGGTTTAGGCTGTAGGTTCAGGTACATACAGACAGACAGACAGACAGAATTGTGCCACCCACTTTTTTCGTGTTCTCTATCATCGTAATGTCATGTTTGATTGTTATCTCCAAATTTTTTTTTTGCACGAATCCAAAACTTGCCCTATAGACCTATATCGCAAGTAAAAAATAGAATTGTCAAAATCCGTTGCGAATTTTGCGAAAAAAAATCACGTCTATATTGAACTGGTTATATTCAATCAGAAATTAACTTATTTCTTAAATTGAATTTTTATTTATACTGATCCCAAAACTGGTGATGAAATTTTAAATGTTTTTGAACTGACCCGCATCGTTTTATTTTCACTAGGTGAACCATGTGGGCTATGAGCGGTAAGGCGCCAGTTATAGCTATCATTGAAACTCATCATTGAAAATTTTAAAGATTGAATTTGAGACGTTTAGGAAGTGAAATCATTTGTTATTTTGATGGAAAAATAAACCTTAACACTTAATTAATAAATATTATTATTATTATAGCCACAAAAATTGTTCAAATAGGCCCAACTTTCCACATAAAAAGATTTTTCTTATTTCAATGATTGAACTACCTTACCAATGATCATTGAAAATTTTAAAGTCAATTTTTGAGGAAAGTTGGGCCTATTAGAATTTTTTTTTTACTATAAATATTAATTAAGTCTTGAGCTTTGATCGTCCATCAAAATCAATGATGAGTTTCAATGATAGCTATAACTGGCACCTAATTAAACACGGCTTGGCGTTAGGAAACAGCGACCAAGGACAGGGCCCGACCCAGCTTTTTCGCCGCCCTGGGCAAAAATAATATTAGCCGCCCTTTGTAATGACCCCTTATATGCCATATGTCACTGCAGAGATGGAGCGATTTTTAACCGAATTAAAAAAAAAGTAGGTTATCATTTCGACCAGTATAATTGCGATGTGGTTGGAATTGTGTGATATTCACTATGTTAGTCTACTAGGGCTTCTAAACGAGTATATCAAATTTTATGAGTGTATGTAAGGTATGTTTGCGTTAGTGATGGCCTTATCAGTTATTTTTGAATAACGGTTTTAACAGTTACTATTATTTTGTAATAACAGTTCTTCTTAACAGTTATTCAGTAACAGTTATTCTGAATAAGCCAGATGCAAAAACTGAGAATGGATTAACAACCTTCTGGAGTTTGTGACCTTCCAATGTTTCAGTGTTTTTGGTGCATTCTGCTTGTGAAAACCAAGCATTTTAATTCTTTTCGGACTGAAAATTATCTTTCTGAAGTGGTCATAATACTTCTCGATGAACAATTATTGAAAAAAACTGTCATTAATGTTCTTTTGGCATAAGAATATTATAGCCATCAAAGACTTACTGCAAAGTCAACGAATTAAAAAAAACTTAAAAATCCAAGATTTTAATTTCTACTCCAAAAAAGATGAATTCTGTCTTCTGGGTAACATCTAGGCCAAACTAATCGTGACATATCAGAGTAAAGGTATATACGTGAATAGTCATCAATCTATCAGACCATGAACTGTTGAATTCGACCGATGGATGGCTGGAAAATCAATCGATTAAAAAACTTCTGAAAACTACGAAAACTTTGAGATTTATTTCTTGCTCCAGAAAAAAGGAACTTTTGGGCTTTTGGGTCAAATTTAAAACGCAATATTATTTACGTGTCAAAACAAAGTGTGTTACCCTTTTGACAAGCCATAAATTATCGTATTCCACCCAACGATGGCTACGCTGTCGATGGATTAAAAAACTTCGGAAAATTCCGAAAAAATTGACCAATATTTTTTGCTCATGAAAAGGATAAATCGGGTTGCTTTCCAATGAAGCTTGGAACAAAATACTATCAACATGTCAAAGTATAGAGTATAGTTTTTCACATATCTGACAAACCATAAATCGTCAAATATCACCGATGTATGTGTATGGCTACGATATCGATGAACTAAGAAAACCCACAATTTTGAAAATAATTAATCGCTTCAGAAAATGCAGATCTAGGTGCTTTTGAGTTAAATTTGGAATAAAATACTATTAACATGTCAAAAAATACCTTGTTACCTATCTGACAAGCTATAAATTGTCAAATTACATGCAGGGACGCCAACAATGTCAATGGATTAAAAACCCTCTGGAAATTCCAAAAATGTTTATATTTATTTTTTGCTCTGGTAAAAGGTAAATCTAGAGGGTTTTGGATGAGTTTGGAACGAAAAACTATTGACATGTTATAATATAGTTTTTCCGTTTCTGACAAGCCATGAATTGCCAAACTCCACTGATGGATGGCTATGCTGTCAATGGATTAGAAAGTATCTGAAAAATAAAAAAAAACTGATTATTGCAAATACTCGGAGGAACGAACGAAATATTATGTAAACGTCAAAATATAGTTTGTTGTCCATCTGTCAAGCCAACAACTGTCAGATTCCATTGAAGGATGGCTACGATCTCGATGGATTAAAAAACCACTGAAAATCCAAATTTTTCCTGTGAAAAAACGAGATTTTTCAGATCTATTTTATGCTCCAGAATCATGTGATTTTATGGATTTTGGGTGACATTGGGAACGAAATATTATGTTAACGTCAAAAAATAGTTTGTTGTCCATCTGTCAAGCCAACAACTGTCAAATTCCATTGAAGGATGGCTACGATCTCGATGGATTAAAAACCCTCTGAAAAATCGAAAAATTTCCTCTGAAAAATCGAAATTTTTCAGATCTAATTTTTGCTCCAGAATCATGCGATTTTATGGCTTTTGGATGACATTTGGAACGAAATATTATGTTTACGTCAAAGTATAGTTTGATGTCCATCTGTCAAGCCATCAACTGTCAAATTCCATTGAAGGATGGCTACGATCTCGATGGATTATAAAACCTCTGAAAATCCGCCTTTTTCCGAAGAAAACGAAAAACTGACATTTTTCAAATTTAATTTTCTGAGTTACTTGATATCTTTATCTTACAACTTAGGTTAAAGTATTTTTTTTTTCAATAAGTTATTTTCATAATACATAACTGAAAATACTTATCTTTTATTTTAGTACCCGATATCGCATCGTTCGTTTCCAGTTATTATTTAAACCAAGAACTCTATAAGTTATTATAGTAACTGGCAGTCTCAATAACCAGTAACTGGCAACAGTAACTGGGAACAGTAACTGGGAACAGTAACTGGGAACAGTAACTGGGAACAGTAACTGGGAACAACAACTGGGAACAGTAACTGGGAAGCTTGATATAAGTTATCTTGGTAACTGGCGCTAGTTTCGGTTATCAGTTATTATAATAACCGGCAAGAAAAATAACTCTTAAGGCAAGAGGTTACTCGATATCAAAGTTACCAGTTGTTATATCAAACGGTACATAATAACTCTTAAGGCTTAGAGGTTACTCGATATCAAAAATACTAGATACCTTAAGGAAACTCAATATCAAAATTAAGTAATTAGTAATCATCCGTCGCGTCGGTGGAATTTGACAACTCATAGCTTGTTAGAAAGGAGACATACTATATTTTGACATATTTATAGAATTTCGTTCCAAACTTCACCCAAAAGCCTCTATACAGGGTGTCCCGCACCTGGATGGAAGTATCTTAGGGTGTGGTTCCTGGGTATATTCTTAGAAAAAAATTGTATGGGGGAAAGTTGTATCTCCCCTCCCTGAGGCAGGGGGGGGGGGGGCAGTTTCTGAAAAATTGACTTAAAATGCCAAAAAAAAACATTAAAAATCAACGAAAACACATCTAATAATGTGCTATTTTTTTTTTGTAAGTTAATACTCCATTCTTACATTTGGTTTTTAGATCAAACTGTTTAAGCGAATAGTTTTTGAGAAATTAAGTTTCAAAGTCAAATTTGATTAAACAAATTATGATTTTTTTTTTCTTGAGTCGATATTTTTCAAAATTTTACGTAATTAACTGCTATTTTTGTGGTCAATATTCATTACCCACATTATTTTGTAATCCATTACCGAAAACTAAATGTAAAAATCTTTCTTAGTTTTTGAGAAATTAAGAAAAAACAAAAGGAACTTTTCCCAAAAAGGCCCGAAAAAATTAATTTATTCATGAATTATCCATACTTTAACCCTTTTTTCGGCCTTTTTTGGTAAAAGTACCTTTTGTTTTTTCTTAATTTCTCAAAAACTAAGATAGATTTTTACATTTGGTTTTCGGTAATGGACTAAAAAAAATGAGCGCAATGAATATTGAACACAAAAATAGTATTTAATTACGTAAAATTTTGAAAAATATCGACTTAAGAAAAAAAATCACTATTTTTTTAAACAAATTTTACTTTGAAATTTAATTTCTCAAAAACTATCGGCTTAAACAACTTGATTTAAAAACCAAGTGCAAGATTGGAGTATTAGCTTTCTAAAAAATTATAGCACATTATTAGATGTGTTTTCGTTGATTTTGAATGTTTTTTTTGGCATTTTAAGTCAATTTTTCAGAAGCTGATAGGAGAATTAGGGTGGGAAATTTTTAACGGGAATATAGAGGGGGATTAGGAGGGAGAGTTCACGTATACAGGAGGCAGAGGGGAGATAGTAATAGATTATGTAGTAGGTGACGAAAGGACGAGAAGAGGAGTAGAAAGGATGGAAGTAACAGATAGAGTTGAATCGGATCATCACCCATTGGTGATCACAATAAAACGAGGAAGAAGGAGAAAGAGGGATAAAGCAAATGAAGTAAAAACAACAAAAACGGCACTGTGGTCGGAGGAGATGAAATGGGAATTCGAGAGAAGAATGCGGAGAGTGAGCTTGGAAGAAGTAGTAGAGGATTCAGAAAAGCAGATAGGGGTGAGGATTAAGAGAGAGATTGAACGAAGTGAGGAGGTAGGGGGAAGGGAAAGGAAACAGAAAAGGAGAGGATGGTGGGATGAAGAATGTAGGGAGAAGAAAGAAGAAATAAGAAAGGAGTTAAGGAGGTGGAGGAAGAGTATCGGGACGAAGGAAAAATACAGGGAGCGAAAAAGAGAATATCAAGCGATGATTGAGAGAAAGAAAAGAGAGGCCAATACCGACAACAAAGTGTGGGAAATTATAAATAGAGACAGAAAGAAGAGAAATATGAGGGGGGAAGGGATTGAAGAAGAGTAATGGAAAAAATACTTTATGAGTCTTATTGGAGGGGTGGATGAAAGAGTGAGAATGGGAGAACAGGTAACAAGAAGAGCGGAAGACGAGACCGAAATTAGTAAAGAGGAGATCAGAAAGATGGTTAGAAAACTCAAAGAAGGAAAAGCAATGGGAATGGACGGTATACCTCATGAGGTGTGGAGATATGGAGGAGAACAAGCGATAGAGGTAGCAAGGGGGATCTGCAGGAAGGTGTGGAGGGGAGACGGATGGCCGGAAGGGTGGAAAGAGGGAGTGATTGCCCCGATAATAAAGAAAGGCGCAGGAACAAAGGTAGAGGAATACAGAGGAGTAACGCTCATGCCATCGCTATATAAAATATATACGACGGTTTTAGCGAAGAGTTAAGAAGAAGAGGCGGAGGAGAAAGGGATGATACCACCAAATCAAACGGGTATCAGAAGAGGAGTAGGAACGATAGACAATGTATATGTGCTGAACTATTTGGTGAACAAAGAGGTTGCAGAGGAGAGGGGCAAGCTAGTGGCACTGTTTATAGATTTAAAAGCTGCGTTTGCCTCAGTAGACAGGAAAGTTATGATGGAGGCGTTGGAGGAAAGAGGAGTGAGAGAAGGGCTCAGGGAAAGAGTAGGGGAGGTCTACGAAGAAACAACGAGTAGAGTGAAATCGGCAGGAGTGATGGGGGAAACATTTTGAACGGGAACTGTGGTAAGGCAGGGGTGCCCGATGAGCCCAATACTGTTCAACTTGTTGACGGCGGACATAGAAGAAGAACTGGGCAAAGGGAGCTGGGGAGGGGTAAAAGTGAGAGGAAAAATAATTTGCTCGCTGACATACGCAGACGATGGTGGTGGTAATGGCGGAAAAAGAGATGCAAAGCATGATAAGAAGACTGGAGAAGTACTTCGAGAGGAAAAGACTGGAAGGAAATGTGGTAAAGACGAAAGTGATGGGATTCAGGAAAGGAGGAGAGAGGAACACAACAGTAGACTGGAGATGGAGGGAAAAGAAGATCGAAGAAGTAAAAGAATTTAAATACCTGGGGTATGTGTTCAAAAATAATGGAGGGCAGGAAGCATATATAAAAGACAGAATAAAAAAGGCAGCAGCGGCCATGAAGGAAGCATGGGGATTGGAAGGAGGAAATTCGAGAAGGATTGGGAGAGAAAAATGTGGCTTTTCGACACTCTGGTGTGGACGGTGATGGGATATGGGGCGGAAGTATGGGGATTGGAGGAGAGAAAAGAAATGGAAAGGGTGCAAGAAAGGTACCTCAAGTGGACGCTAGGGGTAAAATGGCAAACTCCAGGGTACATGGTAGGAGAGGAAACAAAACGAGATAAGATAATGATTAGAGCACGAAAAAGGGCATGCAATTATGAACAGAAATTAACAGATGGAAAAGGAAGCGAAATAGCAAGGGAATGTTTAGAGGAGATGAAAGAGGGACAGAGAGATGGACGGGGAAGAGGGTCACTATGGGAACAAGGGAGAGAAAAAATAAAGGAAAGAGAAGACAGTGTGAATAGATACGAGGGAGTAGAAAGAGAAGACAGGAGAGAGCAGAGAAAGAAAGAAGTGAACGAATAAGAGAATCCAGTTACAACAGGTGGTATAAAGAAGTAATGACAGAAGGGATTCCACATTATTTAAAAGCGTGTTGGAAAACAGAAAGAACAAAGATAATTGCAAGAGTCAGGCTAGGGAATGAGTTGAGAGAAAGATGGTACTGGAAACGCTCGGCTTCCACTCCACCTCCGCTCGACATTCGCTCGGTGTCCACTCAGCGTCCGCTCTGCCTAGGCTCCACCTCCGCTCGGCGTCCGCTCCGCCTCCACTCGGCTTCCGCTCCGCCTTCGCTCGGCGTCCACTCCGATTCCGCCTGGCGTCCAATCCGCCTCCACTCCACCTCCACTCGGTGTCCGCTCAGCGTCCGCTCCACCTCCGCTCCACATCCACTCAGCGTCCACTCCGCCTCCGCTCCTCCTCCACTCGGCTTCCGCTCCACCTCCGCTCGGCGTCCGCTCCACCTCTGCTCGGCGTCCACTCCGCCTCCGCTCAGCTTCCGCTCCGCCTTCGCTTGGCATCCGCTCAGCGTCCGCTCCGCCTCCGCTCAACCTCCACTCGGTGTCCACTCCGCCTACGCTCAGCTTCCGCTCCACCTCCACTCGGGGTCCGCTCCACCTCCGCTCCACCTCCGCTCGGCCTCCACTCCGCCTCCACTCGGCTTCCGCTCAGCGTCCGCTTGGCGTCCGCTCCACCTCCACTCCGCCTCCACTCGGCTTCCGCTCCACCTCCGCTCGGCGTCCGCTCCACCTCCGCTATGCCTCCGCTCGGCTTCCGCTCTGCCTCCGCTCGGCTTCCTCTCGGCTTCCGCTCGGCTTCCGCTCCACCCGGCGTCCGCTCCACCTCCGCTCAGCCTCCGCTCCGCCTCCACTCGGCTTCCGCTCAGCGTCCGCTCGGCGTCCGCTTCACCTCCACTCCGCCTCCGCCCAGCGTCCGCTCCACCTCCGCTCGGCTTCCACTCCACCTCCACTCGGCGTCCGCTCAGCGTCCGCTCCGCCTCCTCTCCGCCTCCGCTCCACTTCCGTTCGGCGTCCGCTCCGCCTCCACTCCGCCTCCGCTCAGCATCCGCTCCACCTCTACTCGGCTTCCGCTCCACTTGGCGTTCCACTCCACCTCCGCTCCGCCTCTGCTCGGCGTCCGCTCCACCTCCGCTCGGCTCCCAATCCACCTCCGCTTCACCTCCCCTCGGCTTCCGCTCCGCCTCCACTTGGCGTCCGCTCCGCCTCCGCTTGGCATCCACTCCACCTCCGCCTCCACTCGGCTTCCGCTCCGCCTCCGCTCGGCTTCCACTCGGCGTCCACTCGGCATCCGCCTCCGCTCAGCCTCCACTCCACTCCGCTCAGCATCCACTCTGCGTCCGCTCCACCTTTGCTCCACCTCCGCTCGGCTTCCGCTCCGCCTCCGCTCCACCTCCACTCTACCTCCGCTCCGCCTCCGCTCAGCTTCCACTCCGCCTCAACTCCGCCTCCGCTCAGCTTCCACTCCACCTCCACTCGGCGTCCGCTCCACCTCCGCTCTGCCTCCACTCAGCTTCCGCTTTGCCTCCGCTCCTCCTCCGCTCTGCCTCCACTCGGCGTCCGCTGGGCGTCCGCTCCGCCTCCTCACCACCTCCACTCGGCGTCCGCTCCGCCTCCGCTCCGCCTCCGCTCAGCTTCCACTCCGCCTCCGCTCCGCCTCCTCTCAGCTTCCGCTCCACTCCGCTCAGCGTCCGCTCCATCTCCACTCCGCCTCCGCTCGGCTTCCGCTCCGCCTCCGCTCGACTTCCTCTCGGCTTCCGCTCGGCTTCGGCTCCACCTCCACTTGGCGTCCGCTCAGCGTCTGCTCCATCTCCGCTCCACCTCCACTCGGCGTCCGCTCCACCTCCGCTCCGCCTCCACTCAGCTTCCGCTTTGCCTCCGCTCGGCTTCCGCTCCACTCCGCTCGGCGTCCGCTCATCGTCCGCTTCACCTCCGCTCCGCCTCCGCTCGGCTTCCGCTCCGCCTCCGCTCGGCTTCCACTCCACCGCCGCTCAGCTTTCCGCTCGGCTTCCGCTCCGCCTCCGCTTGGCGTCCGCTAGGAGTTATTTCATGAATGTTAGGACTTAGCATAGTTGAGTAACATTTCCTTGACTTTTTGTTCAGAAGGATAAACAAAAAGGGAAATACCTATGTATATAGAAATGAAAAACATGACTAGAAAAATATATCTTCTCCAGAGGCCGCTGGGGGGGGGGGTGCCGGCACCATTCACGACGCATCCCCCCCCCCTCCCCCCGGCGGCCTACGGAGTAGGTCTAATCATGTTTTTCATTTCTATTACATAGGTATTTCCCAAGCACCAATTCCAAAAGGAAAGATGAAAATGTAAATGATAATAATGAATACTTGTGTATTATCTGCTTTTCCACACGGCCAAATACTCTTTTATTGCCGTGCAAGCATTTAAAACTGTTTTACGAATGCTTCGGTAACATACATCCGGATGAGGATGATCAGTTAATCAAATGCCCTGTATGCAGATCCATAGTTGTTGTTGAACACCTTAAAGTTAATAATTAATTGCTTTGTACCTATTTTCAATTGTTTGAATTTATGAAATACATTTTTTGTTTTTTTTTTCCATATTAGAAGTTTTTTCACCTTTTTTTTTTGGAATTCATTCATTATGAATTTACTCCTAACATTAGGTTTTATTTCATTTCTGAGTTAGGTGATATTACATCCCCAGTTAGCACTTATTTCATTTATAAGTGTTATCAATTATTACCATCATTGTTAGGAACTTCTTCATTGGGAATTATTTCATTATGAATTAATATGTTTGAAACTAATTCATAGAGCCATCTTTTGTGTCCCCTTCCACATTTTTAGTTTTGGGGGACAAATTCGTTTTGAGATAAAAATTGGGACAATCGCTCCAGAAGGGGGACGTATGGTAACCCTACTCAGAGCCGTTTCTGAGATATAAAAGTTTTTCCTTTACGGTTGTGTTGCAAGTACCGTTATTTTGAACCAAAACCTCTAGGGAATCACCAAAAAATCAAAATTTGAAGAAATGGTTTCAGTGGTTTGGCCTCAGGTCGAGGTAGAAGTAGACAGACAGAATTGTGCCCTACACTTTTTTGGGGTTCTCGATCATCATAATGACGTATTTGATTATTAGATAGGTACCTCAATTTGTACCTCATTCGCGCCATATTATAGGTAAATGTTAAAAAATGTGGAGAATATTTGAAAACTTAATTACTGGGCATTTACTACACGGAAAGAATTCTTGGATCAGATCACGAAAAATGAGCTGCAAATAACGAAAAATGAATGCCGATTTATTCCTTGGCTCGGGATCAGGCGCGGATCCAGGATTTCGTTCAGGGGGGGGCAATTTTCGTGAGTACACAAAGAAATGCGAGTTTATGAGTTTGAAATTTGAAGAAAGAAATTAACTCTTTAATAACTGCCACAGTATCTCGAACACCGGGTACTTTGAACTTTGTGAAATGAAGTTTGGCAGTTTGTAGCTATAACATAGTGTCTTTAAAGCGTTTTTGAGTTCCCTCTGGATTTGCGTTACTCCACAATTATGCTCGGAAAACATAATGGCACAGTATGTTCCTATTCAGACACATGACGTTCGAGTTTGAATGAAATTTCCAGCCTCTTCTTTAGCTGGGACAACCTAACCTAACCTTGCCAGTAAAAGGCCATTTTCGAGAACGTCATCAGCATCAGCATCCAAAATGCATTTTGCGGAATGTTCCCAAACGGAAGCTGCAAAAGTCAAATACAAGTTAAGCATTGTGTTCGATAATGCAGTTTGCTAAAGTTAAATTGAAGGATCAAAACCGAAATGAACTGTATCGTGTGCTCAGATTCCTTCGTCTATCGATACAAAACCAAACTTTCCGACATTGAATTAAGACACAATGATTATAGTGGAAAATACAAAGAAAAAACAACTCTAAATTAAAACTTTCAGACCTTCTCGATTCATCCTTCGATTGTGACTAACTTTCGTTATACATTTCATCAGCAATATACTTAGCCTTCGTTAAGTTTTAATAAAAATGTTTCAAATGATCTCAAACTATCGTTTGCAGAGCTGCCAGACTCATGCATTTCGATACAATAGCAATATTCGCGTCGAAAAATGAAGATCATTTGACAATCGAATTGACGTTTTCAAAAACGGCCAAAAACACCTATCCTTAGGTGTAAAAGTTCCATCCAACTTCTCTTTGGCAGTGACTGCTGTAGTCGTTCCTGGTTTCTCTCCAATCTTCTTCGTTGGATTCGTACTCTTCTAATAATATGGAAAATGGAAGTTCCTAAAACGCCGAGCTCGAAACACAGTGCACAGGTGCATTTGCATACTCTTAAGGTGCATATCCATTTTAGAGTAAAAAGACGGTGAGCACCTCTGAAGAAGTTTTCGAGAGTAAAACACGAAAGTGTTGTCGAGAGTTTTCTTCAGTAAAGTACCCCCTCAATGGAAACGCACATTTAAATACTTATCATAAAAAGAACTCTATCACCTTTTGTATAAAATTTTTTGGTATTTCTCAATAACTTTTATAAACTAATGTTGTTTACTTGAATTAGATATCTTAGGCCCATTTGCTGATATTTAAGTAGAACATAAAAGGCTTATGTGGCATTTTTTGCAGAGGAAAAAGTAGAACATAAGCTTTTAAGTAGAACATAAATGCTTAAGAATCGTATCAGCAAGCGGGTCTTAATCCTGTAGATCCGAGCCTTTGAAGCAAAGTTAGAAATTTTTGAAGCTAATTAATTCGAGTTAATTTAAAGATTTAATTTCTTTTGTAAATTAAAATCAACTTTAAGTTTGATAGTTTAGATAAGTGCCCCTGCCGCCTCTCCCGTTACATTTAATTATAAAAACACTAACAAATTTGTAGAGGAGGGTTGGAGGTGGGGCAATAACTTTTTAATCATTACCTATATTTCAAATTTTTCATTCACAGCATTTTGAAAAGTGAAAATCAAACCGATATGGGACTCAATTTGCTCCCTAGTATGAAATAAATTGACTTTTCCGGACATCTATCTTTTAATTAAAGACCTTAACTTTGAAGATCGGACATTTAAAACCGAAGTTATAAGCTTTCCACTCAGTCGATTCGAAGGCAATTTTCGATAGCGGAACTAAACCTGGTCATCCAGCCGGCAACGCATAATCCCTCATTGCTGCAACGCAGTACACAGTGCTACCAAGAAAAAATTTTAAAAACGTACTACAAAATAACCTTTTTTTGATTACATTTTATTAAATTCATATTTATGCTTCGTTCGCACTTGCCCAGGGGGGGGCAATTGCACCCATTGCCCTCCCCCTGTATCCGCGCCTGCTCGGGATATCGTAATTTAGGACTATTTGTTTGCAATTTGCAAAACTGAGCAAAATGAAGATATTTAAGGCTCTCCCAAACCAACGCGAATTCGTAGCGAATCATTCGCAACGACAGTTTTTTGTTGGTTTGGGAGACCCTTTATACTCAAAAATCGTAGGTAAATCAACACTCTTTGAGTATCAATTATTATTCTACAACAAATCGCAGTTTGATCCAAATATTCCTCAATTGCACAATTTGTAAATTTGCTTTTATTTCATGATTATTAATTAATTAATTGGGTGGCGCAACAGCTCGTGGAGAACCAGGGCCTAGTACTTACAACTCTCAACCATTCCTGTATGCGTGTTGTTGGCAGGAATGGAGGGGACCTACAGTTCTTTGCCGAGTCCGAACGGCTACATGAGAAGCACTTTTTCATGACAAGTATACTCTTGGAGGCAGTACCTCGGATAAAACATTTCAGTTTGTAGGTTGCACGGCTTGCTCTAACCCTTCATTTTGCAAGTATACGATTTTATTTTAATTGATTGAAATAAATACTTTACGCTTGACTCTACTCGGATTTGAAAACTCACAACCCTCCAGTTGCGGAGCGAGCATACAACCACTAGGCCAATTTGTATTACAGATCTTTGGTGTCACACATTAATGATTACATACATGCCATGTTTTGGTGCCCTATCTCTTCGAGAAGTAAATTGCGACAAGAAAGTCGTGATTAAGGAATTTTTTGTTGGTGATTTGCAACTATTCTCGTGGAGTTGCAAATTGCGACAAAAAACGTAAAAAAAATCGTATTGGATTTTCAAGGTACCTAGTGGTAGCAAGATTTAGCTCAATTCCAATGACCGTGTGCGATCCCGATGAACCAAGCCGATATCATTTGAAATCTTCTTCATATAAATGGAAAACTCGAAAGTTTTTTTCTAAGAAACAACCGAAGAACTTAACCTTATTCATGTAATTTTCCAGGGTTGGGTCAGAATAGTCGCAAGATTTCTAAAAAAGGGTAAAAAGAGCTAGTTTTTTAAAAAGTCGTCTCATGGTCGCATGAGGCAATAAAAAGGGTCAAAATGCGACTAAAGTCACACAGCGGCAACCGTGCTTGGCAGTATTGTTTCTGCAAACGGTGGTATGGATCTGGACGTTAAAAGTAGATTAAATAAAGCTCGTGTTGCCTTCGGTACTCTATCCCCAATTTCAAATTCCAGTCAAATCTCCTTACGCACTAAGTTGAGATTCTTCGAATCCAATGTCAAATCCATGCTGTTATATGCTTGTGAAACCTGGAAAGTCACGTCGCCACATCCTTAAGATTCGCTGGCCACAAATAATATCAAATGAGGAATTGTGGCGAAGAGCGGCTGGACGACGTGACGACATAAGAAAGCGTAAATGGCGTTTGATTGGTCACACACTGAGGAAACCAAACGATGAAATTGCAAAGCAGTCATTTGAATGGAACCCTCAGGGTGCACGGTGGTGGGTTGGAAGACAAAGAACAACATGGAAATCAACTGTCTTAGCGGAAGCAGGATCCCAGAGAAAGACGTGGCCACAACTAAAGTACCTTGCAGCAGACCGTGAAGGATGGAGACGTTTTGTTGACGCCCTATTCATTCACATAACGGATAAAGGTTAGTTTAGGTTAGGCTAGGAGGGGTGATAATACGGCAAGCTGCATCATCTCACTCGGATCACCGTGGATCCATTGCGCTCCCCAGGGTGTGGGTAGGTAGGTGAGGGTAGGGAAAGGGTGGGGATTATGGAGGTGTTTAGATGTGGGGGGGATCCTTGAACCATCCTGAAATCTGGATGAATTTTAGGATGTTCTTTAGTGGCAAGACAGAGATGTTGCCCAGTTCGTCGAAGAAGTATTCTCCTAGGGCTGTTTTCCTGGTTTTAGCTAGGCTGGAGCATTCACCTCGTACCTCGTGGCATGATGGTTAGTGCGTAGGACTGTGATGCCGAAGGTGTGGGTTCGATTCCCAGCCGTGCCACCTAAAAACAGAAATGTTTTATCCGAGGTACTGCCTCTTGCGAGGAACTGACAAATCCTCCAAGAGTATTCTTGTCATGAAAAAGTGATTCTCACTTAGCCGTTCGGACTCGGCAAAAAACTGTATGTCCCCTCCATTCCTGCCAACAACACGCACACGGGAATGGTTGCGAGTTGTAACTCACTAGGCCCTGGTTCTCCACGAGCTGTTGCGCCACCCAATATATTTATTTATTTTTTGGAGCATTCACAGAGGAAGTGAGGTGAGCCCTCTTCAGCCTTTTCGTCCTGACACCCTCTATATAAGTCCGACGGGCTGATACCCATTCCGCTCAGTTTGGTTCTCATTGAGTTGTAACCCATTAGGACTACAACCAGGAGTGACAATTGAGGCCTGCTTATCTTGAGTAAGTATTCAGTTTTTTTCCCCGAAATGCTCGGCCATAAATTCCTTGAGACCCTACAAGTGTCAATTGATGACCATCGGACATCTGCAGCCTCAAGGAACCTCTGCTGAATTTTTATTTTCTCTTGTTCCAGTGGCAAAGCACCGAGAAATCAGATTGGCTCGGATCAAGAGACGACGATCCGTTTTTGGCCAGCTCATCCGCCATTTCATTCCCATATATATCACAATGTCCTGGGACCCAAATAAGGGTGACTGTGTTCGTTGCACCTAGTAAAATTAACATATACCGGCAACGTTTTATCAGCTTTGACTTTATAGTGATTGAGGAAATGTCTTTGATTGCCACCTGGCTGTCTATAAAGATGTAGATATTTTTGTTTATTACTTCGCGTGAGGAGAGATGTTTTGCGGCTTCACAAACTGCAAGTACTTCTGCCTGGAATACGCTGCAAAAATCTGGAAGCTTTATAGATCTGCTAATAGGTGAGTTATCTGAGTAGATACCTGACCCAACCCCCTCTAAGGTCTTGCAGCCGTCAGTAGAGATCGAAACATGGTTTTCATTTATGACCCGGTTTTCATACCAAAGTTCCCTGGTTGGGATATCTGTTATGGCAACTAGGTTGAAATCAATGTGTGGTGTAACGTAGTTTGTTTGAATGTCTATTTCTGTAAACTTCACTATAGTTCTATGACCGTAGTGGCCCCATTTCCAATTATTTCACTGCTGAAGTCTTAAAGACTTTTGGCCGCTAGCTCTTTCGTAAAACAGGTCGAGCGGGACTAGGAAAGGAATGTTTCTAGGGCTGCCGTTGGTGTGGTTATAATCGCACTGGTTGTGCCAATACATGCATGTCTTTGAAATTTAGTCATGGTTTTTAGATTGGATCCCTTTTCCAAGGCTGGCCACCAGACCAAGCAAGCGTACGTTAGTATGGGCCTTATTATCGCTGTGTACATCCAATGAATGGTTCTAGGGCTGGGACCCCATCAACTGATGCTTTTATCTCTCTTTCTTTTATATTCTATTTCCAGTTCAGTTTACAGTCAAGTGCAATACCAAGATATTTGGCGGTACCCGAGACCTGAAGCGGAGTTCCGTTAATGGTTGGCGGGTTTATGTTGGGAATATTATTTTTCCTTGTAAACAACACCAATTCTGTCTTAAGTGGGTTAACGTTAAGTCCACAACTATTGGCCCAATTATTCAGCTTGTCGAGGGCTGTTTGTAGGAGATCGCATAGAGTTGGGACAAATTTACCCGAGGCCATTAACACAATGTCACCGACGTATGCAACGACCTTGATGCCACTCATACTTAGTTCAACTATAATATCTGGTTATCGACAAGTAGCAAAAGTAGAGGAGATAGGACTCCACCCTGTGGAGTTCCTCAGCATGTTCTAACATTTAACTTGGTGTCACCCATTTCTACATTTATAAGTCTTTTCTGAAGCATGGAATGAATCCAGTTTATCAGTAACGGATCAATGCTGATGGAGTTCAGGGCTTGTCGAATTGCATCGTTATTAACGTTGTTAAAGGCCCCTTCTAATCATGGAATGCTACCAGGGTGAATTCCTTGAATTGAATTGAATTGAATTGATTTTTCGATTGTGCCGACCACTTCATGAAGCGCTGTCTCGACAGATTTGCACTTCATGTATGCATGTTGGGCCTGTGAGAGCACACCATCATTCAGTTTTAGGCGAACATGAGTCTCCACTAGTCTCTATACGGTCTTGAGAAGAAAAGAGGATAGGCTTATAGGCCCAAAATCTTTCGGTTCGGTGTGGGTGGGCCTGCAAGCTTTCGGAATGAAGAAGACATTGACATCTCTCCAACTAGAAGGAACATAGGTGATGTTAATACAACCCCTAAAAAGGTCCACTAGAACTGGAACAATTATGTCTTTAGAGCTTTGAAGCATAATGGAGGCCCTACAGACTTATATGCTGAGAAGGAGTCAATGGCCCAAGCCACCTTTCTTTTATATACGATTTGGTTACCTATGTTAGAGATTAAACTTAAGTTAGGGCCTCTGTCCATAGGAGATGTATCAGTTGAACATCCTGATGGGAAGTGAGTGCTCAAAAGTGACTCTTAAGTTTTTTCAGGTCGTTTTAAAAAGCCCGGAGGAGTGTAAGCCTTAGACATGACTTTCCTTCGCCTAGCCGTGTCATTTGTTGACTCAATGTCAAAAATTTTGCCAGGCTGCTCTTGTTGCATAGGTTGTCCGGTTTTTGTACATATTTTTGCTGATCTTGAAAAGATCCCAGTCAGCAGGTTCATTACTGTGTTTTGCTCTATTGAGTTTTTCCTACCATACGGGGTTGAGCTTACCTTTTCCTTTAGTAATGGGGCAAGACCTTTCATAAACATTATTGATGGCTAACGTTAGTTCATTGATTTATTTTTCAATCTCTGAGCGGTTTGTCAATGGTTGATTTTCATACTGATCCAAAGATGAGGCCAATCTTATATGAAAGGCATCCCAGTTTGTCTTCCTGAGGTTTCTATAAGGTTTCGGGTTTTCTATATTGTGTTCAATTTGGAATGTTATCATTCTATGGTCAGAGAATGGAACATTACTTGAGACTTTCCAATCACTGACTAGTTAGTTTAGTTAGTTAAGTTTAGTATGACTCTTTATTTCATTAGATTAATAATAACAATTTATATTATGCATAATGTATATAATATGAAACAAATTTCTTAAGTCTTTATGGATTTGACCTATGGCCGTCTACCAAAATGACATTTTTGAGTTTAAATACAAAAAAATTGAAAATATTCATAGTTCATAAATACAGTTTCCAATTGCAAGAACCTGTTTTTACAAAAAGTTTTCTAAAAATCTTCATTTATTATACAACTCCTATAACGAAAAGCAGCGACAGTATAAGTATATAGGACATTCCATCCAACATTACCTTTCAATATATCGATAAGTTCGACTTCATTAAGGCTTTGTTTTCCAAAATATCTCACCTTAAACTCTTTCATTATTGGACAAATAGCAATGAAATGACGAATGTCTTCACGGATGTTTAAATTGCATATGCTGCAGAGTATAAGCAAATCAGGGCAGTGAGGCATGATGTTGAGATTTAGTAGTTTTCCTCTCGTTTTAAAAATAATGCTGAATTTATTTAATGGGATGGAATTAAGAAGATACGGATTATTATCGAGGCAGAAGTTTAAACGGTTATAATAACATCTAAAAATTGACGATCGGGCTACAGATGCATTTCTGTCATACAAGATATGACCAAATTTTTCTAAAAGAATATCAAACTTTTTCCTCAGCAGGGATGGTTGTTCGTTTTGAGTGACCATCAGATTCATACCGCAAGTAGTTGCTAAATTTTTCCATTCCGCTGCCATATGTCCTGTCGTCACAATTGATTTCAGCACGATTTTGGGTATTCTTTCATCACTCATTTAAAAAATTTAACAATATAGTTGAAGTGCATGGGAGGCAGTCCTGTTTCCAAATACAACATGTAGTTTGGGGTATTCCTCGGAAGACGGAAATTTCTTTTAATAAAGCATCGGAGAAACTTTTCAATTGCTTCGAAGGAACAGTAACCCCAAACCTGAGCTCCATATAATAAAATCGATGTCGCTGTAGAGCGGAACAGTTTGTACTTTGCACTATGCCCAATGCAGTCATTTTTGAAGCAGCGTTCCCACACAGTTGAAATTGCAGGTTTGGACTCCGTTAGTTTTCGTTCTAAATGCTTTTTCATAATTCAGATTCGATGTAAAGAGAACCCCTAAATATTTATACTCTTGAAAAATTTCAACTGCCTCGTTTCTTGCATTCCTGCCGCCACCCGCTCTGAATACAATTATCTTGGATTTTGAAAGACATATCGAGATTCCAGCGATTACAGTTGTCCTTCAGCCTGTTCATCATAAACTGCAATCCATCAACCGTCTCTGCAAAGAATACTATGTCATCAGCATACCTACATAATTGCGGGTATGGTAGCTCCTCCAAACACTATTCCGCCTAAACAATATAAAGAGCAAAGCACTCAGTATACACCCTTGTTTGAGACCCATTTCTGTGTGAAACTCTTCAGAGATAGCCGCTCCATTCCACACGTAAGCTATGTTCTTTATATACAAGGCTCTTAGAATGTTTATTGTTTTACTCGACAGTCCAATGGTATATAGCTTATAAAAAAGCGCTTTACGAGCGATGGAGTCGAATGCTGCGCGGAAGTCAACAAAGAACACATATAATTTTTTCTTTCTCTTGATATAAAAATCGGCAATGTTGTACAGTGAAAATATGTAATCCGTTGTTGAATATTTCTTTCTGAAACCAGCCTGAAATTCAGATAGGATGCTTCTTCTCTTAACCCATTCGGTCAGTCTATTCTCAATAAGCCCAGCGAACAACCTAGCACTTGTGTTTAAGAAAGATATTCCTCTATAATTCGATGCTTCATCATAGTTTCCTTTTTTGAATAGCGCCAATAGCGGGAAAATGATTGCCTTTCTGAAACTCTCGGGAACTATAGCGTTTTGGAAAAGTCGATTCATTAGTAAGCAGCTATACAAATTCATCAGTTGCGTGTTTATAGTGCTCAAAAGGGATGCGCTCATCACCAGGTACCTTATTTAGTTTAGCTTTCTCAATAACTTCTTTAACTTCATATATTGCAAACGGTGCATCTAGAAAGTCATCTATAATTAACGGGGCTGCATATTGTACCACAGGTGACCTGATCGTTGAGTTTAGGAGGTTCTTGAAGTGATCGCTTAGACTAGGCGCCTGTAAGCCTAGAGCAATGATATTCGTGGATCCCTTTAATATTTTTACTGCCTTCCAGAATTCGGCAGAACTACGGGTGCGATTGATTACCGATTTCGTCTCTTCCTCAAACGCTGATTTTTTTGCTAAACAAATTCTTTTGAATTCAATATTTGCCTCAGAGTATAGTTTTCTGAAAATAGGCAAGTTTCGTGACCGGAACAGCTTTAGAAATTTGAAAGATAGCTCCCTAGCTTTTAAGCATTCAGAATCAAACCACTTCTGTTTATAACTGGTTGTATTTTATGCTTGCTGGTTTTGCGGGTTAGATTTTTTGATGGTCTGCGTCAGAGCAGATATGTCGACGAGTTCATTTAGTTCCTGAAGTTCTCTAATTTCTTTTCTCATGTTTTCTTGAAACTTACTCTTATTTATTTCATTCCAGTGCATTTTCGGAATGAGATTTAAAGTTTTGTCCCAGTTGGTGCTTCTGTTCGCGATATTGTAAAGGTAACTTCTAACGGCATGTGGTCAGAAAAAGTCAGAGTTCCTACCCTGAAATCACTCACAATACTGTTCCACAATTAAGATATTAAGCAATAGTCTATTATAGAGCTAGATTGACCTCATATGAATGTTAGCTCACCCTCTAAATCTCCTGTGCAGCTACCATTCAAAACATGACAATTGTATGCATCGGAAAGCTCCAAAATTTGTTCGCTTTTACGATCACAGAGTGCATCTTTTGATTTTCTATTGATGTTAAAAACAGGCCACTGTGTACAGAAAAAGTTGTTTTGTGACAAGCCAATCCTGCCATTGAAGTCACCGACCTCTTGCAGAATCTCACTAAGTTTCTCAAAATCGGTTTTCCAATGACTACAATTTATATAAATAGGGACTATGCACATCGTATCACTCCCAAGTTTAACGTCCATCACATAAGAATTTGTTGCTCTTCTGAAACTCACATCAACTTCAGCTAGATTTCTGCGATAACCATTAAATACACCTCCACTGCCTCGACCATAGTTAGCTGTTTTGATTGCGTTTATCCATCTTTATTCATAATTACTAAATATTTTCTTAAATTGCTCTTCTTCGTTTTCTAATAAATGTGTCTCGAAAAGCATAAAAATATCAAATTGTTTTATATAATTAAAAAAATTTAAAAACAAGAGCTTATTTCTTAATCCTGACACGTAATAACTTATAATCTTAATAATATTTCATGGATTAGGTGTTAATTTATCCTTCGGCTTTTTTGGTCACTGGTAATTGCAATGAAACAAAGTTACATTGATTTATTCCCAACGTTTCGACAGGGATTGCTGTCCTCTTGAGGGGATCTTTATTTAAACATTATAAAACAACAAGTTTGTTAGAAAATATATGCACAAATAAAAAATATATAAACTAAACGTAAAGTTTAATGACTTACATTAAATAAACCAAAACATTATTTATACAAAGAAAAAATATAAATAAAAAATTATTAACTGAAGCACTTCTGTCGTCGAAGCTGAGTCGGTTGGTTTTGTCATCTTGGGTTCTTAGAGGAAGCGAGAGAGCAGTACACGGCTGATATATTTTGGGTGTCCTGTTTTCTATTCATAGCGTTTTTATTATTTAAAATAAGAAGGGTTTCCAGAGTGTAGCGTTTTGAAGCGTGTCTTTCCGTTTGGAGAATTTTTACACCATCGAAATCGGGTTTATGATTCTTTTCAATACTGTGTGTGGCCAGCGCCGTTTTTGCAGAGTTATCACTGTTTAAATCAGATTTATGATTGGCCATTCTCTGTTTTAAAAATTGTTTTGTAGTCCCTACATAGCAAAGGTCGCACTTCTCATCTTTATTGCCCAGACAATTTATTTTATAAATTACGTCCGTGCATTTTTCTTTTTCAGTTTTTACCTTTAGGTGACTAAAGAGAGATGCCAGGGTGTTATGCGACTTGTATGCTATAATTGAATGTTGTTTGTGTTTGTCGAAATTATTTCCTTGAAGTTTTCTGCAAGTTTAGGAACATAAACCATACTTTTATAAATACCTTTGTCAACGTTCGCTTTTATATCGTTATGCGGTCTATTTTTTTGTCGAAGTATTAGACTTCTTATATAAGCTGTCCCGGGTAACCATTATCTGTGAGAATTTGTGTGACGATTTTCTCATTTGCGGAGTGAAATTTCTTATCACTCAACGCAAAGACTTTGTGTATTATATTTGAAGCCGTGTTCAAAATAATATGTTTAGGTTGATTAGACCGAAAGTTTACAAGTCTTGATTTTTGGTGCCAGTTGAACAGAAGTCGGTTGTTGTGGCGATGGATCTTGACATCTAAAAATGCTATTGCATTGTTGTTTTCCATTTCAATAGTAAACTGGATTTTGTTGTGAAATCCGTTAAGGGTATTGAGTATTTCATCAATTTTACGAGAGTCCACAACTGCAAAAATGTCGTCCACGTATTTAGATAGAAAGCGAGGTTGTTCTACTTTTGAAAATGTTTCATCGAGTATATAATCCAGAACCAAATCTGCAATTGTTGGTGACAACGGATTGCCCATCGGCATGCCATGAATTTGCTTGTATAAAGTGTCCTTATACTGCAGATAGTTATTCTCTTTGAGGCAGAAGTCTAGAATTTCTAAAAATTTACTTTGTGTTAATTTTGTGTTTTGCTTGATTGTTTCCCATCTCTTTTTAACGATAATTGTAGCGAGTTGAACCGGGATGTTAGTAAAAAGAGATACCACGTCAAAAGAAACTAACACATAATTTTTCAGTAATTCTACATTTTTCGCTTTTTCTATGAGCTCAAAAGAATATTTATAAAAGTATGGTTTATGTTCCTAAACTTGCAGAAAACTTCAAGGAAATAATTTTGACAAACACAAACAACATTTAATTAGCATACAAGTCGCATAACACCCTGGCATCTCTCTTTAGTCACCTAAAGGTAAAAACTGAAAAAGAAAAATGCACGGACGTAATTTATAAAATAGATTGTCTGGGCAATAAAGATGAGAAGTGCGACCTTTGCTATGTAGGGACTACAAAACAATTTTTAAAACAGAGAATGGCCAATCATAAATCTGATTTAAACAGTGATAACTCTGCAAAAACGGCGCTGGCCACACACAGTATTGAAAAGAATCATAAACCCGATTTCGATGGTGTAAAAATTCTCCAAACGGAAAGACACGCTTCAAAACGCTACACTCTGGAAACCCTTCTTATTTTAAATAATAAAAACGCTATGAATAGAAAACAGGACACCCAAAATATATCAGCCGTGTACTGCTCTCTCGCTTCCTCTAAGAACCCAAGATGACAAAACCAACGGACTCAGCTTCGACGACAGAAGTGCTTCAGTTAATAATTTTTTATTTATATTTTTTCTTTGTATAAATAATGTTTTGGTTTATTTAATGTAAGTCATTAAACTTTACGTTTAGTTTATATATTTTTTATTTGTGCATATATTTTCTAACAAACTTGTTGTTTTATAATGTTTAAATAAAGATCCCCTCAAGAGGACAGCAATCCCTGTCGAAACGTTGGGAATAAATCAATGTAACTTTGTTTCATTGCAATTACCAGTGACCAAAAAAGCCGAAGGATAAATTAACACCTAATCCATGAAATATTATTAGTGAAATTCAATTTGGTCAAAATAATCATCAAATATTATAATCTTAATATTAACTAAACAAATATCTTTTTTCTGGTAGACTGCCGATTCTTGTGCCTCGTGTGTTTACACCCACTACTTGTGCTTGCACCCAAATTTAATGCTGGTAGTCGGAGTTAGTGGAAAGCGTCACATCGAGTACTTCTTTTCTGTTCCTGGTAACGAAGGTTGGTTCGTTACCTTTATTTAAAATCAACAAATTGTTCTTAATATTAAATTCAAAAAGTGCATCACCTCTTTTATTTGTATCAGAGATCCCCCACTGTAGATGATGAGCGTTTGCGTCACAACAAACCAGGAGGTCCCAACCGTTCTTACCTGTCGTTGAAACTAGGTCATCAGGAGCAGCTGAAGGCGGAGGCCCCGTGGCATGTAGGCGGAGGCTAGGATCAGGGGCAGGGCCCCTTTTCTTTCGCACTTCACCGTCGTCATGTCTGCACTACTGTGGGACGATAAGAGGAAAAGTCTTAAAGACTTCTTCGCCCTTTATTGAATGTAGAGGATATAATATTTGGACATTAGTACGCAGATTCTGCCGCTGTTGATCCAGACATCCAAGGCTCCTGAATAAGGGCGAACATAACGGATATAGGGTTTTAACAATTTTTGAGAAAATTTTATAATTTTAGAGTTATTCCAACATAAAGTCGGCTCCCTTTAAGTCGAACTCCCTCTAAGTCGAATTTCCCTCTAAGTCGAATTTTTTCACCATATTTTTGTACTCCCCTCAAATTTCCATAGTATGTTTTGATTTCCCGTGAGGGAGTCCACTGTATTCGTATTCAAATAATACAAATAATGAATGAAGATTTCACACAACAAAAAAAAGGAATTTTAAGTATAGGTACTTGTTCACTTTTTCCGTTAACAAATGTACATAATTTTATTTTTATTTTTTAAAATTGAATTTTATTCATAAACTCCACAAAAATTAAGTAATAAATTGATTAATTGTTTATAGTCTTTGGCTATGAATAATTTTTCTATTTATTTTCTTAAAAAACTTCGATTTAAATGTACATAATTGTATCAATAAACTAATAAAACTCTATAAATCTTCAGTGCCTAGCCATATAATTGCCTTGAACCATGAGGCCAAGTTTCGTGATATTCAGTGTTGCATTTAATTTTTTTAAATATCTGAATAACAGATGAGAGCTTATCTTTTATATTTTCTCAACCTAGACCTTGTCCTTTGAAAATACCGGGGCGAATGTATTCCTATTTCCAATAAAAAAAATCACAAAAATATGTAAGTTATAACCCCACAAATATTATATGAATGTTCCAAGCCCTTGCAAGAATCCTTCCTTATTGTGGTACCAACTGCTTGGCATTATACGTAAGCCCATTCCAAGCATATACTCACTTGTCCATATACCTTTTTATTATTGCAAAATTAAATTTTGTTTGATTTAAAGCAAATCCTTTTCCGACTTGTCAGTTTAGGTACATACATATATTGTAATATAGCAACTATAAAGAAAGTCGAATAAAGCTTCAGGATAATCCAGTTAATCACTTCAAATATCCTTATTTTTCTTTTAGGTAATATTTACCTACTAACAAATTACCAATGTTTCCAAAAGACCGAGAGAAAGAAGTTAAGATATTAACGAAAAAAAAAAAACACAACTAAGAATACTGTGTACCATTATCTAACAGCTCATTCCTATTTCGACTGGCAGGGGATATTTTAATTATTTATGAGACTCTAATGCATCTCATTCAAGGACTTGACTCCCTTAGAGTTGTTATTACAGATAACGTTGTTGCTTTAAGGTTCAAACGCGCGGATGAAATAATAGGCTTGGACGGACGAGTACGTCATCTGCTTAGACTTACCAACCCCATTATTTTGAATAAAGTTGTCTTATCCTGTGCTTTTGCTATTGCCATTGCCATTGCCAGTTACCAGTTACCATCAGTTGCCACTGCCAAAACCTTTTAAAGGGTTTTCAGAAATTGTTGAAATAAGTTACCGAATGAATAATTATTGCATGATTCATGTTTAATTTCTACTTTGTGCCATGTGATCAGCTTAGTATAACACAAAACCATTATGCTTGAAATATTAAGGGATGTTTCCGGCAACATAATTATTATGAAGTTGATGTTTTCAAATTTATTAGGGTGTTTTAAGATTTTACAGGTGTAATGAATTTACATTAAAAACAAATCTAATGTTTGCTGATAAATTGAGCTACTTTAAGGAACTACTCATACTTAATAAGAAAAAATATTAGATGGCGAGAGGATTAAAAAGAAATACTTATAAATATTGAATAATGATGGTGGTGTTCAAGCCTAACAAAAAATGTGTTGAATAGATGTAAAGTTAAAGGTCACAATTGAAAAACTTAAATTCAAGTTTTCCAAAAAAGGAGCCAATCTTTTGGAAAATTTTATGAGTTTATGAATTTTTTCGTGGGTGTCATAGTAACAATCACCACACAGATATGTTTGGGGTTTCTTTTGAGTCTTGCTTTTATTTACAAATTAATGTGTCATGCGTTTAGATTGTACCATAACAAATATTTCAGTTTGATAAATTTCCCTTCTTTAAAGCCTCTGTACAAAGAGTCAGTAAAAAGTCAGTGTGGGGATTTTAGTAGACTTTAGACAAGCGTCTATAACAATATTAAAATTTTATGAAATAATAGGTGCATCCAAGGTTACCACCAAGATGTTTACTCTTTTTTGCGGACTAGTAGCGAGTTAATAATGACATATAGTTTACGAGTTAATAATGTTTGTATAGGGGTGATTCCATAGAACACGACCCTTTACGAAAAATCACAAAATATGACTTCGAATTGAAAAAATAATCTTTAGACGGTTTTAAGAGATTGCATGTTTCATTTTAAAAGTGAAATTATCAATAATTTTGTTATCGCCGCTTATTTCGCAGCTCGAACCACTTTGCAGAAAAGATCTTCAAAAGTCACTTTTTGCTATCAGAAGCTCAAACCCCTATTTTCAATAATTAATTGTTTCACAATTTGAGAACCGGTGGTTATTTGCCCTTATCAGAATTCTAAGCACGTTTTCGTGTCATTTTTTTAGGCAGTTGATTCATAAAGTGATTAGTGTCACACTCGTAACAAAAAAAAATATGTTTCATTGCAAGAAGAAAAAAAATGTGATAGTTTGGGGAAAAAGGAGAATACTATGATCTACCGTCAGACAAAATTTCAAGGATTTGAAATTGATACTGACCCCTTATTTAAAATTTTAAGTCTGTGTCACACCCGTAACAGGTTGGCATTTCAAACCATATTCTTTCTGTTTTTCGACTCAATTTTACTGTGGTTGCTTTTAGATACAAATTTCATGACGTAGGGATATAATTCTAAGATATAATTCTAAGATTTAATATAATAAAATTTTTTGAGAAAACTCACTGCGAAGTATATGCTATCTAAGGAACTTTGGTTAAAAATGTGCACTTAGATTTTGTTGTTGTTTTGACCGTGGCCAGGCGAAGTAATTAAGAAGAAGAGTTTTTAAGAAAATAAATAGAAAAATTATTTATAGTCAAAAACTATAAACAATAAATCCATTTATTTCTTGAATTTTGTGAATTAAGAAATGAATGCAAACTTCTTTTTGATTGTCGTTGTGAAGACCCGAAGGTAAATGCCGAAGACTTTAAAAAAAATGACCAGTAAGTTTGACCTTATAGTAAGTAAGTGCTTTAAATATAAGCTTAGATAGAATATTCAACCAAATAAAAAAATAACAACTGTGCTCATCTTAAAAAAAAATTGAATAACTATTAAAATTGACTTCAAAAGTCTTTTGGAGTAAAAAGCGAATTAGAGTCAGAAGAACAAAAATGTCCACAAAAGGAAGACCAAAAACACAATACTGATAGATCAAAAAGACGAAAAAGAAATGAATTTGACGCTAATTGTCTGAGATCTGATGTTAAAAAAAATACACGCCTAATTAAAAAAAAAATTACCAACCTAAAATGGCAGAAATTGTATATGCTGTAGAAAGAGCAAATAAAGAAGATATGGATAGAATGCGTAGCGATATATTTTCACTAGAAACTGAAACCACAAGGTTTTCAGCAGAGGAAGCTTTAGCAATTTTTTGCACTTAGTACTTTCGATAAGTCAGCCAAAAAAAAACTGCGTTCCATCAAACGGGAATGTTTCAGAAACTTCGGGCGAATCAAGTCTGCAAGAATGTATTCTTTTGATGTGTAAACATCTTAGCGCTCGGTATGGGTAAAATTGAAAATCGGCTGTAACGGATATGGGCTCACGGTTCCGTTTGGAACCATTTTGGTTGTTGTAGGTAAGTAGAACTCTGTAAACTCGAATAGGTAAGGTAGTTTTCATTTTATACCTAATGGTTTTGGTATTTGCTAAGTGGAGTGAATTCCTTACACCCCGACTCCACAGTAGATAATTTCTCTCAGAATGTTCGTCTTGACATTAAATATCTAATGGAGTCACTCCGTTTCATATCTTGATTGGATGCCAAGATGTTATCAAATCTTGACAGAGATATTTGACATACATTTTGCCAGGTGAAGATTTTGTTGCTTTTTTTCTAGAAATTTAATTTTTTATTTCATTATTTTGTATCCATATGCTGCTTTTGATGTTAATCTCTGCAATCGCGGGTGGCAATTTTGGTTTGTGATATTAGCCGCATTTTATTATCCACATGATCTGATCCGGATTAATTTTTAACATGTAATTACAAAAACAACATGGGATCCTGCTTTTTATCTGGATCAATTTCCATGATCCAAAAATTACTATTGTGAATGTGTCTCAGTAGTGCGAGGAAAAGAGGCAACAGACACAAGGAAAAAAGAGACGAGTATAGCACTCCTGTCACTAAAATCCTGTGCTTTTTATTTATCATGATCTGATCCGGATCAGATCATGAGGATAATAAAATGCGGCTATTAAGTGTTATTTGCAATTTCTTGATTTGAAATGTCATAACATGATTTTCCAATTAGGGCATTCTTTTCTGTTTCTCTAGTTGGCTGTGGTTAATGTGTCAAAAAGAAGTGTTGTTATGTCATATTTAAAAAAGTTACCTTGAGTTACTTTTCATTTAAGAACGACAAAAGCTAAAAATATGGCTGATCTGTCAAACAAATTGGGTGAAAAAAAGTCGAAATAAATTTGGAATTGAAAATCAAGAAGAAATTGTGATTTCATTATAACATAATAAATACATACATAAATTTTTCAAATTAATTTTCATTTAACTTCATTCTAGCACAAAATTGAATATTTAAGCAAAAATATTTCCATTTTTGTTTATCATTCATTACTTGCACAAATTTCTTTACTACAAATCGATCTAATCAGATAAAAAAATGTCGCAAAACCTGGAAAAAATTTCCAAACTCACTATCGACGGTAAAATCAATAAAAATAAAAATATATTAGCTTTATATTTTCCCCCAGATCTGATCTGGATTGTATATGCATACATGTATTACAAAAACAACACAAAATCCGACCTTGCTTTTGGATTTCGATTTGCATTTGCATTTGCATTAAATGGACAATTTTCAAGAAGATATGGCAAGAAAACATCTGGAAATCTGGCGGTCGATTTCAAACAATTTGACATAAAATAAAAACTTCAAGAAGGGGGGTTGTTCGTAGACTACTACATTAACATGTGGTGTTGAAGCGAGCTTGAAGCTCGCCTCAATTCTTTGTATACCTGAATCGAGTTGAAATGAGCTTGATTCGACTCGATTCCGGTCGGGGATCGGAGTCGAGTCAAAATTTGTGAAGAAAAACCTATGTGGAGGAGTTGGTTTTACAGATAATGCATTATGGTCTGTTTATTTGCATGTTTGTGTACAAAAAATATAGTTTTGTTGTAATCAAATTAAAAAACAAAAAATTGCACATGGAGTAGGTAGCAAATTCGTATATGGTGCTGAACTATTCAGTTCTTCATTGCTTAACACGAATCAAACTATCTCACTTGCACTTCATAAGAAACATAGAAACACCATTTGCATTTTAGAAAGTGCTGTCAAACTTAATCATTTTTAAATCTTCTTGTGCGGTGGAAACACCAAAAAGATTTATTTAATCTAAGCTGAGATAAACCTTTGGTGGACACATAGCAAAACTTAATTATCTCTTCTATTGTTTTCTCTTGCAAAATAAGCCCAGTTAGTCCATTTTCATTAACAAAACTGAATAATATCAACAGTAACAGATTGATTTTTTCCCCAATGGAAAAGACATGATTCCAAATGCACAACTACTCAACGAACACAGCCATCGAGATACAAATGCAATATCAATCGTACCAACATTTGAGAACGAAATCACATAAGATCCATTCGAGACTCGTATAAATGTGAAAAACCCATCCGTTACGTAGTAAGATTCTACTTTAACTTTTATCGGTAGTATTCATACTGCGGATATTGTTTTTTTTATTCGTGTAAAATCCTACTATACTATTGATAGATTTTCCAACAAAACACGGGTATTTTCTGCGATTTGTGATGGTGAGCGGGGGAATTTGCAGAAGAGGGAAGGGGATGAAATATTTTAAAATATTTGAAAATATTCGGTGTAGAAAATTGACGTTCTCTTTTGTGTTGCTTTTCCTATTCAATTCAACCAATCAAATCGTGTTCTTCATTATGAAAATACGAAAAACACAAAGAGGAGAACAAAATCTGCAGGATAATTTTCTTCACATCTAAACACTTTCGTTCTTCACGTGCAGGCACAAAGAGATGAGTTGGAAAAATGTACTTAAAGTTACTTTTTGACACTTTAACTTTGAATCCAGGAACAACTTTGTGACGTCATAAAGTTTTCTCGGAAGGTGTTTTTTAATGGGTAAATTCATTATAATTTGGGTCGTGAAACCATTTGGTTTTAGCGCTTGTATTACAGATTTCTAATTTTTGCCATACGTGGTAATGACCCGATCCCTTACGAAAACGAATGTTTACACATTTTCCACGCGAGTCCCGGTACTCACACATTTTTTTTATCAAAATGTTGAGTTTGAAAATATTTTTTTTCACAAGCTGTTTATTTTATTAACGTTATTTTTTTATAAAATAGAACAATAAGCTTTGGCATTACATCCCAGTATTGCAAGTGTTATTGCAGTTTTTTTTTTTAATAATGTTCTATTTTTTGAAAATAACCTGTCAGTAATAAACGGGGGGATAAAAACCTCCTCTCCAAAACTATTTTTTCTTAAAATATGTTCAAAAATTAAATTTTCAAAGTATTGTAATTTAACTTTTTTTATTTCGAAAAAACAAACTTATTTTGTTTTTAATTTTAACATAAAATTGAGATATATTTTAAAAATAAGGCTATATAAATCAATTGGTATTTAAATGAAATTATTAATACAAAAAAAATCATAAAAAAATATCAACTGGTTCAAAAGTTATAGATTTTTGGCCACTCAATTAACGATTTCTGCCCACTATGCGTCGGTAAAACCATCGACTAAACAAAGCGTCTTAGATTGGGTATGGTGGCATCTAACTGAAGAGCCCACCACCATACCTGGGCGAAACGCATTCTGGAGTAAAGGCCACAAAAACCTTTTTAATTGAATTTTATTGTTTATAGTTTTTGACTATAAATAATTTTTCTATTTATTTTCTTAAAAACTCTTCTTCTTAGTTAACAATTGTTAACATTTTAAAGAAAGGAACGGACCACTGATAGATTAAAAATAGTATGGGGCCCTTCCCGATACCGTAGAACCTTGAAATACAAATGAGCCGTCTATTTTAAAAGTGGTCTAAGTCCAATTATTTCTAATTCGAGATATTTAAAGGTTTGCGTTTGACTTAATTCAAAAATATGAGAAAGAGCTAAAATAAATATGAAGTATTTTTTTTCATCTTAATATATTTAATTCACTTACCCAATAAGAAAAAAAAAATATTGTTGAACAAAAACCATTTTTTTTGCAATTGTAAATGGACTTAAACCATTATCAAAATAAATTAAATCGTTTTTTGATTATTCAAATTGTATCAAGTCCTCTATAAAATTGAAAAATTAAAAAAAACTAAAAAGCGAAAGCGTTGAGTGTTATAGATAATAAGCAGAAATTGTACACATTAAACAAGTTGGTTGGTTTATTTTCATTTTATCTTATTTCTTTAATGAAGATTCATGTCTTGATGAATTTAGAATTGTTTGAAATGGTTTCAATTACTGTGCTCCTTATTTTTATAAAAAAAAACACACAAATCTAGAAACGGGGTATGTTGCTGAGAAAATACATTGCAAAAATTTCAAGTATTTCTTTAAAGCTCAGAAGAAATGAGGATGGTTAAGTACTTGGTATTCCATCTCTTCTTGCTCTAAGGACAAAAAAAAAAGTCTCTTTGGTATACTTCTAATAACATTTTCGATGTTTTCCTGGGTTATTTGGCACCATGTTTCAAGCAATGCACTTTTAAGCTCCCCCAAAGTTCATGTACTTGGAGTTTTCTTGTTCAATTGTCTACCAAGCGTGTCCTAGACATGTTCAATTGAATCTAGAACAGGAGAACATGCTGGGCCAGTCTAGGGTGTTCAGGTGGGCCTTTTGAAGATACTCTGAAACACTAGGTGTGTTTTATTGGGAAAGCTATCCGCAGCACAGTGAAATTTTATATGAATTACAAAAACAACATCGGCAGCAAAATCGCTGCCGATAAAAGTTAAAGTAGAATCCCGCTGCCGATAAACTTTTGACGTTTGTTCGAGTATCAAACTCAATTGAATAGGATTTTTGTGTGTCGTCATTGGTACGACTGGAACTTTTATGTTTCTCGAATCCTCGATGGCTATGTTCGTAGAGTAGAATTATGTTGAATGAATGGCCCTGTTTAGACTGTAACTTTTCACTTCGTCAAGACCATGTTTTTGTAGAAGAAATCGTTGAAGAGAAAATTTCACCCATAAATTTACCCCATGGTGGCGTAGTGAGCAATTACAGTCTAAACAGGGTCGTTTGTAAGTGCATGGTTGTTTTGTTTTACCTTTTCGACAAAATGAAAAAACGATCCTATCCTATGCTATGCTAAAAAAAAACGCTGCCTTAAATTAGCTTAAAGTGCAAAATTTAGCATTTTTATTTATAAGTGACAAACAAGATATATTCTGCCGACTGTCAAACGATAATTCGAAAACCACAACATCAAGACGCATTTCACAAAGCATTTTTCTTCACATTTTCTTCTATAGGCAACCAAACAAATTACTCAAGGGAATGGAAGGTCAAAATTCACGATCATTCCCATTTCAAAATTCACTATTCGCAGCTCATATGAAAAGCTCTTTTTGTATACCTTTGGTCTAAAGGGACCAGTTTGTATAGGCAGTTTGTATAAGTCACTGCTTTTGGTGGGAAGGCTACTTGTACAAACGTGGTTCAAGCTTTGATGCGTGGTTCAATTATTTTAGCTCACTGATTTCGGCAGTTTAACTGAGGTTCAACAAGGGTCAAGCTTGAAATTGTTATTACAACATACTTGAACCTTGGAATCATCGTTGCACTTCAGTAGATCCGATAAAATCGATGAGTCACAAATGCTGAACCATGGATCAAATTTTTAACCAGTTAGTACAGCTGAAACTAACTGAAGTTCAAGGAAGGTTCAGGCTTATTTGGCTACTAATGTACTCAGTTAATCCGGTAAAATTGGTGAGTTAAAAAATTTCCAGTGGAAAACTAGGTAAATGCATTTAAATTAGCCATACAATCATGTCCCTATTGTAATTTATAAAATGATCGCTAATAAAGTCATCTACTCCATGTGTATTGAGTCTGTTATTATACGACGACTTTTGAGTCATGACTTTTTTCAAAATTAAATGAGGGCAATTGAGAAAACAAAATTTGATTTCACTTTCACAATACTAAATTTCGAAAAATCTCAACTAAAAAGTCTTCGTGTAATAGCAGACTAAATCATGACTTTTTTACTTTGACCATAGTCTACCAACACACCCCTACCCCTTTTCGTTTATAGCTGCAAAATCAACTTTCGTATCTGAAAATGGCAAATAAAGAAAAAAGGGACACAAACATTTGATTGAAAACATTAATTATATAAATATATGGTTATATTTCCCATTTAACTTGCAAATATGTTAGTTTTTGTTAATAATTTTGGTTTATTTCTACTTTTAACTTTCACAAAATTCACTTTTGTGTCGTGACAGCTGTTCAGGCGTACCATATTGCAAATACAAAAATATAGGCCGCTGCGGATGCGTTTTTATGGAAATTTCTCACTGTACTATATATAAAATCCCAAAAAAACACGCCTACTGTTCGCAGTTTGGGACAAGGGTTATCGTGCATTAAGATTCTTTGGGCAAATTGTACAATAATTTGCCTACCTACCGTTCTGCTGTCAAGGGCCAATTTTCAACCAAATGTAACTCAACGCGGGTTGCCAAACATGTGCCACCCCAGACCATTTTACTCTTTATCGCTTCACGTTTCAAAAAATAATGGATCTTGTTACATTTAGCGTTAACGCCAATTTACGGTACGAATTTTTATTTTTCATCAAAAACATGGTAAAATCTATGTATGTGAACCTCACTAGAGTCTAGAATTCTTATACTTAAACTAAACACTATTTTACCATAACCAATATTCCAGTAACACTTTTATTAGAAAAATCGGAAGAAAACCCGGAAGAACAGAATAGAATAGAATAAGAATGGTAAGATGGTGATTATGGTACATACCTAATTTAGTAGATCCATTTTATCTTTATACGTATTTTATTATGGGAATGAATTGAACTTGTTCGCTTTTTAACATTAATTTAATCAATTTTAAAATTTTAAAATGGGACTTATAGTCCAGTAAATAGAGAGGTTTTACCCTACAAAAGGTTGGGTAGTCCTAAATGTTTGATATGTTATATGGTATGGTTAGTAGATGAAAATTCCAAAATTCCACAACCACGCCCCCTCCGCCCCCTTCAAAATCCTGGAAAAACTACAAAAAATCAGCACTTTTCTCAGTATTTTGCTTATAACTTCTTTCCGGTATATTTTTACGGAAAAAAGTATATGGAAACTTTGTAAACAATAAAATTTCCTAAAAATATTACCTTGAAAGTATTTTTGTACAACCACCACAATCAGCGCTATGGAGCTCCCAAAAAAGGCTAAAATTTCGTATTTTCTAAGATTTTCAGTTTATTCCCTCTTTACAGCACAATAACTCCTTAACCGTCAAGCTTAGGGCAAAATTTGTTATAATCAATCTTGTAGATAATTTTATTGGCTACCAATTTTATGTAACTACAGTCGATGTCCTCTAAGTCGAACTCCCCCTAAGTCGAATTTCCGTCTAACAAGATTTTTTTCACCACGTTGGTTGTATACTCCTCTCAAATTTCCAAACTTATTTATTTCTCTCTAAATCAACCTTTTGCAAAACTCTTTAACTTGAAATAATTTTGATATCCCGTGAGAATTCAGTTTAGAGGGAGTCGACTGTATTTTCATTTTGTGACCAATACAATTGGTTTACACTGACTACACAATCCCATTGCTGAATTTCGATAAAAACTTTGAAGTAACCATACCAGTGATGCCAGATGAGATTTAAAGAATCCCACCAGATTCCAAAAAAATCCCACCATTTTTGTACCGGAAGGAAAAAAAAACCACCATAACTTTTTCTGCTATAACTATTTCCTAAAAAGAGAAGAAAGTTGGCTTTGCACTCTCGGCACTTCATACTTGCAAGCAAAAGTATGTCATGTAATTGGTAAGTATTTGGTCAAAGCAGACAACTTGTTCTAGAAATTGGTCAGCCCTAGAAAACTTGTAATGAAGACTTAAAGTTTCACAAGGTCACGCACGATTTTTGCAATCTCATTTGTGGAATATCATCACTAGATCGTGATCAAAGGTCAAATATTTTCAATAATTGGTTAGCCATAGACTTTCTTATGAAGTTTTAAAGTGCGTTCCAAGGTGACAAGGAAAAACGTTGGCACCTCATTTGGGTCATTTAAAAAGAAAGTTTGCTATTTGAAAGGTCAGCTTGTTTCAGTAATTGGTCAACCAGAGATTTTAATGAATTTTTAATTATTTTTTTATTTTTTCAAGGTCAGCGATTTTTGGTACCTCATTCTTGTGATATTCACTTAAAAAAAGATTTATTTTACGGTTTCTGTTTTTTCAAGGTCAGGAATGATTTTGTGCTAAATCGTTATAGTAAAATGCGAAGATAGGCAGGTATAGTAAATTGCGATTATGGTTATAAGAATTTTTTCCACCCAAAAAAGAGACTATTCAAATATTTTCCCACCATAAATCCCACTATGAATATTTTCCCACCATTTTTCCCACCAAAGGGATTTTTTCCAACCATTTTGGTTGGAAAAACCACCAATCTGGGAACACTGAACCATACCTTTCCAGATCCACCTGGGAGGATGTGGAATTTTTAGATCAATCAATTAATTTCTACACCGACGGATCAAAGACCGACAATGTGGTTGGTGGGGATGTGTACTCTGATTTAAGTCTCTCATTCCGTCTTCTAATCACTGTAGCGTACTCCAGGCCGAACTTCTAGCGATAAAAGAACTATCTTGGCACAAAGAAAACGTAATATCAACCTTTTCTGATAGCCAAGCTGCTATTAAATCCCTGGACTCTGTTTCTTCAAACTCTAACATCCCTTAACTGTCGATCATTTCTGTTGGAGATGGCGCAACAGTTTAATATTCACCTCTGTTGGGTGCCGGGTCATAGTGACATTCCAGGTAAATGTAAAGCTGATGAGCTCGCTAGAAGTGGATCATTACTACCCATTTTACCTGAAAAGCTAAATATTGTTATGCCCATCGCTACGTGTAAACTTTTGCTGAAGCAAGAAGCCTTGGAGAGAACAAACATTGGGTGGGCCAACATCACTACTTGTTTAGCGACAAAAAAAATTTAGCCAAGCCTTGACTAAAAGCGCTCCAAGTGTTTAAAATCTTTAAGCAGAGTGCACACAAGCTCTATTGTAGGTGTCATAACGGGGCACTGTTTAAAAGGTAGGCACGCCACGCGGCTTGGCGTACTTTTAAATGATTTTTACAGAAGCTGTATGGACGAGGAGAAGGATGAATCGATTCCTCACCTTCTCTGTAATTGCCCTGCTCTTTCACACAGACGTAGGCTCCACTTAGGAGGTTACTACTAAAACGATCCTATTGATCTGGCAAGCAAAGACATTTACAGTCTTGCACGCTTCGTCAGGAGCTCTAAATGGTTTCAGGATACATGTGGTATCACAACGGGCCAACTTTGGTCTAAGTGTCAGTATTGATCACTGACATCCAGCTCTTCCTAACCTAACCTAACCTAATACAATTGGTAAATTTATGCAAATTTTGTCCACGTTTTTTGTATGTGGAGCAAGTCTTGTCTTCCATCCTACTCATTGGAATACAAATTGTAGGTAGTTATGATGAAGGACATTAAAATGAATGCCAGTAAAAGATCAAAAATTCTGAAAATGACCAATGAACTTCAAGTCGAGACGAAAAAATGCTTTTGGAAACCACTGCTTCTAATCTATGTTTGTCAAAAAAGGTTCAACACTCTTCTTACGCTCAAGACACTCCTACTCTAAGATGAAAATCAGAAATGAAAACTGATACTGGGCTCTTTCGCAAGTAATACTCGTATTATTTGACGGATTTTTCGAGGAGAAGGCACAAACGTGAGCTCAATGAGCTGTTCAAAGACAATGTAGCCATTTGAGTTTCTGAATCCCAAGTTGAAGGCAATAAGGACGGATCAAACCTCTGGATCAGAGGGTAAGCCATCACCAGAGCACTTGTGGTTTCGGCCCTTCATGGGTCATCTGAACAACACTCGAATTTTTATAATTTTTTCCGAAAATATTATGTTTTAAAAAAGTGGGCGGCAGTGGGTGGAAGTTAATTGTATTGGTTTTTCATCTCGTCAACTATCATGTCTATAAATTTCATCAAAACCAGTACCTATGTGGTTTAGTTTTTAATGGAATTTTGGGCACTACCTCCAAAAAATAGCGACTAAAACACCGGGTTCAGAATATCGTGATGTCTATCCAAGTTTTCTGATTCTCCTATGTATACTTCAATCGATTAAGGTGGTTAGACAAATCGGTAATAAAATTTCTACGGGATTCCAGTACACTCATCATCATCGTGTCCTGTAACCCCGGCTGGGGCATAGGGCGTCAACAAAACGTCTCCATCCTTCACGGTCTGCTGCAAGGTACTTAAGCTGTGGCCACGTCTTTCTCTGGGATTCTGCTTCCGCTAAGACAGTTGATTTCCATGTTGTTCTTGGTCTTCCAACCCGCCGTGCACCCTGAGGATTCCATTCAAAGGACTGCTTTGCAATTTCATCGTTTGGTTTCCTCAGTGTGTGACCAATCCAACGCCATTTACGCTTTCTTATGTCGACGTCCAGCCGCTCCAGCGATTCACAAAAGCCTGCAATTTCTTCGAAATGGTAGACGTGACTTTCCAGGTTTCACAAGCATATAACAGCACGGATTTGACATTGGATTCGAAGAATCTCAACTTAGTGCGTAAGGAGATTTGACTGGATTTCCAAATTGGGGACAGAGAACCGAAGGCAGCACGAGCTTTATTTATTCTACTTTTAACGTCCAGATCCGTACCACCGTTTGCAGAAACAATACTGCCAAGGTAGTTAAATTGTTCCACTACTTCAACTGGCGTCTCCTGTAAAATAATACGCTGCTGTGTGGAGCGGCCTGTGAGCAGGGCTGTCGAAGTACTGCAATTGAAGTATTTGTACTGCTTTTTGAAACTCCGTACTGCCGTACTGCTAATACGACCAAAGTACTGCTTTTTTGAAAATTGGTACACACAACATTTTCAAATCATAATCATATCCAAAAAGTCTTAGTCCTTTTTATCTAATGTTTTCTTTTATAAACAAAACAGATAAAATTGTATAGAATACGCTCACTATGTATATAGATGTATTGAGAAAGATCTCGAGTTCCATTTTTTACGAGTGCATAGTTTGCAATATAGGCATAGCCTGTATATCACAAGTAAAAAATTCGTAATTCTGGAATTTTTCAGATTTTCTTTTCTGATCCGAAAAAAGGAAGTTTAAGGATATTTTGATGTCATTTGGAACGAAATATTCCACACACGTCGAAATGTAGTTTTTTCATCCAACTGTCAAACGCAATGTTAAATTATACTAATGGATCTCTAGGCAATGAAATTTAGATTTTAACTTACTTCGAAAAAACTCCTACAAAGTTGAATTTTGGTGGGGCTTTGTTTTGACGTCTTGAGAAATTTCCAATTTCTAAATTTTGGCTGAAAAAAAGAATTTTTGGAGGAGTAAAAAGTTGTAAAGTTCAGTTTTTTGCAATTTTTTCGAAAACTATCAACTTTTTGGTATGAAATAAACAAGGTAAAAGTTGCAGCTTATTCAATTTTATAAAAAATACAAATTACATGTTTTTTGATGCATGGAGCCAATTTAAGGAGTGGCAAATTTTGTCAAAAAATTTATTAAAATTGCATTAATCGATGAGCAAAATTTTTTGTACTATATGCGCTAAATCTTCTCATTATAAACCAAGTTATTGTGGTGCTCAGGGTAAGTAAGGCCATCAACTGGAAAATGTATTGGTTTTAATTTTTTTAAATAATTTTGAGAAAAACGTTCACAAACACAACAATAGTTCTGTAGGTAATGAAATAATGAATACCACCATTGCAGTGCGCTAGAGTTAAATAGGTAATTGGCCGATATGTGATAATTTTTAATGAACAATATTTGCATTTAAACAAAATTAAATGCATTAACAATTATGTTGGTATATTTTTTACTGCCGTACTGCAGTGTACTGCAATTTTTTGCCTCGAAGTACTGCTTTCTGTGAAATTGAAACGACAGCCCTGCCTGTGAGCATTATTTTTGTCTTTTTGCTGTTAATTCTTAGACCACTCGACTCTCCCTTCACTTGCAGTTGCAGTATTTGGCACATCCCGTTCAGCCCACTGATGTTATTTGCCAGTAGACATATGTCATCGGCATAGTCTAAATGACTGAGCCTTTCGAACGGTCTCCATTGAATGCCCTGTCGCTAAGCTGTACCAACACTGGCCGTCAATACGTCGTCCATCGCCAGCAGGAAGAGAATTGGCGATAGAACATCCCCTTGTCTCACACCCTGTTGCACTACGAAGGAGTCGGATAGCTGCCCATTGTGCAAAACAAAACACCTCACGTTGTTGTAGGACTCTTTAATAATGGCAACAATTTTTGGTGGAATTCCTCTACCAAGCAACGATCTCCATATACATTCTCGGTTAACTCGATCAAAGGCCTTTTCAAAATCCACGAACATGAGGTAAAGCGGTGATTGATATTCCATCGACTGCTCGAGGACGATACGCAGGGTGTTGATATGGTCGACACACGATCGACCACTGCGGAAGCCAGCTTGATGCCTCTTGAGTGTAGACTCGATTCTATCCTTTATTCGCTCGAGTATGATTGTTGCCATTAGTTTTGGGAAAACGGACAAAACGGTGATACCACGCCAATTGTTGCAATTCTTTAAGTCACCTTTCTTTGGCAACTTAACAATCACACCATCCTTCCAGTCCCTGGGATAGCTTTCGTTTTCCCAAATGTTTTGTATCAGCGGATGTAAAATACTAGCCGCTGCTACGGGATCGGCTTTCCGGAATTCAGCTGGTATTCCGTCCAGTCCAGCTGCCTTGTTGTTTTTGAGGAGATTTATTGATGGACGAATTTCCGATTCTGACGGGGGTTCGATGTCAATACCCCTTTAGGACCTGCGCATCTCGTTTAGTTGGAGCACTTCAGCACTCTGCTCAACTGAATCCTCATTTAGCAGGGCATTTGCTGTATCCTGCGCTGGTTTTTGTACGGCAGCGGTTCGTAGTTTGAGACTCATCAGAACCAAATGGTGGTCGCTTCCCACATCGGCATTTCTTATACTCCGGACATCACACATAGACTTCCTCCATCGCTGCTGAATCATGATATGATCAATTTGGTTTTCGGTTTGACCATCCGGATGCACCCAGGTAATTTTGTTCCACGTCTTATGCTTAAATACAGTCCCACCTATCACAAGACAATTCGCGTTACAAAAGTCGACAAGCAAGTCACCATTTTCATTCCGTGACCCCACGCCATTTCTTCCCATCACGCTTTCCAGTCCGTAATTGTCTGAACCGACTTGGGCATTAAGGTCTCCCATAACGACTATGATGTCGGCTCTCGGAACACTACTGTAAACCGAGTTAAGATGAGTGTAGAACGCGGTTTTGTCTTCCTCGGTCGCTTCATTTGTAGGGGCGTAGCACTGAATAATTGTGACGTTACGAATTTTTGAACGAAACCTTGCTGTCATTAATCTCGCAGAGATGGGCGCCCATGAGATCAAACTACGCCTCGCTTCTTCGTTCAACATAATTCCGACACCATGCAGTCTTTGGCCACCCTCTCTTTCATCTTCGCCGGAATACAGCATTCTCGTCTGTCCAGTGTCCGATCTGTATTCAGCTCTTCCTCTCCACTTAGTTTCGCTTATGCCCAGGATACTGATCTTTAGGCGAAGCATTTCACGCTCAACCTGCTCGTATCTACCATCGCTGTACAAGGATCGAACGTTCCATGCTCCGATTTTCGTACGTATGCGGTAGCCAAAAGTAACATTTGCGCTTCTTGAAAGACTTCTTCTATTTGTCAACGATTCATTTATTATTATGGCGTCTTGATTGACGCTCGTACATGAAGGATGCCGCACCCCCAAATCCGATGTGCGGTTTACTGCAGCCGAAGCTACAGAAGGATTTTCTATAAAAAGATTACCTCTTGGGGACTCATTTCCATTTGTTGTCATAATTCATGTATTTGCATATATCCTTCCACCATGGTGTTTTCCGAGATATGATTAGTAACATACATAAGCTCAGATTTGACAGGCACACCCGCCTTTTGTATGGTCAAACACATAACTGCTCGAGGCCGCCCACTATGGGAAAACAGACGCCTTTTGTAGCCGCCCAATATGGGTTACAGACGCTACCTGCTGCTGCCGTTGGCCTTTTACCAAAAAAAGCTCCTCCGCCACCAGACTATCATGCCGTTGACCGCCACCTGCAGTTCATCCGCGTTAAGGGGGCTTTTAACCATCCCGAGGACAAGTTTATGCCCTGACCAGCATGGCTGGGTTGTCTGCTTATCCCGGCATCCATTCGGTCCCCCTGCACGTTAGCGTTACCCGCCCTCTACCACGCGGAGGTGTGCATAGGGATTTTCCTATCATTGAGCCTAGGGCCATATGGCGTCCTAGCACTCTCAAGTACTTTTAGAGGGCTAAAACAGACAGAAAAGAAACTTAGTTCGTAAAAACGTTTGAATAAAAAACACTTTCTCAAAACTCACAGTATTCCCGATTGTATTGGTCACAAAATGAAAATACAGTCGACTCTCTCTATGTCGAAATCTTCGAGCTAGAGAGAGTTTTGCAAAAATTCGATTCAGAGAAAAATAAATAAGTTTGGAAATTTCATTTTCTTTCGGCTTAGGGGGAGTTCGACTTAGAGGACGTCGACTGTAGTTATATAAAATTGGTAGCCAATAAAATTATCTACAAGATTGATTTTGACAAATTTTGCCCTAAGCGTGACGGTTAAGGAGTTATTGTGCTGTAAAGAGAGAATAAACTGAAAATCTTACAAAATACGAAATTTTAGCCTTTTTTGGGAGCTCCATAGCACTGATTGTGGTGGTTGTACAAAAATACTTTCTAGATCATATTTTTAGGAAATTTTATTGTCTACAAAGTTTCTGCATATTTTTTTCCGTTACAATGTACCGGAAAGAAGTTATAAGCAAAATACTGAGAAAAGTGCCGATTTTTTGTAGTTTTTCCAGGATTTTGAAGGGGGCGGAGGGGGCGTGGTTGTGGAATTTTGGAATTTTCATCTACTAACCATACCATATAACATATCAAAAATTTAGAACTACCCTACCTTTTGTAGGGTAACCCCCCTATTTTTATCTCTATTTGCGGGGCTATTAAACCATTTTCAAATTAAATTTTTCGTTTTATTAACTGACAACTGAACATTTTGTGACTCACAAAATCTAAGTGCTTTCAAATAAGAACAAGTGTTTTTTTCGTATTAAAATAAAATATCGAAAACAACTCCAAATTATGACAGATATTTGGTATTTAGATAATGATTACTGATTGAAATTTGGTGGATTTACTTGGCAAAATTTTCTCTTAATTACTAAGTTACTCACAATTTAAAATGTATGAAAACTTGACCAGTGAAACCACCAAATTTTAATCAGAAATAATTTAATACCAAATTTCTGTCATAATTTGGTATTGTTTCGATATTAATACAATAATATTTAATAATAATATTTATAAACTTTATAAACTTTAAACTTGGTATAATTCAAGTTAAAAGTTCAAATGAGCTCAACTACATATTGCGTTTTGCCCAGGTAGCTAACTATCGTACCTGGGCAAAAAGCTCATCAGTTAGATGACTATCATACCCTTCTAAGACGCATTTTTGTATCGATGGTTTACCGACTAATAGAAGGATACGATAGTCATCTAACTAACATCTACCTAGTACTTGTTATATTATCTTTGGTTGCATGCATACAAAACTCTACAATCAGCCCTATCTCTAGCGGAAAATAGAAGTATAATCATGAATGGTTTGACAACAAATTTATGAAAACACGAAAGAAGTCCTTCTCCCTTTTCAACGCAGTCCGAAATTCCAACTGCAAAAATTTAAAAAAAATGGAAAATACAAGAACTTATGTCCTCCTCCTCAGAAGAAAACGGAATATGAAAGCCAGCAAGCCTATTCACTTGGTCAAACAAAGGACGCAAGAGAGTTTTGGAAAGTCACGAAAAAGATAAATGGTTCAAATTTTACTATAGGTCTAAGAGTAACTGCTGAGGATTTATCAGTTCTGTTCAAAAATATATTATGTGCCGAATCAGACGTGAAATGTTCGTATGCTGAGCCTTTTCTATCTGACGAAATACTCGATTCTGAAATCACATTTGCCGAAATATATGCTGTTACGTATGAATTTTTCAAGAACGGTACAGAAGGACTTTTTTCCCGACTCAAATCTCTCTTCAATGGCGTTCAACAAAGTTGACTGAAATTAATAACATAATTTCGAAATTTCAAGCGGGTTTCAGAAAAAACTTCTCATCTGTAGACCACATTTTTACCTTAACATCGATAATTAAAGCATCACAAGCTAGGAACAATAAGACATTCTTTGTTGACTTTAAATCTGATTGTGATCTTGTTGACCGAAATGCTCTTTTTTACATAGGTATGACACCGGAACTAAACAAGGGTGCCCTCTGAGTGCTCTTCTTTTCGTACTTATCATGAATGATGTTGAAACTTGTCTGCCTGGAGGTATTCGAATCGCTGATCGGATCATATATGTATAACTAAGAGCCCCCAGCAGATTTTGGGTGTGAGTGATAGCAAAAAAAGAAGTATAGACGTCGAAATCTTCATTAAAATCTATTCAAAAAATCAAAGTCTTGCAGTCCATAATAGGGGCCTTTGCGATTAAACAGTGCATCAAAAAAAATATGAATACAACTTCGAGGATAATCGTGCTAGCCGAAATTGGTTTTCACCCGAAATTGGTTTTCACCCCTCCCTAGATAAGCTGCACGGATCCCATATCACGGAATACAACAACAAATTAAAATTGAAATGGTCAGAAATGAAAAATGGCTGTGAACGTGAGGACGTAAGTACAAGTAAATGCAACAACAAACATTGACATTAGACAGAAATGTTGATACATGCGCAGAATTGAACACAAATCAAATCAAAACTCTAAGATATTACCTTTAATATGTGTACTGTGGCTGTAAAGTCTTCACTATGTTATGGTGCCCAAGTTTGGGGAATAATTGAAATGAGTTCGAAGCTATAGACAAATTTTAAAGGTGCTTTCTAAAGAAAATGTTAAATCTTCCAATGAAAACTCCAAGCCTATGCGCTACATCTCGAGACGGGTCTAGCTAAAATTTACACATTCACTCTCAAGCTGCATGTGGACTACATCTTAAGGGTGCTGGCTCATAAAGACAATCGGCCGACAAAACAAATACTTACTTACTTAAGGTGGCGCTATAGTCCGGGGTGGATCAGGGCCTCAACCAACAAGCTTCTTCCAGCCAACTCTGTTTCCAGCTAGCTGTCCCCAGTTTCGTACGCCAAGTTGGTTGAGGTTCTCTTCCACTTGCGTGCGCCACCTTTTACGCTGTCCACCTCTACTGCGTTGTCCCACGGGGTTGGATTCAAAGACTTTCCGGGCCGGAGCATTGGTGTCCATTCGCTCTAGTACATTTCGTTGTTGTACCTTCTTCTCCATTCTCCATCTATGCAGACGGGACCAAAAATCACCTGGAGAACTTTCCTCTCAAAACAGCCTAATGCGTCCTTATCCACCGTTAGCAGTGTCCATGCCTCTGCACCATACATCAGGACCGGGATGATAAGCGTCTTATACAGGAACAGTTTAGTCGCTCGAGAGAGGGCTTTGCTTCTCAATTGCCTTTTAGCCCAAAGAAACAGCGATTGGCAAGAGTAATTCTTCGTCTGATCTCAGCACTGGTATCGTTCGCTGAGTTAATAGTGGATCCTAGTTAAATAAAGTCTCTGACCACCTCAAAATTATAGCTGTATATAGTTACGTTCTGTCCTAGACGTCCCCGTCGGTGTTGGTTGTCCTTTCTTGTTGACAGCATATATTTCGTTTTGCTTTCATTCACCGTTAAACCCATCTTCTTGGCTTCCTTCTCAATACTCACAAAAGCACCACTGACATCACGCTTTGTTCGTCCGATTATGTCAATATCGTCAGCGTAAGCGAGTAATTGGATGGGCTTTTGAAAGATTTCTTTTAAGAACGATGTTGAAGAAGTCGCATGACAACGCGTTGCCTTGCCTAAAATCTGTTTTGACATCAAAGGTTTCGGTGAGGTCTTTGCCGACCTTGATGGGGCAGCGTGCACTCTCCATCCTCATCCGGCACAAACGGACGAGTTTGGCAGGGATGCCAAAACTAGACATTGCTCTATATAGCTTGTCTCTATAGATGCTGTCATACGCGGCCTTGAAATCGATGAAAAGGTGGTGGATATCGATTTGAAACTCCTGGGTTATTTGGTCGATGGTGGACTTCCCTTGCCTAAAACCACACTGATATGGACCTATCACGTTGTTGACGAATGGCTTCAGGCGTTCACGAAGTACGGCAGAGAAGATCTTGTAGACGATATTAAGAAGACTGATGCCTCTGTAGTTGGTGCAGTCCAGAGGATCGCCTTTCTTGAGGATCGGGCAAACAATGCTGAGGTTCCATTCATCGGGCATGCTTTCCTCCGACCATATTTTACAGATGAGCTGGTGCATACTTCTAAGCAATACATCACCAGCCGCTTTGAAAAGCTCAGCCGCAAGGCCATCTATCTTCACTTCGTCGAGATCGAGTGGACGGAATTATGTTGGCCTACGTCGTCCAGGTTGAATGGTGCAATTTGCATGGTAGCGGAATTCGGTACGTCATCGCCCACAGTTGCAAAAAGGCTTACTATTGTACTGAATTCGGTACTATTGGACCTTCCCGAGTACGCAAGTACCACTTTTAAATTTTCAGTACTATTTGTACTATTTTTAATTTTTAAAAAGTTCAGTCAGACTTCACCACATCTTCACGTAAAGAAGCTTTTAATGAAAGACCCATATTGTCAATAAACTTACTAGAAATCTCTCGAGGAAATCTATTGCGGGGCCGAACGTGAAATTTTGTACACTTCTAAAAATTTAGCTGAAAGCGAAATTTATAGCTTTAAATGTAATGCACGGATGATTTATATAACTGTACTCGAAGATGTGAAAAAAAGCTTTAATTTTGAAGACATTTTTTGAACTCGTTGCAACATTTTTCACAAAATTCAATTTTAGATGGCCAAGTAAATTCAATTGATTTTTTCCTGGCGAACAAGAAAACATTGAACTCAATAATAAAGAATATCGAGCTCTAGCTGACTGCCAATACTTAATAAAATTTAGAAATGCTTCTATTTCTGAGTTCTGGGCTGAAATTGGCCTTGTGAAAAATGAATGCAACGAGTTCATGTTTTCAAATATAAACCGAATTGTCCAGGGTGCATATGAATGCAATGTAAATACAAAGAAAAGACTTGTGCCAAAGCTGCTATCCGTCCATAAGACTTATTTTACACTTTAGAATAAAATTATACCAATTAAATGTATAGGTATATTTAATTTATGTATTTTTGTTTTAAAAAAATATTTATTTGAATTGTTTGCGTTGTTTTATATTTTAAAAAAGTTCAGTAGGTACTATTTGGTCTTTTTCAGTACAATTTTTTTTTCAGTTTTCAGTACAATCGACAAAAGTCAATTTTCATCACTGTCATCGCCATTATAAAATTTGCAGAAATGATTTTTCCATACTCTCAGCACCAACTGCGATTCTACCACGATGTTCCCCTGATCGTCCTTGCAGGCTTCGGTTCGCGCCTTGTAACCTTGGGGGGTTCTTTTTACTTTTTTGGTAAAACTTCCGAACTTCATTCCTGCAATGGCATCCTTCTAGTTCCTCGATAGCACGCTTCTCATGCTCTTTCTTTTTCCTTCTTAGAAGCTTGTGTTCCACTCTCCTCTTCTGCTCGTAGAGCTCGCGAGCAGCTCTGGTCCTTCTATGCAGCACCGCTTTGTATGCTTGTTGTTTGGCAGCATGTACTTGCTGGCAATCTTCGTCGAATTAGGGGTGTCGCTGTGGTGGTCGTGCGAGAACCAGCACGTCAGAGGCATCTCTGATGACTTCCTGGCAGTTTTTCCACTGGTTCTCGATATTTGCAGTTGGTGGCAAGGGACTATTTAAGAGGGCACGAGAGACTCGATCGGAAAAGGACCTGACGATTTCTTGCGACTGTAGAGGTAGTGGTCCGAGTCAACGTTGGCTCTTTGGAACGTTCAGACATCCTTGATACTAGTGGAGTGCCTTGCGTCGATCGCAATGTGGTCAATCTGGTTTGCGGTTGATTGACCAGGAATTTGCCATGTCCCCTTATGTATATCGAGATGCGGGTATTAGCTACCACAACATTTCGCCCCGCAGCAAAGTCGATTAACCTGAGTCCGTTATCCGAGGTGGTGTCGTGCAGGCTGTATCTTCCGATTGTGCCACCAAAGACGTCTTCTCTTCCTAGTTTGGCATTAAAATCACCCAAGACAATTTTAATGTCATAGCTAGGGCATTGCTCATATGTCTTGTCCAGGAGCTCGTAGAACTCGTCCTTGGTGTCGTCATCTTTCTCCTCTGTGGGGGCATGCGCGCATATGAGGCTGATGTTGGCGAACTTAGCCTTGATGCGAATTGTCGTGAGTCGTTGGCTCACATAGTTGAAACTCAACACTTCTTGCCTAGGTCTGCCTCTAACAACAAATCCACATCCAAAAAGACGCTGCCCTTTTGTGGTCGGTAACAGTCGCCGTAGTAGATATCGCAGTCTTTCAGTTTTCTCTTGCCCGGCACATCCCATCGCACTTTTTGGATGGCGGTGATGTCTGCTTTGTAGCAGTCTAGTGCCTTCGCTAAATGTTCGGCTGCACGTGGTCTATAGAGAGACAGAACATTCCACGTGCAGATCCGAGGTTCGTTGTCCTTATTTCGTTTGCTAGGTTCGTCAACAGTAAATCCGTATGTATCAAAGGCTTAATAGCTTTATAAGGCCGTTAAGTCACCGCGACGGCACGACCCCCAATCTGGAGGACCAGACCCTTACAATATAACTCCAAGGGCGGGGAGCCGGATTAACAGCTCCTTATAGACCTGAGCTCCGAATATGTCGTAGTAGCCCGTATAAGGTGTTCACTAAGGCTGGCCATACACGACAGAGCCAACGAGCCAAATGGCCCCGCGCCGATCTGAAATCAGTCGTGTGTGACGCGGATCGGCCGCCGATCCATTTGGATTTTCAGCCAATCTGAAATCCAACCGAGCCAAATGGATCGGATGGCTCGGTCGTGTATGGCCAGCTTAACAAATTCAGCCTAACTGGAACTTTAGACGCCACCGTTGATTCCATTTTGAGAATTCTTCCGCTGCTGCCTGGATAAAGGAGAAGTGCCTTAGTGGAACACTCCTCTCCCCTCACTCGTTTGCTGCCACCAAAAACCGTCCACAGGGATTGGAACCCCATCTTCAGTTAGAGGTACTAGGCACCCGATGTTCACCACTTGGAGGTGAGAGTAGGAGTTGATAGACAGAGGTTCGCTTTGAAAAAAAACTTGTGGACGCTTGTGTCCTCTTGAATGCACCGTGTCTACCCATTGAACATCTTTAATTTCATTATAAGCCTTTTTAAATGATGTATCTATTAAGATACCAATAAATCAATACTACTTATATAGGTATTTACTTTGTTGATCAAACGGTATCGAAGTTTACTCATCTCAGATACCCATTTTGACTAATTTTTGTATGGCTTCCATTGGCAATATATGTACAGATTCCATTCACATTGATACATGAGATGTGCCGCAGCAATATTTTCATTATCGTACTGTACTGGTGTGACAGGGAGTTTGAAAATATTTTCAACGAGTAAGGTGATTCAAGTGTACCCAACTATTAATTCAAAGATTGACTTTAGTAAACCATCAAGGTGCAAAATGCTAACAAACGTCGAATTTACAGAGTTACGCACAGCAATCACAGGCATCAGTTATTCCATAACTTATAAATAATTAATACCAACTAAACTAGCTTTTATCCTCATTTTATTCATAAAACTGTCCAAACGACACTAACTTCTATGAATATTTAAGAACACCTTCTTACGTACACATTAGGTTAAAAATTCCGTCATAGGGATATATTGAAGTTAAAGTTCCCAAAACGAACCATCTATACATATACCCTTTCCATAAGAACTGTCATATTATCTCTTTTACTCGCATATATTGTGCTGGGGGTTTGATATGTTTATGGGGACCCCTGACAGATGTATTTGATTTGAGGATGAAAATGTTTCCTAATTACTGCATACGTACTTTACGTCCCCACTACACCCCCTCCACCCCTTAATACCACATCAACAAAAAAAAAACGTTTTCCAAAATCTAATTCTCCGTTGCGTGAATATAAATTAGAATTTAATACGGTGCACGTTTTAGGCCCATCCAAATGGTGTGGGATTTTGTAATTAGTAGACCACTGAGAATAAACCGAAAATTCAAAAGTTCTCGGACAATTTACAATGTACAAATATGACATCATGTTTACGGATACGGATAATTCCAAAACCTAATAATGTACCTATACTCAAAACACACATAAGTACGAGGTACGAGTACGTAAGTAGATATATGTAGGTGTACCTACCTAATAATACTAATTTCACATTAACGAGAACAATGAAGACAATTTGCAAATCGCATACAATATTCATTCTCATTTAATCCAGGGTAAACATAAAATCATCCTCTGTGTTCTCACGACAATATCGTGTATCTGGCTCACATATTATTTCCCTTTTCACCTAATATGACGTACCTATATTTTATGTTCGAGTTATATGAGTTGTTTTATGGGTAGGTTGTGATTGTTAGTGGGTGTCTGGAACATCAGAAATATGTTTGAAGAATCTACTATCTAACCTCTCCCTTACAGGGGTGGATTATAAATAAGTTAAAGTATGTGGCTGTGAATGGGCCGTTCTTCTCCTGTGCAAATGGTCTTGAAAACAGAACAGCCCTCATTGAAAACTTTTTCTTCTGTAAGAAGACATAATAAGAATGTTCAATCCTCAGAAAAAAATATCCACGACTGATGCAAAAGAATTTCTATTTCTGGTCCAAGCTGACTAGGCATTGAAGATACAAACTATTACCTTTTAAGCCTACATTGCTAATAGTCAAACCTTAGATGTTTTTGAGAAAATTTGAAAAAAAAATATGGCTGCTTCCTAGATTAGGTGTACCCAAATTTGAAGCAAATTGTTGGACCCCTTTAGACTTTAACTTCGTTCTCGATGTACCTACTGCGCACGTAAAGTCCCATAGACAGTGGCGTATTTACCCTAGGGGCCATAAGGGCCATGGCCCGGGGCGGCAAACTGTGAAGGGCGGCATTCAACTTTGGATGATAAATTTAAAATTCCCTTACAAATTTCTATGGGAAAAGTAAAGCCTAGATGCTCCAGGCTTGGATGTTCTAGGAACTGGGGGCCTCGAGCTGTATCTTTTCCTACACATCAAGTGCTTACAATACCTCCAAGTTGGTAGCCGCCGGATACTGGTCTTGGCTTTATGCCAGGACTTGCTAAACTTGTAAGTGCGAATGTTGATCAAGGAAAGAATTGCAACATTAAACCCATGGTCCTACAGATTGGAGGTTAGTGCGTTGGGCTAACGACCCGACCACAGTAAAAAAAAAAACCAATTGTTATGAAAGAGACGCGTGAAGCCTCGGATAACGACCCCCCTCAAATGGCAACCAGACCCGGAACGAAAATGAACTATGATCTACGAGTATGCACCTGGAATGTAAGGACACTCTACACACCAGGTGCTACTCAAAAACTTGAATCTGTCCTCTCGCGGTACAAGGCAGACATTACCGCGATCCAGGAGATACGATGGATAGGATCAGGTATAACGAAAAGAAAAGATTGCGACATTTATTACAGCTGTCACCAAAGACTGCACATGCTAGGATGCGGATTCGTCGTGGGAAATCGACTCAGATCAAAAGTCATCGATTTTAAGCCGATAAGCGATCGCCTGGCTGTGATCCGCATCAAAGCTACCTTCCAAAACATCAGCCTAATATGTGCACACGCCCCTACCGATGAAGCTGAGGAGTCTAACAAGGAGGAGTTTTACGACCTCCTGGACGGAGCCTACGGAGCCTGTCCGGAGTACGATGTCAAAGTCGTGCTCGGAGACTTCAATGCTAAAGTCGGAAAGGAAAACATCTTTGGCGGATTAGTTGGAAAGCACAGCCTCCACGAAACGACAACAGACAACGGCTTCCGACAAATCGACTTTGCTGCAGCTCGTAATACAGTGATAAGTAGCACTAGGTTCCCCAGGCGAAGGATACACATCACAGCAACCTGGCGATCTCCAGATGGTCGAGCGGCCAACCAAATCGACCACGTGCTAATTGGCGCAAGGTACGCATCGAACATCTTGGACGTGCGAACTTTCCGAGGTGCAAACGTGGACTCTGACCACTTTCTTGTTGTGACAAAGTTCAGAGCCCGACTGTCCAACGAAAAGACAACGAAGACCGCCCAAAGAAAGAAGTTCAACATCGCATGCCTTAGCACATCTGAGAAAGCCAGAGACTACAGTGAGCAATTGACCGGGAAACTCTCTGCCGTACACCCAGCCACAAGCGTCAACAACCAGTGGAACCAGTATCGCGACATTATTAAGGAGACAGCCGATACCACCATCGGCTATCAACCACCCAGAAAAAAGAACCCGTGGTATGATGATGAATGCGCGGTATTGAAGCAGGAGACGGAAAATGCAAGAATGCAAATGCTGCAACGGAAAACAAGAGCAGCAAGAGAGGAGTACCGTGAAAAGAGAAGGAAAGAGAAAAAAACCCTGCGTAGAAAGAAAAGAGCATCCGCAGCCTCTCAGCTCAAGTATCTCGAAGAGTCCAGCACCGCCACCAACACCCGCCGGTTCTACAAAACAGCCAAGCAACTGGCATCTGGTTATAGGACTGGCACGCAAGCTCTTCGAAACAGCGAAGGGAACCTAGTCACCGAAGCACAGGGAATTGTAGACGTGTTTAAGCAGTATTTCCAGCAGCTGCTTAATGGGCATTATGTAGAGGAGGCAATAGAGGAACAAAGAAGCATTAGTCCAGTCAATGAAGATCCAGTCCCAGCACCCAGTACTGAAGAGGTTAAGAAAGCCATCCACAAGCTTAAGAACAACAAATCCGCCGGCTCGGATGGCCTAACAGCGGAACTCTTCAAGTATGGAGGAGATGTTCTGCTAGGATGCATGCACCAGCTCATCAACCAAGTTTGGGAGGAGGAAAGTATGCCCGACGACTGGTCAAATAGCTCCATATGCCCAATCTACAAAAAAGGCGATCCTATGTCCTGCAAGAACTACAGAGGCATATCCCTGCTTAATGTTGCCTACAAGATCATATCCAACGTACTATGTGAGCGTCTAAAACCTTTCTGCAACACTATGATCGGCACGTACCAGTGTGGCTTCAGGCCAGGCAGATCAACGATAGACCAAATCTTCACATTGAGGCAAATCCTGGAAAAGACCAACGAATTTCAAGCCGCATATGATAGCATAAGTCGCCAAGAGCTTCTATTGGCGATGTCCGAACTCGGGATCCCGAAAAAACTGATCCAGCTATGCCGCATGACGTTACAAAATACGCGGTGCAACGTGCAAATGGGTAACAGCTCATCCGAGTTATTCCAGACGTGTACAGGGTTCAGACTAGGAGATGCGCTATCATGTGATTTCTTCAACCTAGTCCTGGAGCAGATAGTGCGCAAGAGTGGTGTTAACTTGGAAGGCACTATCTTTAACAGGTCTTCTCAACTGCTTGGTTATGCGGACGACATCGACATCATCGGCCGTTCCAACAGAGCTGTACTTGAAGCATTCACAGCTATTGATGAACAGGCGAAACGCGTTGGTCTTGAAGTGAATGAGGACAAAACAAAGTAAATGCTATCAACAAACAAAGCGTCATCTGTCCATCGCCTAGGACAAAACGTCACTGTTGGTAGCAGTAATTTCGAGGTAGTCAAGGAGTTCATCTACCTCGGAACAAACATCAATCCCACGAACGACACCTTAGTGGAAATCCGACGAAGAATTACCCTAGCGAACTGCTGCTACTTCAGTTTGGCCAAACAAATGGGTTCAAAACTCCTTTGTCGAAAGACAAAGTGCACGCTATACAAAACTCTAATTTTACCAGTTCTACTCTACGGCGCTGAGTGCTGGACGATAAGTAAAAAAGGGGAATTGATCCTGGGCACTTTCGAGAGAAAAATTCTACGGCGGATATTTGGTCCTATATGCGAAGAGGGCGATTGGAGGAGAAGATTCAATCGTGAACTGTACGAGCTGTACCAAGATGTGGATGTAGTCCAAAGAGCCAAAACACGTCGACTACACTGGCTCGGCCACATCGAGCGAATGGACAACAACGCTCCAGCCAAGAAAATCTTCGAATCCCAGCCCCCAGGTTCGAGATGACCAGGAAGACCGAACCTCCGCTATAGGGACCAGGTGGTCACAGACGCAAGAGCGCTTGGTCTCGACGACTGGAGGGAGCGTGCGAGGGACCGCAACCGATGGAAGACCGCAATATCTCAGGCAGAGACCCTTCATGGATCGGGAGCCGGATAAGTAAGTAAGTAAGATGCTCCAGGCGGAATATCATTAAAATGGTGTGTTATAAGTAGAATAGGTAACTACGTGAATTCAAATATATTTTTTTAGAACGTCAAATTGTTTACCATGCTAATATAATGACTTTCCCCTCCGTGCCACCTAAAAGCAGAAATATTTAATGCGAGGTACTGCCTCTTGCGAAGAACTAACAAATCCGCCAAGAGTATACTTGTCATAATAAAATGCTTCTCATCTAGCCGTTCGGACATGGCAAAAAACTGTAGGTCCCCTCCATTCCTGCCAGCAACACGCACACAGGAATGGTTGAGAGTTGTAAGTCACTAGGCCCTGATGGTTCTTCACGAGCTGTTGCGCCACCCAATTTATATTTATTAATAATGACTTTCAATTGCACTAGTCAGCCTTAAAGATATCAAAGTAAGAACGCAACACGGGAAAAACATTAAATTGCGATGAGCCAGAGCCACCTCTAAATATCAATAGGCGCGCCTCACCAAATAAAATCTCCTCAGAGTGTGCTAATTCGAAAACGTTAAATTATGTTAATAGAAAATAAAAAATGTTTAGACAAATTAAAATACATTAATTATTGAACATGCTTTTATTTTTCATTCATTTTATAAAATTTTTTGCTTTAACAGTTAAATATTTTAAGTAAAGTTGAAATTCTGTTAACCTACAGAAGTGCAGTACTAGAATTATCACATATATTTTTTGAACCATTGAATGGAGAATCTGGTTCCACCAAATCATCCCGCCTCCGCTAAATTTACATTGAGTTCTCAGTGAGATATTATTTAGTGAGACTGACCTAGTATGAAAAGCTCAAAGGAGAATAGGACAAAACGGTCTACAAGACCAATAACGACGAGACATATGTCGTTGGAAAGGTATTTGTATGTACTACAATAGTTACTATGGACGCTTATTTGAAATCGCTGTGTGAAAAAAGTTATTCGCTAAATAGAATTGTGTTCTGGTGCATTCTAGTACGAATAAAATATATTTAGTATGGGCAAAATTTATGAAAACTGATCCAACCAATAACGACAATATATATGTCATTGGAAAGGTATTTGCATTACCTACAATATCTTCCATAGGAGTTCAATTCAAATCAATCTATGAAGAAAGTTATTCGTAAGCTAATGAAATAGTGTGGTTCATTTTAGTGTTAAAAAACTATTATTTTCTAGTATGGGCAAAAAAGCGTGAGTGCAACATCCACCAATAACAACGGGACGTGTGTCGTTGGAAAGGTAACTTTAAGTACTACAATAGTCAGTGAGGCAGCTTATTTCAAATCACTGTGTGAAAAAAGTTATTCGCTAATTATTACCCATGCTCCATTAATTTTATATGTACCAAAATTCCCTAAAACAGCGAATAACTTTTTTTCACACAGTGATTTTATAAAAGTTGTTAGAGTAACTATTACTCTTCACAAAAATACCTTTTCAACGATATACATCTTATTGGTATTGGTTAGACCAATTTGCATACGTTTTTTCCACACTGAAATGCTAAAAAAAAACCTAGGTTAGCGAATAACTTTTTTCACACAGTGATTTGAAATGAGCTGCCATGATGACTATTGTAGGGCATGAAAATACCTTTCCAATGACATACGTCTCGTTGTTATTGGTTCCTAGACCACCTACCATACATTTTTGCCGATTGTCCTTTAAGGAGAATAATTGAGGTGATGAGAACCAAAACTCGCCATATCCATTTCAGAAAATCTCCCCATAGCAAAATTTAATTGTTTAATAACTTTCAAATGAGAGTAGTTAGAAAAAGATTTTTTTATCTAATCATAGTTTTGAAATCTATTTGTTATGGTTTAAAGGAAAATTTTATTAAAAGTTTCGTTAAAAAGATATTTAACAATTACCATTGGCAGCGAAAAGTTTTGGTTCTTGTCGCCTCAATTATTTTGGTAACCCCTATAGAAATTTTGAGACCAGCCATAAAAAAAAACTTTTGATTTTTCGGCACAGCCCAATATATATATGTCTTAAAATACTTTTATATATTGCTTAAAAGTATTCTGAGATACTTTAAATTTAAAAAAAACAAGTGTCTCACTGTTCACAGGCCTTACCCTGCGTATGTTTCTGAAGATTAGAGTGACAATTTGCAGTGAAGAACGATCATTTTCCCGTATTCAAAAACAGACAAATTATAACGCTCCCGGATAAGCGAAGCACATTTGAACAGCAAAGCAAGTCCCTTATTTTGCAAAGTCAAATAATTTTGATACCTATCTAAATTTGCACTTTATTTATTTAAAAATGTGCATTATTAATGTCGATACCTTTCCGTAAGAATGTATTAAGCGACATTTTCAAAATTTAAATTTAAAAATAAATAGCTAGATAAGTTTCAATTTATGTAGTTGCAATCAGGAAGTGGAGTTGCTTTTAGTGCAGTGAGAATCTCACCCACTTATGAATACGCGTTTTTCGGTCCTCCTAGAGCCTTTTGGAGGTTTTACACCTACCCACAGGAAAAATTAAAAAAAAAATTAAAATTGAAAATAACGATCCATTCAAGCTGCAAAGCTCATTTTTAAACAAAACTTTTAATTTACCTAGCAATTTTGTGCACTAAGAGAATCTTAGTTTTTTTTTTAATTTTGTTCGATAACTTCATTGTTGTTTAGCAGAAACTTAACTATTCAAAAACTTTGGAGCTGTAAAATGGGGGTGTGTGCTTACAAGTAAGCGTTTAATTTGCTTTAAATTCAAATGACAAATATAATATTATATTCGGTTTATATTTTTAGTTTTCACCGTGAACTTCAGACTTACTTAAGCGGAAATTTTAACAATAAGAAAATTCTCAGCCTACAAATGTATGGCTTGCGCAAAAAATGTCCATTTAATAATACAAATTCAGATATAAAAGTAATTTGATTCCTCCGAAAAGTATTCGCCAAAATAAAGGTCGTCAGTTAAGCCATCCCTTTAAAGCCTTCATTCTGACTGAGCAAAATCGTTCAATTATAACAGTGCTATTGATGAATGTGTCAACCAATTTGTGCGTTGTCAAAAATTTTAAAATTGTGTTTGTTTTGTACGCCTTTTTTCATTATGAAGTGATATTAGCTTTTTTCGTTAATTAATTGGGCGCCAAATCTTATTGGCCGGGGCGCCAAATCTTTAAATACGCCACTGCCCATAGACCCATAGTTGCACAGACAGACACACGGAACGAGTGACGCGACGTGACGGACGGTAAGTCAAACACAAACCCATTTTGTTGGACTTTCCATCATCGTTATGTTAGGTTTGATTTGTAACACACAACTTGAAGGGCCCTTCTACATATCGCCTAGTACGGTCCTGCTTGCTCACTTCTCCGGTGTACGGATGTACTGCACTAGAGCTTATGGATTTGCTTTTAAGAGGGGGCGTATTCGGCTGTTATCGAATGTACTTTGCCTGAAATATGAATAGGTACAACAGCGTTGCAATATTACGACAAATCCTCTTTTTCGTCCTAAAAGAGCTTTATGGTTGATATAGATAGGTTTCTAGTTTAACAATTGACTTAGAGCCTCTCGAAACTATCCTACGTCACTTCACAAAATAGGTAAATATAGGCACTTCCTGTTTTCTGCATTACAGTAGCTTTTACATCATTTAAATAGATTTGTATTCTCCCTTTATCGGATGACGTAAATTACAATCATCAGTGCATTCATATTCGATTATTATTGACATATCGCTGGCTCAAAACTATAACGTTCTATGTTAAGGTACCCTCATTCAGAGATATTCGTGCCCAAAGTTTTACGCTGCTTATTTAATATCAAATTATCATTTTTTCAAAAAGAAAACAATACAGTATTATTTGTATTTACAAGTTTTATTGAATTAAGGACTTTCATTCCATTTTTCGTGTTGTATAGCGAAATAATTAACACTTTTTAATTTTAACATAGAACACTTTTCTTATTTGGTTGGCATTTTTGTAAATTTTGTGTTCTATGTCGTACATAGAACATTATAAAACTGAGTGGGATACACATGAATATATAGGAAATTAGTCTGTTTTCAACAATTACGCTATGTTAATACGGATTTTCTCGTTAAAACATATTTAAAATAAGATTTTGTAATAATACAAAATTAGATTTGAGTTTAATATTTCCATAGCTAAGGGTGGTATAGTGGAAAACTTGAATAAATATGGTTTTATAGTGAAAAATCAAGTAATTCCTTGTGAATTCGAATTCAAAAGCTTTCGTGAATAGAATGGCTTAAAGTAGAAGAATTTTGAAAAAAATACCAATTTTTAATAGTCAGTACTTACTATGCTTACATAATTTCAAGTTTTGATATTTTATTAAGAAATATTTAATAGAAATTCTTATTAGGGACACTGGAGAATAATACGTGACCTTACCAAATATGAAACCAAAAACTCAACAAGTATGTTCTATGTATATTAAAATATTTTTATTTTCTTCTTAAATAATCAATATTATAATGTTCTATGTTGTACTCAATTGCAAAAATGTTCTATGTAACTTAAAAGTATGCATACTGATATTGGGCTTGAATGAGATGTATTGTTCTATGTTAACTTAGAACATTTTTATTCTGAGCAATATTAAGAATCCTCATAAATTTAATATTTCATAGGGGTGTAAAACAGTCATTAAGTCAAAAATAAAAATGAAACATACATTTCCTTAAAGCCGAAAACGAGACGAAAATTTCGATATATAAAACTCATTTTTTTCGATTTGCTTGACATAGAACATTATAGTTTTGAGCCAGCGATATGTATTTAGCTATGTAAATTGTGTCTGTGTGTGTGTTTTTGCATTCAAAGAAAATACTTACTTCATGGACTTACAAAATTCATAAGCTGTGAAATTTATAATAACAGTGGTCGACACAATTTTGGTTGTTGAAACTAAATTATACTTTCACGAAGGCTTTAGATGTCATGAACTCAAATATTGGATCTCAGAATCGTTCAATTATTGGATCTATTTTTTTTTTTTTAGATATTCGTGTCTGAAATTTTGATAATAATAATTATAAATAGCTTTAGGTACATATAGGTACTCATCTTCCCCTTTGAAATTTATTTTTAAACATTTCTAATCTTTTCTTTCTTTTTTGAGATATTTATATTTAATTGTAGATATTTCTTTTTCCATTTCACGATTTTTTGTGGTAAAAATTTAAATATATCGTCAACATTCAGGAAACGTTTCCTTTTCTTAAATTCCATAAATGATAAATCACAAAGGCGCTGATTTGACATTGACATACATACGTATCACCTTTCATGGCACCAATCCTTTAACCAATACAAAGAGAGCGCATCCCACAGCTGAAGCGCTGCTACCAAAAGTTTCGCAAGCCAGATAAAAAGTTTGAAAAATCTCACTTCTAGCGGAAAACTTGTAGTCCAGGCAATACATGATTTAACATGGGCAAAATTGCAACAGAAGCTTTTTTAATTAATTTATGATCTTACCACTACTGAAAGACATATCCAAAATCGGACAAAATCCCTCCATGGGAACACCCCGAGAAACGGTTTTCAAAATGGTGGATTTATTGGTTTGTTGTTTTTGGTAATTATTTTTACTACGCTGTCATTTTTCCTTTTAAATAGGTTTAATAATCACTGGTGGATCAGCTATGACATTCCCGAGTCATTACCCCCTCCCCCAGTCATGACTCTTCCCCATTTATGACCCCCCCACTCCTTTCAGAGCCCTAGAGAAGAGTATGATAGACGCGACCAATCTTCACGAGTATAGAAAGAAACACTCCCCATTTATGATCCCCCTAATTGATGACCTCCCCATACATTTATTAACATATATACCATATCTACCATAAAAAAATATAATTGATCTAAATACACGTTAAATCACAAGAGAAAAGAAATGTACCTATGTATTCAGTCCGCAGGCAAACTAAGCTTAAAATACCGTGAACATGGGCAAAATATCAACAGAAGTTTTTGTAATTGATTTTTCATCTGTAACCATTTCTAAACAATATACCTATCCAAAATCGGACAAAATCCGACCATGGGGACTCTCCGAAAAACGGATTTCAAAATGGTGGATTTACTGGGGTGTTGTTTTAGGTTGTTATTATTTCCATTACGCAGTGATTTTAACTGTTTTTGTGTGTTGAAATCAATTGCGGATAGTTGATCATGAAACACCCCAGTCATGGTATCCTCTGTCACGACCCCCTCCCAGTTATGACCCCTCTGCTCTGAAATCTTAATTTTCCCATAAAAAAAAAAAAACTGATGACAAAAGGAAAAAAAAGAAACACACCATATTCACGACACCCCCAAGCCAAGTCCTCCTCCTAGCAAATGATAAACGCGACCAATCTTCAGTAATGGCCCTAGAAAATGAGGAAAAAAATACATAGCTTTTGGCACGCTTACATACAAACATATATTCTAGGGCTTGAACCGATTCTTAAAATTCTTTCATTAATAAGCTTTGCTAGCCCTGAAAAATATAGGCCATAAAGTTTTTGGAAAACCCAAAGGGAAAAAGTTTATTTGAAATTAAAGAACAAATAATAATCTTAGTAAATGTATTTATTTATTATTATTTATTTATCTATCTATCTTCTTCTACTTACTTACTTATCCGGCTCCCGATCCATGAAGGGTCTCTGCCTGAGATATTGCGGTCTTCCATCGGTTGCGGTCCCTCGCACGCTCCCTCCAGTCGTCGAGACCAAGCTCTCTTGCATCTGTGACCGCCTGGTCCCTATAGCGGAGGTTCGGTCTTCCTGGTCGTCTCGAACCTGGGGGCTGGGATTCGAAGATTTTCTTGGCTGGAGCGTTGTTGTCCATTCGCTCGATGTGGCCGAGCCAGTGTAGTCGACGTGTTTTGGCTCTTTGGACTACATCCACATCTTGTTACAGCTCGTACAGTTCACGATTGAATCTTCTCCTCCAATCGCCCTCTTCGCATATAGGACCAAATATCCGCCGTAGAATTTTTCTCTCGAAAGTGCCCAGGATCAATTCCCCTTTTTTACTTATCGTCCAGCACTCGGCGCCGTAGAGTAGAACTGGTAAAATTAGAGTTTTGTATAGCGTGCACTTTATCTTTCGAGAAAGGAGTTTTGAACCCATGTGTTTGGCCAAACCGAAGTAGCAGCGGTTCGCTAGGGTAATTCTTCGTCGGATTTCCACTAAGGTGTCGTTCGTGGGATTGATGTTTGTTCCGAGGTAGGTGAACTCCTTGACTACCTCGAAAT